>JAWNOM010000125.1:1100000-1700000 GCA_035045965.1 Drosophila aldrichi
CACATTTTCAGAAGACCATCGTCTATAGGTCTAGTTTTGATTAGCTTAAAATTTTTTAGCTGTAGTTGCGTATATAAATTTAAGAATATTTAAATATTACTTGATATTTATTGGTATTTTATTTGTAACATTCCTTTGAATTTTAAAATTATTGTAAGCAGAGGTAAAATTACAAAAAAAAATCATTTTTGAGTGAAAAATAATCAACTGGAAAAACAAAATAATCTCTAACGAAATGGGGGATAATTTGATTCTCGACATTTACTATAGAAAATTATCGATAGTCGATAATAATCGATAATTTGGGACACTTTTAGTCTTGACATTTATTACAGAAAGTTATTGATAGACGATAGGGATTTGACGATAGTCCTAAACAACTTTTTTATGATATATATAAATATATTAATAAATATATAAATATAGATATGTTATGTTAGTTAAATGTTGTACATACTACAGACTCCACCTTATTCCTCAAACCTAAAACCTTTTTTTCATACGCCAATAATTAATAGCAAACACTTTTCATTCGAGAGTGAACTTTAAATTTAAAAAATTGTAAGAGGAGATAAATGAGTGAAGTGCGAGTGTGAATTAAGAGATTAGAGATCAACTGAATAAGCTCTCAGCTGCATTGCTCTATCACACCATGATATATGTATGTATGTATGTACGTAACTCATCTAGCGCACATCCACACTCTATAAATTTATGCATATATACTAACAGTATATATATTTACATTTATATTGTATATACCCACAGCTATAGTCGCCGCAATGGCATTTCATTTCGGATTTGTATTCTACACTTTGCTGTGACATTTGCCTAGTTATTTGCACTCATATTTGCCATTCAAATGTTGTTTTGTGGCACAGACATAGGCACAGTCACAGGCAAAGCAAAAAAACAAAACAAAGCACAAAAAAAAAAAGAAAAAAATTAAAAAAAAAAAAAAAAAAACAAAGAACATTCTGCCCATTTCAGTGTAATTTTTAAAAATGTTCACAACAAACATAGATACACTCGCACACATAGACACTCACTCATACACTCATAGACACTCGTTCATTCTTTCTATAAACTATCTCTCTCTCTCTCTTTCTCTCTCGCTCTCTCTCTCTCTTTCTCTCTTTGTCGGCTGCCTGGTCACGAGTGCCTCATCATCTATGCCGCATAGCCACAGTCAGGCACGTTTCCCCTTTTAACTGCTCACCCTCTGTCCCCTGCCCGTCTTTTCTGTTGGTTCTGCTGCGGCTGCTTCTTCTTCCTCTTCTTCTTCTACTGTTACCCAATTGCCTCTGCCCTGGCACATTACAAGCCATCGCTCACTACGTTCCTTCCGCTCTGCTTCGAGCTGGCATTCACTTTTACTATTGTTATTATTATCGCAGTTGTAGTCCTCATTGTTATTGTTGTTGTTGTTGTTGTTGTTATTCGACGTTGAGCAAGGATCTAGGTCGCTTTTTGAATATATTGTTTGTATCTAAGATTAGTGCGCCAGATATCAGTTTTATATAGCCATACACAATACAATATCATTTGCATATCACTGAGTCAGTGAGTGAGTGAGAGAGAGAGTGAATGAGTGAGTGAGTGAGTCAGTGAGTCAGTGATACTTAACCATAAAGAGCGAAAGGGAAAGTTCTTGACACAGTCGAGCCTCATTAAAGGTAATCAATGCAGACAACTGTCTCGAAATGCGACTGCAAAGCAAACGAATAAATATAAACTTCAATTTTCGGGTTTTCCAGTGTTGTAAAAGTCTTGAATACTTGAACAACATGAGTCATGTGATGATTCTTACTGTTGTACAGTTTCTATAAGAAGAAATCTGGGAATGAAATTCACATTAATTTTGGAATGAAAATTACCAATAGAAAGTGAGAAAATATTATGAAATTATTATAATTATTATATATATGATTATTTATCTCATAAGTCCTGCTAGTTATCTGCACATATTCAGGGAAGTTCTGCTGGCTTGGAGAGCTCTTTAAAGGAAGCTGGCTTTTAAAAGCATTTTGCAATTATGCGCATTCCTAGCTTAATTGAACTATAAATATATTTATATACATATATATATTTATAAACATATATATCTGCAGAAATATTTGTTAATTAAATTTTGTGCTCTGCTTGTTCAGCTATGTAATTTCTCTTTATATTTGACTCAAATAGAATTAATTCGCGTGGCTGCTGAGCATTTAATGAGCTAATTCATATTAGCCATTGTCAGTGCGTTAACAGTTAGTCGAGCCGTGGCCCACAAAACGCGCTAACATATGTAATGTGTGTGGGAGTGGGAGGGGGAGAGATGGGGGTGTGTGTGTGTGCACCTATCCAAACACTACGCACAATAAATAAGCATTCCGGTTGACTATGTGTATGCCGCTTCAATTGTAAGCAACGCGTTGCTGCCCAAAGGCAACAAATAGCAACAATGGCAGCAACAACAACAATAGCAACAACAGCAGTCATAAAATCAAATTACAAACTAATATTACTCACAGTGCGTTTACTTTTCCGTCTCGTTAGTTTTCACTGTCAATTGGCAAGCGCAAATACAAACGCAAACGCAAATGCGAATGCGAATGCGAATTGCGAGAATGGTCCAGACATCAAATTCTACGAGAGAAAGGGACAGCGACAGAGAGATAGAGAGAGAGAGAATGAGGCTGACTGAGGGAAAACTGCGCAAGCTGCAGTCATGGCAAAAGTTGAGGCAAATTACAAGACAAAGCCAAGAATAAGCAACAAACAAACAAAGCAAACAGATTTGTCTGCATATGTGTGTGTGTGTGTGTGTGTATGTCTGTGTGAGCTGCCAGTGTAACACAATGAATAATTGTGACGCCGTCATCGATTCAAGCCAAATGACTTGAGCACGAATTCAGCTGCCAATTGAATTGATACCAAATACAAAAATAAAAGGGGTCCAAAGCAGTGACTAAGCAGCAGCAGTAGCTCATACACATTGATGGACTGTGTGTGTGTGTGTGTGTGTGTGTGTGTACATGAGAATGAATAGACTCCTTTACAGTTAAAGCAGTTGGAGGCCATACATAGTGTACTTCAAATGTGATGTAACCCAAGTAAAATGAGAGAGGAAGAGAGAAAGAGAGAGAGAGAGAGAGAGAGAGAAAGAAAGAGAGAGACAGAGATAAAGAGAGCGAGAGGCAGATAGAGTAAGGAACTTAACAACTATAATATTTATATACAAATTTAATAATTATTTATTTAATTATTTTTGAAGTTACTAAAAAAAAAAAAAAAAAATTTTATACAGTCCATTCTCGATTTTCGATTTACAAAGATTTTTTTCAAGGGGATAGAGTTTTTCTTTTCGATTTATCACGACTTTCAATTTATTTTATTTTAGTTTTACTCTCAATATATATATTTTTTTTATATATATATTTCTATTTTTAATATTTTTAATTTCAATAATAATTTTCCAATTTCTATTTCGATTTATTTTCATTTAATTTCATTTTTATTTTCAATAATGTATTTATTTATTTTTTTTTAAATTACTATTTTAAGTTATTTTATTTTAGTTTTATTTTCATTATTTTTTTTTTTTAATATCTATATTGATTTATATTATTTCATTTTTAATTTCAATAATTTATTTTTTTTTTTTTAATTACTATTTTAATTTATTTTATTTTAGTTTTATTTTCATTAATTTTTTTAAAAATATCTATATTGATTTATTTTATTTCATTTTTATTTTCAATATTTTATTTATCTTTTTTTTAATTACTATTTTAATTTATTTTATTTTAGATTTATCTTCATTATTTTTTTTTTTTTTAATTTCTATTTCGATTTATTTTATTTCATTTTTATTTTCCATTTTCCTTTATAAAAATTGACAAAATAAACCTAAAAAACTAAATTTTTATTATAAAAATTTTGGTGACAGATGACATAATAACACATTTCGTGATGTTATGGAAATAAGATCTTAAAAAAAAAAATGTATGATTACTAATTATTTTTGATGTTTATCATTTAAAGTATTTTTAATAATTCAAAATAAGCTTCAAATAAACAATTACAAGTTAAACTTAATATTGATTATAAAAAAAAACATTTGTGTCTATGCTTAAGTCACTTTCTGTTCCTCTCTCTCTCTATCTCTCTCCATCTCTCTCTCTCTCTATCTCTCTCTCTTTGTTGACTTTAATATTATATGTCCTTATACATATATACATATATACTCTTTAACTACCACCCACAATCAATTTCAATGTCTCCCTTTTCTTCTCTTTCAGTGAGCGCATATGAAAGTCTGTCTCCCTCCAACCAATAGATGGCAATAAAATAACTGTGCGTGTGTGTGTTATTTCTTTCTTCTCTTTTTTTTTTTTGGGTAAGTACTTAATATATATGTATACATAGTATATGAAAATATGCGCTAAATTCAATTTAAATATCGTCAGGGAAATATCATATTATATAATAAATGTATTGTCGCTGTGACTCCAATGCAAATATGAAGGCTTTTCTTATATATATATATACAATACATATGTATGTCTCTTTCCACTTATGTACTTGGTCTTCAGTACGAACTTATTTATGGTCGACATGAAACGTCATGTATACGCCCGCTTGGCTTATCTGCTGTTGTTATTGCTGCTATTGTTGCTGTCGCCCCATAATCGCTAGCGCCATAAAAAACGCATTGCTTATGCGACGTAATTGTACACCACTCACCACCAAACAGTGGCAGCAGAAAGTCAAAGCCATCCACCCACCCATCGCCTGGTCATCACATTGGCCCGGTCAGGCTGGGCCATTGGCAATGCCAAAACCCGCTGCGAGGCAGCGATTAGAATTGCTCGAACCACTACCTACACACACACACACACACACACACACACACTCGACTGGCATTTGTTGTGCGTTAATCCGTCGCACAGTTCAGGCCGCTGACTTGGCGAGCGGCCCAGCAAGGACAACGAGCGACGGACGACTGTCGACTGACTTCGAAAGTTTTTTTTTTTTTTTCTTTCGGCCGCTAACGCAAACTTGGCTCATATAACATGCTTGTGTTCGCACATCAGCTTATGTAAATAGCTTATCAAAACAAGGATAAAAATACTAAAAACAAAAATTATCTTCTCACTCACTCTCTCTCTCTCACTGTCTCGCTCTCACTTTGACTTTCCCTGCATGTAGATGTGCATGTGGCGAAACTTGGCAAACAAGTTTGGAAATTTGCAAAATTTTTGAAGCGCTTTAGTCTGTGATGCAACATCATTTTTGTTTTCCCTACCAAATATTTTCAGTCAGCAAACTTTTCTGGCCACACACACACACGCACACACATATAGCCACGTGTGTGTGTGTGTGTGTGTGTGAGCAAACTCGGTGGAAAAATTTAAATTAAAATTGTGAAAAGTTTCGGCTCGTGTATTTTTGCGCAAACACTGCGCATAATTTTGCGCAAATCTTTGACAAATATTTTCACATGCTAATTTCACGTGAGCCCCGCCCACTGCAAACTAGCGCCCCAAATACCACACACCGGTGCACATCAGGCGAACATCATTTGCCAAAAACTCTTTGTCAAATGAACTGAAGATTTATTGTTGCATCATCGAATTCTTTGCCGGCATGCCTTAGCATTGGCATTGTCTTTGAGCGTGGGGGCGGTGGGGCGTGGCCATTAGATGCTGCCACGCGCTGTCCAAAAACTATTCACGAACGCATAGATGGCAGCTGAATTTGCTGCAAACGTGTTGCAAACTGGGCCAAAAGCATTTCTAAAGCCAAAGTGAATCCGGGCTGCCCGGCTGCCTGCCCGGCTCACTGCCTGACTGCCACGGCACGTAGTTAAAAACTTTTTGCTTACCATTTTTCTTGCAGTGGCAAGCCATTATTTTTACACTTAACCCCAGCCGTTAGTCCTCTTCGTTGGCCGTCCGCCTCCTGCAAGTGCATCATGGGGCCAAAAAGTAACGAAAAAAAAAAACTCTTTCAATTCTGTGCCACGTCCCGCACGTCCTTTGGGCAGCGGGGGGTGTGGGGGAAATTAAAATGCGCCACACTCTGCAAGCAGAGTTTTCTATGAATTTCGGGCATGTCTTGGATCGCATGAAAGACGCCAAGGCGCACAACGGTTTGGGCATAATCTGCATATGAACATCCTCGCTCCAGGCAACGTCTGCGGCGCAGATGTCTGCGCAAATTGAAAAGAATAACGCGAAATTAACATTATGGACAACTGGATGACTTTTGCCACAAACATCAAGCTGAAGCAAGATGCGCCCGGGCCATAGAACATCAAACGCCGCCGCGCCAAGTCAACGGTGTCTGTGGGGAGCGGGGAAGTTGAAGCACTCACTCAGAACTCAGAATTGAGAACTCGAAACTTGGCGCTCACCTCTGTACAATGCAAATAGCTTTAGCTCTGACTTTTCTTGTTTATTCAAGTCAGGCCAAAAGTTTGCCGTTTACTTTAAGTAAGAATTAAACACTTGAGATTAATTATAGCTCTCAAGCAATAAGAGTTGCGCAAATGGAGCCCGTCGCTAGATAAATATGACATCAAAAGTCATTAGCTCAAGCCGAGGCCCTTATGCAGTGCCCTGAAGTTGCAGCGATTGAAGAGATCGGCCTTATGTGCATCATGTTTGGCTATAAATATAGCCAGAGTATTGTGTGACTGATTCTATAGCATAAGATGAGGCTTTTTTTATAGGGAAGTATTCATGCATATGCTATTAGATGCTATGCGAAGTTAGACTTCAAAGGGGGAAGGATTATTGATTTTTAAAATATTATAAAAATGTTGTTCTATGTATTTCCTCGACTTATTTCCTCTACGTAATTCCGCCACGTCTTTAATGCTTAGCTGATCGATCACACACTCTGCTTCACTTAAATGCGCTGACCCCCAGCAGGCCTGGACGACTGAAGAAATGCTGCAGCTGCTGCCGTTTATATAGGTCCACTATTACTCAAACACTGTCTCTCTCAAACACAGCAGGTAGCGCTCTTTACAGTCGAGCTTGAAGTAACCAATGGGAACGCTCTCTGCTGCTGTGAGCAAATGAATACTGCTACACACACATAGACAACTTTAATGATCTTCCGCTCTTTCCCTCTCCTTGCTTTTACTTCTACTCAAGCACTGTCTCTCTTAAATTTGGAGTCCGACAACAGGTGGCGCTGGTTCCATTCGAGCTTCAAGTGACCAATGGGAACGCTCTCTGCTGCTGTGAGCTTTCTAGCTTCGTTTTGAATAAATACAAATACCAAATGAGAACTGCTGCATACACATAGATAACTTTAATGATCTTCTGCACTTCTTCTCTCCTTGCTTTTATTTTTGTATCTATTGACTTATTTATTTGCTTCTTTATTTATTATGATTTTTATTTATTTGAATATTTATTTATTTATATTTTTTTATTTATTTATTTCATTGATTATTATTTTTATTTACCTATTCGTTTGTTTATTTATATATTGACTTATTTATTTTTGTCATTGTTTGTTTTTCATTTATTTATTTATTTGTTGTTGTATTTATTGACTTATTTATTTGCTTAATTATTTATTTATTATGAATTTTATTTATTTGGTTGTATTTTTTTTTATATATATATATATTTTTATTTTGCTCATTGCCTATTAATTATATATTTTTGCATTTATTTATTTATTCATAGATTTACTTATTTTACCATTTAATTAACTATTTACTTTTTATGTTTGATATTATCTTTTAAGTAATGCTCGACTCTACCCAGAGGCTATTCAACACTTTCGTTGGCCAAGAGCTACACCTAATTTACGCCTACTTATCAACCTCTCAGATTTGTAGCTCTATAAAGATAAATGTTTAATTAGTAAATGCCAAAGGAAATCATTTTTAATTTCCGAATTTACCAAAATAGCTTATTAACAATTCAAATCATCAGGTCAAGCGTTTAAAGTGAGCGAAGCAAAGGCAAACCTTTGGCAGTTCTGTTATTAAAGTTGCAGACGTAATCCGATTCATATTTGCTGCACGCATAATCCATATTTACATAAAAGGCCTTTGCGCCGAGCTCTGTGGCCAAGATTAGGCGGCTGCCTTTATTAGATCAGTTCGAATGATGCTGGATATATTTTCATTAAATGCGCTGCAAATAAATTTCGACAACGCACATAAAAGCCATTGGGCTGGACAATTCCTATGGCCCAGCTGCCCAGCTGTGTGTGTGTGTGTCTGTGTGTGTAGTATAGGATATTTATGCGCCTTACATATCTAATCAATATATATGTATGTATATTCATGCTTGTATATGTGCTGGCGCAGGCCGAAGCCAAAGCTGAAATCAAATTAAATGAATTATTTAATGAAAGAACATGTGAGATTACGAAATTATGTGAGTTACGCGCAAGAATGTTTTATGAATGTTTATGGTCGCGTAAAATCTATTACGTCACGCCAGCTGGAATACGTTTGCGCGGAAATGGACGGCAACACGGACACGGACACGGACACGCTGCTGCTGGGGTCGTGAGGCGAGGCCAGCGAGTGCCCAAGACTGCAATTCGTAAATGCTTTAAAGCCTCGCCAAAGCGATTCGAATATGGCCATAACGCTGCCCTTAGCCAGTTTGCTGTACGGACTTGTGGTTAGGGCATCAACCATTCGTTGCTCACACTTTTTGTTTTTCTTCTCTTTCGGCTCTTTCTGTGCGCGTATGAAGTGAACACTCTCATCACATAAAACTGACTTTCATGCGCCGCCTGCCATGCATATAAATGATAAAAATACATGCTAATGTCGATGTGTGGCACTGTGTGTGTGCATGTGTGTGTGTGCGTGTGTGTGTGTTTGTTTGTTTTATGAACTCGCAGCAAACTAAAGCAAAGCTAATGACATGCTTAAGTTTCAATTATTGGTAATAGAATTTGGCCCAAACCAAATGAAGCCGTCCCCAACTAACGGCCAGCTAAATTTATAGCATACTTTTTGGGGCAATTTTCGATTGTAGCACAAACTGAAGCCCAAAGGCCGCACAGCCCATATAATGTATGCTAATCCTCTTTATAATTACATCATTATTGTAATAGACCCTCAAGATATAGACATTATTTTGCATTTATTTTGTTATTTGCATTCTTTTCTTTATTATTCTGCATCGACTTAAGTTGCTCAATATGTTATGTTCTTTGCTCTATATTCTTTTGATTTGCTTTTAATTTCCGTTGAGAATGTCTTATGAAGAGCGTGAAATGGTTCCAAATTGAAATAGCAAAGGGGGAGGAATTAATATAAGCCCGGGAGGGACCTGAAATTCAGCTGGATTTATATAGCCTGAGTCCATTGAATATGGATTCGTTTCAAGGTGCGAAATAAGCAGATGTAGGCGTGTCTAATCCCATCGAGTATATAGATTATTGTCCAGAATGATGAACTGAGTTTTGTTTCGATCCGTCAGCCATCCGGCTGTCTGTGTGTTTGTACGTCTGCTCATCCATTCGTTCGTCCATCTGGCTCTCCCTGTGTTTGTCCGTCAGTCCGACTGTCTTTCTGCATATCCATCCGCCTATCTGTCCGTCCGGCTCTCTGGGTTTCGTTCATCAGTCTCTCCGTACGTCTGCTCATCCATTTGTCCGTCCGTCTCTCTGTGTGCCTGTCTGCCTGTTCTCCGTTAGTCTGTCCGTACGTCTGCTCATCCATTTGTCCGTCCGTCAGTCCGCCTGGCTCTCTGTGTGCTTGTTCGCCTATTCGATCGTCTTTCTGCCCGTCCGTCCGGCTCTCTGTGTTTTCTCCGTTAGTCTGTCCGTAAGTTTTCTCAATCATTCGTCCGTCCGTTTCTCTCTGATCGTCTCTCTTCTCTTCCTTTCGTCTGTCTGACCGTCTGTCCGGCTCTCTTCTGCTTCACTCGTCCGTCCGGCCCTTTGTGTTTCTCCGTACGTCTTCTAATTCATTGGCCCGTCCGTTTCTCAGTGTTTCCATTCGTCCGTTCATTCCTTCGTTACCCCGCTTGTTCGTCCTTCTCACCATCTATCCGTCCGTCCGTCGATCTTAGAATCGTAAACAACCTGTGCTAAGACCGTAGAGCAATCAGAATTTGGGCTATCTCTCTGTCGGCTACCTTCGACTACAGCAAGCTAGTTCATAAATTTGATCAACTACTTGCGCTTTGTTTATATAAATCTTTGATTTGGCACGTGGCAATGGGTCAGTCTGAGGACAGTAGAGGCAGCAGGGGGGGGGGTGGGCAGAGGGGAATGGGACTCTTAAAAGTTTGTCTCCAAGTGGCATAGTTATCAAGTTGATGTTGAGTTTGTTTGAGCCGAATCTAGGCTATTGAATACTCGAGTTCTTTGAGTAGTACCTGAACAGTAGCTAACAGATGACGATAGCTGAGGACTCTGGCAGCAGGCAACTGGCAACTGGAACAATGTCACTGTCCTGTTGCTCTCGAGGGCCCCTTGAAATGTACAAATTTGATATTTCCTGCCGCTGGCCACTCAGACAGAGGTTAACCATGTCAGGGCTAATTAAAAAGTCGGCGCCAGAGGCAGCCAAGTGCTGCTCTGATCTATGATGTGCTGAGGGGTTGGCTTGGGATGATGGGGGGTGGGGGTGGCGAGGCCAAGGAGCCTAATCCTATGTCCACTTAGGTGTGCGCATATTTCCACTAGTCAGCAGTTTAATTTTGTTTCTCTCTCTCTCTCTCTCTCTCTTACTCGGCGGCTGTCCTTAAGGTGGTATAGATAGATAGATTGAAGAGCTTCATCCACTGGCTGCTGCTGTTGTGGATGGCGTAAATCAAAGCAAATCAATCAATGCGGAAAATAGAAAGCAAACAAAAAGTATCAAAGGGCTAAACGAGAAGAAAGAAAAGAAGAGAAATTGTTCAAGGTGAATAGTGTATATGTATTTTGTTCAGGGGAAGGGTTTCGCCTGGGCGGCTGCAAGGTTTCTGCGGCATCAGCAGAAAATCTTTTGATGCCGCTGCATAAATGCAAATCAAGTATCCAAGTAGATGCTGTGTATTATGTATTATGTTTTATGCGGGCGCGTGTTTATCTATAGCCTGGCCTTTAGCCTTTAGATTGCTAATCGGGCGAGATTCTAGGCAGCCCTTTTCGGTGTCTGTCTCGGGCATTGTTGTCTGTGGGGCTGTGGGGCTGTTTATTTAGCCCTCGGTTCACTCACAGCTGCCACTTTGACTAATTAAAGAGCCAGCTGAAATGATCAATTTGCATTTCACTGGCGCCAATTATCAGCCCGCAGCAGTAGCACTAGAAGGAGGAGCAGGAGCAGGAACAGCCACAACAATGGCCGCCACGTCACGTCCGCTTCATATGTCCTAAACAAACTGGGCCTCAGCTCAAACTCAAAAGCACAGCAAAGGGGAACGAAGAATGTGAAAGGGTCGCCAAAATGCGAACCCAAACAAATCGTAAACAGCCCCGCCTTCGCACACACACACACACGCACGCACACCACTGTCAAAGGGGTTATTTGCTTGGTCAGGTGAGCTGCCTGCCTCGCCCTCTCTCTTCCTCTCCCTCTCCCGCTATATCAAAAGACTTGAAGAAATTGAATTTTCAATTTATAGCCACAAATTATGTGCGAGCCCTTTCGAGAGTAAGCGAAAAATTTTATCACTTGACAAAGAACATAAATTTCTCGTTACAAACCCAGCCCCAACCACACACAGTCCCAATCAAGCTGGGCCAATGCTCTATGTCTCCATATACATATATGTACATATATATGTATCTCTGTCTCACATACTAGACTTTTTCTCACTCTTTCACTCTCTGTGCATATGGAAAGCGCTGAGTTTTATAGCCAGCCGGGCACTTCTTCAAATTCAACTCCCGTCGGGCTAATAAAGCATAATTTAATGAAGCATGTAACAGTCACACGGGCAAGGACTTCCGCTTTGTGTAAACAATAGTTTATAATTCACACACACACACACACACACACACACGCACACACACACACACACTCGTGGGGCTAAAACGGGTTAATACTTCCACCTGGTTTTAGTCGAGTCATGTTGCTAAAGCTAGATTGGATGGCCAGGAGCAGAAGGCTAATTGCTTTGCTGCCAGTCTGAAGTGTCCTGTGTGTGTGTGTGCGTGGCATTGCCCTGCAGTGACTATAGATAATAGCCATGGCTAGTGTTTCGGCGTGTTGGTTATTTAGTTCGATTGCCCTGGCCAAAGCAATGAATTCGAATGCCCGCCTAAACGTTTCATCTATGCGCATATGTCCACGCGTATAGCTCATCTGGCAGATGGCCGAGAGGCTTTCGAAACCTTTCTGGGAAACCCTTTCAGACCAAACCACAAAACGAGCAGCGCCACAATATGCTTTCCCATTTCCCCACACCCGAAATGATGGTCCAGCAGTCCTTCTCCTTCATTTCGGTTTCCGTTTCCAACTGGTCTTAAAATTTTTTTTAGGAATTTTTTATGACCCTCCCCGCTCACATCGGCTAGAGTTTGATGGGCGGCTAACCTTTACGCCTGACTGTCCGCATGGCCAACGTGCGGCACGTCGAGCTGTGGCTCTGCGGCCTGTTCTCTCCTGGTTTGGTTTTGTGGCCGGCCCAAGGCAGCAGCATTCCAGACACGTCTTGATTTTGCATGACTTCTCACTTTGTGTTCATTTCATTTGTTTGGGCAAACAGGAAGATTTCCTAATTGTAATTATTTCACAAATTTAACTGGCGGATATATTATACAGTTGAGTTCCGATAAATGGAAATGGCAAGGGGAGCAGTTTTTGTTCGATAAATACAGAAATTCAAACTATCGAAAATTATAGAGATCGAACTTTTTCGATTTATCGATAATTGTGATTTAGCGGGGTAAAATTATCGAAACTCGACTGTATATAATATATAGAGATGCCCCGATTAATAAATCGATTAATAGATCATTTTAAAATAAAATTAAAATTAAATATGAAAAATAAATAAATAAAAAGAAAAAAAAAATGATAATACAAATTAAATTAAATTAAATTAATTAAAAAAAAATAAAAATAAAAAACAAACATTTGAATAAGCATATATCGATTTTTAATTTCGATTGAAATATAGGTTTAATCTGTTATTATAAGTCTTTTTTTTTAATTAATAAATTATCGATAATTATTCGTCTATTAATTGAAATTAAAGATTATTTGATTATTGTTCGTCTATTAATTGAAATTAATCATAAATCGATTATAATTATTATTATCTAATTAATTATCGCAAAGCTTAAATTAATCATATAACTCAATAATCGATAATAAATTTTGTTTTCGCCATCTTCAACATATCAGCTGAATAAATAAATAAGTCTAATTGCAATTTGAAACGGATTAGAAGGCTCAGCCTTGTCCTTCCGTGTCTCCTTTGAGACATCAAAAAAAAAAAAAAGAAGCAACTTCAATGAGAATGCTTAATGCTCGCATCAGAGCCGTAACATATATGTTATTCCAGTGTTGATCCCTCGAGTATGAGAACTAACTAACGCCAGTTGCTCTTAACTGATGGAAAATCCTCCGTTATGCCTCACACACCCACATTCAAGTAGGGCTCAGCGTAATCCCTTTAATAAAAGCGAGAAACGCTCGCTCGATTGATTGTTGAGTTTTTGACTGCACGGCTTTTCATTTGCCATTTACCATATAGCCATATAGCCGTATAGCCGTATAGCCATATAGCCGTTGCTGCGCCTGCGGCAGGAACCGATGGCAACTGGTGACTGGTGACTGGTGACCATTTGCGGCACTTGAGCCGGCTGCAGCGTTTTATGGCTAATCGATGCTGAAAGCCGAGACGAGGATGCTCCAGCAGCAAGTCAGACATGTTGGCATTAGGGCACAGCTAGCCAGGCAGAGACGAGGCAGACCAGAGGGGCCGAGAACAACAGAAATCTAACGACAGCTTAATCCTTTTAAAACTGAGAGCACATAAAAGCAGCGGCAGAGGCAGCCACATGGAGCATAACAGAGAGCAGCAAAAAAAAAAAAAAAAAAAAGAAAAGAAAGCATAGAAAGGCGAACAGGAGTGTGCACGACTAGCACATACCCTAGACTTGAGAGACAGCAAGAAATGCAGATGAATGAAGCAAAAAAAGTAAAATAAGATTCGTAGGCAATTGAGAGAATTTAATTATTATAGATAATCCTAATCTCTAGAGTCAAGCTGATCAAGCAATCACCCCCAACGCCTCCTATAAATACAGGGTGTGGTACGGAAGGCAACCAAGGAGACGGCTGTGACTAAGCCAAAAGAACAATAAGGTGATTTCGGATGGGGCCAAGAACGCCATGGGAAAAGGCATAAAGAGAGCAAGTGGGAGAGAGAGAGAGAGCTCTGTGGAGTGGGACGGATGTACGCACTGAGGCAAGAGTTGAATCGCTAGCGTGACACAATAAAGACAGCCACAACCAACCGCACATCAGCAACAACAACAACAACAACAACAACAATGCACCAAAGCAAAGAGTGTAATAACTATAAAAATAAACCGCTGCCGAAACACAGACAGACAATGCCAGCATCAGGGCTTATATGTTTGTATGTGTCAGCGAGGGGTAGGGTAGGGGGTGTAGGTGAAACGTTTGGCTAAAGCCATTTTGTTATTACAAATCTTCAAATACCTTTTAACAAATATCAAAGGCAGCTAAGTCGCCAACACACGGCGACAGACGAGATGCGGCCAGAAGCTGCGACAGCCAACAAATCACTTGGAAGATCCTAGCCAAAGGAAAAAAATAAAAAAATAAATAAAGACAAAAAGAGCAAGAGAGAATATTGAAAGGTGTATCCATTTAAAAGCAAAAATTTATTGATGGAAGAAATATTGTGCATTCGCTATAAAATATTATACATATATAATATATAATACATAATATATAATATATAAAATGGAATATTTAATTTAGACTATATAATATGAGCTGCTGTGGAGCGAAACAGAAACCTAAGAAAAAAAAGCTGAAGAGAGCTGAAAAAAAAATTGAAAAAAAAAAAAAAATGAAGATAGGTCAAGTGACATTTAGTCAAAGCAAAACGTTTTCATATATAATCAAACCTCTACGTAATTGCTCTGCATATTTCCTTTGCGTATTTCCTCTATATATGTAGTTCCACTACGTAATCCCTATACGTACTTCCTCTGCGTCTTTAATGCTTAGCTGATCGATCGCACACTCTGCGCCACTTTAATGCGCTGACCTCCACCAGGCCTGGACGACTGAACAAATGCTGCAGCTGCTGCCCTTTATATATGCAGGGCCACTTTTACTCAAGCACTGTCTCTCTCAAACACAGCAGGCAGCGCTCGTTACAGTCGAGCTTGAAGTAAGCAATGGGAACGCTCTCTGCTGCTGTGAGCAAATTAATACTGCTACATACACATAGACAACTTTAATGATCTTCCGCTCTTTCTCTCTCCTTGCGTTTACATTTACTCAAGCACAGTCTCTCTTAAATTTTGAGTCCGACAGCAGGTGGCGCTCGTTACAGTCGAGCTTTAAGTGAGCAATGGCAACGCTCTCTGCTGCTGTGAGCATTCTAGCTTCGTTTTACCTAAATACAAATACCAAATGAATACTGCTACATACACATAGACAACTTTAGTGATCTGCACTTTTTCTCTCCTTGCTTTTACTTTTTCTCAAGTACTGTCAAAAGGACGCGAAGAATTATTGAAATATCAGTTCTCCGAAGGGTTCAGGGGATTTCTTAGTCGAGCAGTCTCGACTTGTTACTTACTTGTTTTTATTTATTTATTAATTTTTTTAATTATTATTATTTGCAGCCCGTACATTTTATAATATTTTCTACAAAGCATTCAAGCGCTTTAGCATAGATTACACTTCCAATACCTAGCCCTATATATGCATATATATAAAATATGCTAGATTTACCAGCAAATACAATATTATCAAAGAGTCTTATCAACTCTCAACTATAAAAAGGCGATTATATCAAATGATTACGACTTATGTGGATTTTTAATTGCCATAGTTAAACAAATTTAGCCCAGAGCTTGTTATTTATACGTATATCGGGCATGAAATGAAATGAAACATCAATGTTTATCTACGGTTCGAAACAAAGGCTAATCAAGTCAAACGCTTCACTAATTCCTGTTAATTAATTGTGTGCTTGGGGACAATAAACTAATCGCTTTACAAACTAAATTGTTAAACGTAAGCCCGAACCCAAAACGAGTTTTATTAATGTATTTTCATATATGTATATATATCAATAAATTTATGCATATTTTGTTTTAATACATAAACAATTTATTCGTTTTAAGAGCTTTGCATTTGAATCTTTAAATATTTAATTCGCTGGCCAACTGCTCAAGTTGGTGATAAATTTGCAGTGGGCGTGGCAGAGTTTGCATGCTAAGCAAATGAAATGTTTTATGGCTTTAAGCTGTTTTTCCCAATTTTCACCTAAATTGATTATTATACAGCTGCCAATATGAGGCGACAGGACAATGTCTATATATGTGTGTGTGTGTGTGTGTGTGTGTGAAAAGTTTGTTAATTTCAACACGTACACAAATCCCATAGCAAAGCCTTTTAATGGCAGCCAAAAACTAACAAACCACATTAGCACAAGGGATGAGAGAGAGAGAGAGGGTGAGAGGGAGAGGAAGTTGCTTGGCAGCGTCTGGCGGAGTTGTGTGAAGCGAATCAAGCTTTAACTAAGGATGCCCTGCCAGGCCATGTCGTGCAGTTGTTGAGATTTTGCCAGCCAGCAAATACAACAAGCACACACACACACACACACACATACACACACACTTGCGCACAAGCACATAAACAAAGACAAATCTAATAATAAATCCAAGACACTTAACGCCTTAGCCGCCAAGCATGACCCACAAACTAGCTAAAGGATAAAAGCGCCAGAGTTGAGCAACCGAAAGGGAGAGACAGAGAGAGAGAGAGAGAGAGAGAGAGAACGAGAACGAGAAGTGTTAGATGCTTGGTTTACGGTTGCCCGTTTCCTTGGGGGAATGCAAATCGCCGAAAAAGCCCCCCGCCCCCCGCCCCCCTCACGAAGCGATGTTGGAGCGCAGTGAGATGAAATGACGCGGCAAACGAATGGTCAGCCTGGTCCACTAATATGCCACAGCACTCGAGCACCCATCTGGGAATATTGTCTCAGCTGCTCAAGTGCGGAAATCATATTCAAGTTCCCTATATATGCTCAGCTCAACTCCAGTTAGTTACCCTATGCCATATATAGACACTATAGTGTATTCCGGCGTCGACTTTGACTCGTATTTACTTTTGTCATTCGCATTGCTCCTTCTGAAGTTGGTAATTTAATTGAGCTTGCGGTCAAACGTTGGGAATCATGGCGAAATTACTTGATTCTAATTTGATTTGCCTAGACAACAAGCAAAGTCGAATTCGAGGCGCCGACTTCGGGTCGGTCTCTCCGTCCGTCCGTCCGTCTGTCTGTCTGTCTGTCCATTGTGTTTGGGGTTTTCCTTTCACTGGCTGCTCAACTGGATTAGGCCAGCAAACACTTTGCTCCAAACTTTGTTGGTGAGAACGGGAGGCGGAGTGGAGCGGGGCGGTGCTGAGCTGTACGGTATCAATTTGGATCCTTTTCGCAATGGCCCACCACTGAAATGGATAAATGATTGAACCCCTGTTCACACAAACGCACACACGCACACGCACAGCTTGGAGCGTGAGCCGAGTCCTCCACAATGATTACCCAAAACTAATTTGAATTTTATTGATTCAATTCGGCGTGGCTGTGTCTTAGCAGCCCATTTACCAGATATTCCAAGAGCATTCCAAATTTCTTGGACTTGAGCTTCAGCTCTCTCGGCTGCTCCTCCACCCTCCCCGTTTCCTGCTTCACTGGCTAGTGCTTGGCTTTTATCTGCATCTGTCCTTGATGATGTGTTGATGATTTGCCTGAGCCTAATCTGACTTGCTCCCCCGCTGCCCCCGCTGAGCACTACACGCTCCTTCGACAGACCTCTGTGCGAAAAGGATTGACAATGCCAACGATTTTTCTGGCATTCCCGGTCATGTCCTCTTTGGCTTAGGCTCTAATACAACAAAGTGTATTTTAATATGTTAAACGCATATGGCCATTGAAATCGCATTATCTACGTTTCTCTGATTCGCTACGGACTACAGCCTTCGCCCCCCCCTCAACATTTTTAACATATTGACATACCCAATTATTGGACTTAGCTCCTTCGCATGCTCGGGCCACATACCACATCAGGCTTATCCCCAAAATTGCCGACCAAAGCAGCTGCCTTTCCACTTTGACAATCCCGGAACGAGGCAATTGCAGCTACAGATTAATGGGATCAGAGTGGATTCCTAATGCCTCAACTTCTGATACTCGCCTAATGTGATCAAGTGCTTGCTAGGGTATCTTGGTGATAGAGCATACACTAGCGTGGCTTCTCTTTATCATGCTCCTCACGTGAGCTCTCCAATGCATTGGAATGCTCTCCACATGTAGCACTGCTCTGCGATGGTGATGGGTCTCATTCTCTAGCTCCAGAGACTTGGCATTGTTATTTTGCCATGATATAGGGGAAGTGAGGTTGTTGTCAGGGCGACAAAGGTTCTGCTCTCGTTATGCCTCTCTATCTCTCTACGTCAATTTATTGCTCTTTTTTGGTCTATTTCTCGCTTTGATTCTAGTTTTCTCTCTCTCTCTA
Source organism: Drosophila aldrichi (assembly GCA_035045965.1). Lineage (NCBI taxonomy): Eukaryota > Metazoa > Arthropoda > Insecta > Diptera > Drosophilidae > Drosophila > Drosophila aldrichi. The sequence continues at coordinate 1,118,712 of JAWNOM010000125.1, forward strand.
TCTTTCTCGTTGCTTCTCGTGCATTTGTATAGGTATCTGTGTCTTTTCTCTTCCTTTTCTTCACCTCCCTATACTTATATCTGTTCCTCTCGCTGTCTCTATATGTCTGACACCCAGCATATTTCTTTCTCACTCTTCTAATACCTCGTTCTTTCTCCTTTCTTTTCTCTTTTAGTTTCTTTCTTCTCTCTCTCTCTCTCTTTCTCTCTCTCTATCTCTCTTCCTCTCTTCATCAGTATATTTAGTTCTTGCTCGTCAAATTCCTCGTTCTCTCTCTTTCATTAGCTCTCTTAGTTTCTGTCTCCCTCTCTCTCGGACTCGCACTCTCTCTCTCCACTCTATGCTCACTCTATGTGCCTATGCTTTGCTGGGTAATTCCAATTGGAAGCCTTCTCACCTGCCTGTATGTCCTGCGAAAGGTGCCAGCGACAGTTGACAGTTTGCAGTGCGGCGCGTTCGTGTTGAGTAAACAATATTTTCTGTGCGCCGCTGATGAATGTTGACGGTGCACGGCTGTGTAATTATTCAGAGTAGAGGCACATTGGATTGCATAATTTCAGGCGCCATGCGTAGGTGCCTAGGTGTGCCTTGTGTCTGCATACAACCAACAGCCATGTGTGTGTGTGTGGGTGTGTGTGTGTGTAGATTGAAGTGATAAAGATTTGGCAAATAGACCAGCTGTGTGTGTGTCTGTGTGTGTGTTTGTGTGTCGCAAACATCATCTACACGAATAATTAAACCCGAAAAATGAAACTTGATTAATTTAATATTTGCCGAGAGCTGCTCTCTCTCTCTCTCTCTCTCTCTCTCTCTCTCTCTGTCTTGCCTGTGGCAGTGTCATCTCTTTCTAAGCAAGGAAACGTGCTTTAACACTCGCCAAAACTTGTCTGTGTATATATGTGTGTGTGTGTGTGCGTGTATGAATTTCAATGTTTGTTTAGCTAATAAATTTTCGGGCTAAAGTAATCAAATAATTGCCAAATGTACGAAAAACACAAGAGCATAAGAATATGGCTTGTTTTATTGCCATTTTATTTCGCAAAATTTACGAGCGGCCAAGAGTTTCGGTAGCCTTTTATATCGCACCAATGAAAGCAGCTACAACAACAACAACAGCAACAGCAATGCCAATAACAATAATAACAACAGCAACAGCAACAGCAACAGCAATAACAGGGAACTTGGAACTTGGAAGTTGAAGCATAATAAAGTACTACTAGTTGGAGTTGGGCTGGAGCAAGAAGCAGAAGAGCATCATAAGCCAAACCCAAGCCCCGAGTCATGTAACTGTATATTGATGGCGATGTTCCTCTAATGATGCCGCTTGACTTGACAAATCGCAGAAAGACAAAGACAGAAATAGAGAAATGAGGTCGAACGGCTGAACAATTAACTTTGGAATTCGCTCCCGAAGTTGTTCTGCTTCAAAAGCAGAAGAAGGATTAAAAATTACTTTAAATGAGCTAAAGTGAATGCAAGTGTGAAGGTAAATTAAAGATGGAGAGACGAGAGAGAGAGAGAGAGAGAGAGAGAGAGAGAGAGAGAGGCAGATGTCTAAATGAGATATGAGCTAATTACTTGATACTATAGTAGACTTACATACATATAAAGAATAACCTTTAGTTGAGCAGATAACGACCTCCCTATAGATGTTACCTAGAGCTTAACTCTGTATTGGAAAACTAAAAAATAAAATATATCGATAACACATTCGATATCAGTGAGGCTTTTTAATTCATTTGTCGTTTGCCAATTCTTTATCTTCCCATGATCATAGACAAACGGACTTAAATAAAAAATCACTTAGACAAAAACATTGAAAGTTTCGTCAGTCGATAGTTTCAGCTGTCGATAATATCAATGATTAATCGATATATCGCTAAGCTGAATACCAATCGATACTATTGACTGTGCCATTCAAGGGTTTACCCTTTATACCTTACAAAGTCCTGTATACTTGATATACTTTATGTTACATATCTAACTTATATACCTCATCCACCTAGGCCACGCCCATCTGCAGCCTCAGCTTCCTGGCGGCAGTTGACCAAAGTTGAATTCCCATTGGGCGTATTATTGAGCTATAAAGTGCTCAATTGCTGTTAAGGGTCAGTCCGCCTCTCAGTCCACGCCTCTGATCATTTTATAGTTTATCCCTTTTATGGCCGACTCATAATGACAATGGCTATCAAAATTAAGCCTCAGGTAAGTGCCTGCACTTACTTCTCGGCTGCCCAGCGAGCCTCACAGTGGAATATCCTTGCTGTCTATCTATACAAAATATATCTGCTAAGACTGATAATTAAAAAGAAACAAGAAAAGTACTACATAGATTGATTGTTAAAAAAAATAGCAAAGAAAAAAAAGTATTATATCAGAAAATATACACATATATCGATATATATACACACCGATATATATGTATATTTGCCCTTCATTTGTATCAAATATATATATTTTTATACCCTGAACCCATTGAAAATGGGAAATCAGGGTATAATGGTTTTGTGAAAAGTATGTAACAGGCAGAAGGAATCATCGCAGACCCCATAAAGTATATATATTCTTGATCAGGACGATGAGCTGAGTCGATATAGCCCTGTCCGTCTGTCCGTCCGTCCGTCCGTCCGTCCGTATGAGTGCGTCGATCTCAGAAGTTACAAGAGCTAGAGAGCTGAAATTTTGTATGTAGACTTGTGTATACCATACGCAGTACGAGTTTATCATATTTTTTCGATAACTCATTCGATATCTTTTTTATCGAGGATAATCGATAAATTGATATTGTTTTTTCAGCCTAATTTGAACACTTTTAAACATAGAGTGTTCAGATTTGTTGTGTATATACATTCGATAGTTACACACATTTTGTCATTTACAGATTTTGGATACCACGCCCCCTTCGCCCCCAATTCGTAAAAAACGTATTTCAAATACTAGAGACTTGTGCTTCGGAATGTACACACATTTATACATTATGATTACATTCTGAAAGTTTTATAAAGATCATACGTCTACAAACGAAATTATTCAACAAATAAAATCTCATAGTAATGCCCACACTGCAGCGCAGCCCAAGCGCAGTCGCTGCTTACTGCGCAGTTAGCAGAACGCGAGCTTATGCGTGCATGTGGAGGCATGTGTATGTATGTGTGCATAAAAGAAGTGCAGAATGATTAGAATATCAGTTTGGAGGGTTCAGGGTATCTCCTAGTCGAGCAGTCTCGACTAGAGCCTTCTTACTTGTTTTATTATTATTATTATTATTATTTTTTTTTATTAAACATCTCAAACTAAAAACCGAACACAATTTCAGTCACAAAAAAAAAAAAGGAAAAAAATAAAAATAAAAATCAAGATGTTATATTATTTTATCGATATATACATACATACATATATATAGATTTTGTTAAAGTTTACACAAGAGAAATTGATTACCCCGAACTATGGGCATGTGGGCGTATCTTTGGGCATGGCTCTGGTAGGGGGCGTAACATAAATAAAAGTCTATTTAAGCGTATCGCTGTTGAAATTGTGTCATGAACTCCAGCAAAACGAAGACGCGACACAACACAACACAATCTTATGCTTGTATATATGTACACTTATATATATTTATATGTATATGTATTTGTATATAGAGATAACAAAGAAAGTGAGTCTGTCGTACGGTCGTACGGTCGTACGGTCGCTCGGTCGCTGGGTCGCTGAGTCAAAGGAGCGTGTCGTATCTACAATCAGTTTCAGTCTACCAAGCGCTGCCATATAAAATTGTTTTGAGCAAAAATTACAAATTCCACAACTAACGTGACAGTGCCCCAAAACACCGTCCCCCCCACACACTCCCCCTCTCTCTCTGGTTGGGCTTGACTGGTCCAGTGGCGTTTATCGAAATACCGCTCCCGCATATTGTGCTTATATAGTGACCCCTGCCTCTGCCTCAGTCTCTGTCTCTCTGTCCTGCTGTCCGAAATGTGTACGAAATACCGCTTCTGTCCACGTTGGCCATCTTCATGTATATACATACTAATACATATATATATATATTTATGTATATATAGCATAGTATAGCATAGTATATGCAGCATATTCCACCTCCTGCTCGGCTCGCTTTGTGTTCTGTTTTGTGGGCGTGACCACAAATGTTTTGAGCCACTCAAATGCAGCTCAGAGGCAAGTGGCTCAGCTTGCCAGTACGCGTGTGTGTGTGTGTGATTACGTAGCACATGGCCAGCGGCTGGAACAACAACAATGCAAGAAACTTAATGCCAACAGCAAAAATAATGAAAGTATTTGCTTTGCTAAGCACAAAAATATGTCAAAGTAAATTTCACTTCATTTTTTTTTTCCTCTCTTCTTCCTTTCTCAATGGGCATCCTTTCACTGTGTGTGTGTGTGTGTGTGTGGGTGGGTGCAAGCGTGTTGGCACGTAGCATGCCTCGCATATACCCTCTAGCTACAAGCTGAAAAGTATTAGCCCCAACTAACTTAAGATGTGCCTTAAAGTTTTCAGTTTTCCCGCTAAGGCGGCGGCTGACTGAAAATGGGAAAAGGGAAAACCCAAATTTATAGAAATATTTGATTTTGTTACCTTGATATTTATTCTCAAAAAAATATATATATTAATATAAATAAATAAATAGATAAATAAATAAATAAATAAATAAACAAATAAATAAATAAATAAATAAATAAATAAATAAATAAATAAATAAATAAATAAATAAATAAATAAATAAATACAATAAATAAATAAATAAATAAATAAATAAATAAATAAATAAATAAATAAATATATATATATAATATAATATATAGTATACTATATAAAAATATAATAAATAATAAATATTTTAATATAATTTTAGAGTTTAAAGATATTTTCAAATATATTATTATTATTTTTATTATATTTAGAAAATATTTATTCAAAGCATTTCTAGACACTTTTGCTTCTGTTCAGGTTTACGCTAACTAAACCTAATAATCATAATAGTCATAATAATAATAATCAAATATGCATTTCATAGGCTTTCAACTTTGACCTTAAAACTGTCAGAGCGCAGAGAGTTAGCCCCATGGTAGCTAGGGAATTATGATATATTACGATAATCGAGTATTACTCCATCGAAATCTGTTCGTCTCCCGTGGTGTGTGGCTGGCCCTTCTCCTCCTATTCTTCCTCTACTTCTACCTCTCCTTCTTCAGCAGCAGCATCATCATCATCTTTGGTAATGGTTCGATGGGTAAACATGGGAATCCATCAATCAAAGCAGAGCAAAAGTGACCATCCAAATGGCAGGGAGCTGCTCCTGCTCTGGGTCCCAGTTGGGTGTAAGCCGAACCCTAAAACCGAAACTGAAAACAAACATGGCAAGAGGAAGAACAAGAACAAGAAATCTAAATCAATATAAACAACTTATGTTTAGGGGGGAAACTTTGATTTATTTTTGTTGTTGTTGTTGTTGCTGTTGCTCTAACTGTGGTCCCCTATATATTCTTTAGCATAACGAATGCGAAATCTATTTGCATGATTAGTTGAAGCTCTTTAATTCAATATTAAAATGGAGTTTTCGTTTTTTTCCTCTTCTATTTGCAGTGCGCATCAACGAGGCTGTTATCGATAACGATTAGAGCGATATACGCGCGAGGCGAGTCGAGTGCGCCGGCAAAGTGAACGCGGAGCGAGTGAATTTTTTGTTTGTTTTTTGTTTGGTTCATTGCTGAGGCACGCACACAACTGCAGACAGTCGGGGCACACAGACACACGCGCGCCGTGTGTGGGTGTGTGTGCGTGTCGGATGTGTACGCTGAACGCAGCAGCACGGCTAAACATGGATTGGACTCGGTGGCAAGACGCTAAAGCCAGAGACAGTGCTGGCAGCAGCAACATCAGCACCACCAACATCAGTATCGGCAACATCAACAGCAGCAGCAGCAGCAGCAACAACAGCAACGATTGCGCGCATCAGCACAGCCAGTGGCTACCCATTTGATTCGTCCAGCTTCATAGTAGGTTCAATCAGTCATACAACTAGTGCAAACCTGTCAGCCAAACAACCAACCAACCAGTCAGTCAGTCAGTCAGTCAATCAGTCAGTCAGTCAGTCAGTCAGTCGATCAATCGATTAATCGATCAATCGATCAGCAATTCAATATCTATATCAATCAGCGCACACGTCACCCACTCAATCAGTTAGTCAGACGAAGCAATCCCAAACCATCTTAAGCAACGCTTAGAACGAGTCTTGGCATTCATACAACAACAACAACAGCAACAACTACAACAACAACAAAACTGTAAATAAATCGAAAAGTCATTACAACCTATAGATATATATATAACATCTATCTAGATAGATATCTATCTACCTATCTATATAGTATATATACATATACATATATATATATATACATATACATATATACATATGTATATGTATATGTATATGTATGTGCATATATATATATAAATGAAGTGCAGTGCTAATTGAACTTATCTGAGTGCCGGGCCAAAGAAACAATACAATATTGGAGTGGATAAAGGAGACGGGCACGGAGAGGGCGGCGTTAGCTGCGGTTTTGTTGCCCCAGTGGAAGAGCCAATAGCTTGCAACACTGCCACAGCCAACAAGCAACAGCCAACAAGCAACAGTAACAGCAACGGCAACAGCAACAGCAACAATAACAACAACAACAACAATAATAATAATTCTAATAATAACAAGAACCGCCTCAACACTGCCAATGCCCTCATTGCCATCATAATTAATCAACAACGTCATCATCGTTTGTTTAGATTTGACACAAGTGAGTTTAGAACAACAATCAAACTTGCATGCTCATACAATTTACTAATTATAAGCACACAATTTAATGAAACATTACTAAATACAATATGCACAAATCTATCAATATATCTATCTCTTTCTCAAATGAACTGAAGTTTGCATCGTTGAACTGATACAATTCTTGTAAAATATGCATCAATTCTCACAACATACTAGACTAGCCAGTCTAGTTGAATAAATGTTAGCGATAATTACATCTATCGATTACTTGACATTCTAGAAATTCTCAGTTTGTCACACATAAGTCTTAAGCTAAAATTGTCTTGAGAAGAAAGTAAACATCGAACATCGAGATTTCATAAACGTCTATAAATTGAAATTTCCACTCATCTTTGTCTTAGATAATTCTTATAGCTAGTTCTGATTGTAAACAACATTTGTATATATGTATTATATAGTTCTTCGCTATCGTATTTATTATATTTGAAATGTGATTAATGTAAGTTACATGGAGTCTATTCATTTCGATGAATTCCGCTTTGAGCTCACGTCTGCATTTGTAGGAAGAAGTAAATGAAAGAGAACGATTGTCCTGCTTAGCTTGTCATTGAAATCATTCCTCAAAGTACTTCTTGTTATCCTCTAACCGCTAGGTGGCGCAGTTAAGCAGTTCAAATATTAAAATCTTATTATATTTCAGCGGATTTTTGAGCAATTGTTTGAATCGGTTCTGTCTAAACTATTTCTAAAACTGAAAATGATTTCCCTTTCACTTTGACAAATGCCCAATAATATTTTTGGATTAAAATAACTTTTCTAGAGATTTATTTCAGTGTGGTTGACTGCTGAAAATATATAAATAAACTCTTTTAAAATAAATTAAAAAATTCTAATTAATTTCTGTTGAAAAGAATTTTTCTTGAAGTTTTCATAAGAATTTCTGACTTAGAAAAAAAAGAAAAAATATATACATCAATTTTTATAAATTAAATTTGAGAAGAAAAAAAGGAAAATTCGAATCATATTAATCTAGATCATTTTAATAAACAATTTTTTTTATTAATAAAATGAAGAAAGTTATTAAAAAAAAAAATCAGTAACTCATCAAAACCAACATGTATGGATTAATTAATTATATTAAAGGGAATATTAAATTAATTATTAAGGACAGTGTCAGAAAATTTCTTCTGAAGCCAATCCAAGTCAAGCTTAATTTATTGAAAAATTTTAGATTAATATTTGTATTTAAAAAAATATCTTAAATTAAGCTTAGAAGATTTTTAATCCAAGCTGAATAAGACGAAAATTTATTTAATGATTTAATGATATATTTTATATATCTGTTGAGCCAGTTGGTCTTTTATTATATTATAGGATTTACCCATAATTTTCTCTCTCTCTCTCACTCTCTCTGCTCCGCCCGGTCTACATTCATCTCTTAGTCTGTAATTGTATATATGTATATATTAATATTTAGTGGGCTTATAGCCCATTCAAATGCAGCTCAGCGTATGTTCTGGTAAATACATATATATACCACTACATACACACCTACACACACACACACACACACACACATAGACACACTTGCATTGAGTTTTGAGCTCAATTCATTACGTAATCTTGTAGACTAACAAGCAGTGCTCAATTGAGAGGACTGCTGCATACTCTGCCACCGACCCCGCCCATCCCATCGGCCTCCATCGGCCCCCATTAGCGGCGTCGTCTGGGCACTCGAGGCACTCGTTGTGCCACATTCATTGCAGTGTATTGATTGCGGCTCATAGCAGCACTCGCACTTAGAGAGCATTTTGTACATTTTTGTAAATATCGTCCGTAGCTCGACACCAATGTTATCGTCCCCCCCTCCACCTCTACCTCCGTCCTGCCCCTTGTCCAGTTGCTCCAGAGCGCAATCGGACAAAGCGAATCTCATGCAAATCATATGCAAAACAGGAGCCACGAGACGAGGAGTCGGGGTCGCCGCGGCCATTTGTCGGGCGATAAGTAATTTGTACAAACATTTGCGCAAACAAAACGCAGGCGGTCACGAGTCACCAGCCACGAATTGCTCGTGAAGGTGTGTAGTAGGAGTCACAGTTGGAGCTGGAGTTGGAGTCGGAGTTGGAGTTGGAGTTGGAGTCGGCGGTCGCGTGACCGACAAGTTTTACACACTTGGCAACGTAATTGCTTATAAAACGTCGCCGTGCCGCAAAAGAGTGCCGATAACAGACCCAAACCGTTTATAACAATTATACGAGCCAAGCAGCCATTTGGGACCTAGCCGGCTGAACGGGGCTGAACGGGGCTGGTCTGGGCTGGGGTTAGCTGCGTGCACATTTGGCCAGCACTTGACCAATTAAGCGACGGGCGTGAGTGTGAAAAGGGCTGTCGAGCTGGTGGGCTGGTTTGGCTGATTTGGCTGCCCCCAGCTCCAGCAGCAACAGCAGCTCTCCCGGCTCCCCGCGGTGGGAGTGGGAGCGGGTATTGGCTAAATGTATAAGCCCGATACGTTAACGAGGCGCGGCAGTCTGAGATCTCTGCGCAGCGCACCGCTGCTCAGTACGGTGCTGGAGAGCACGCTCTCGCTGACCCGCATCCATCCGATTGCTTCGCTGGAGCTACCCGGCCTCGACTATGCCGTACAATCGCAATCAGCCATTGGCGCCTTCCATCATCGTGAGCTAGGCACCTCCCTGCGCAGCGGTATCGCAGCTATCACAGCGGCCAGCGCCAGTGCCGCCGGTGGCATCTCTCAATCCCAGAGCGCACTGCTCGGACGATACGGTCCAAACGCCTCCATACGCAACAACGAACGAAAGATTGTTCAGCCGAAACGGTACGTCAATTCTACCCACCAACCGATCCATGTCTCGCTCACCCAGCATCGCTATCTCTCTTGCAAATCTATAAAAATCATTCCCTCCTCCTCTCACTCTCACTCTCTCTCTATCACTCTCTCTGTCCCCTCAAAATCAACGGCTTCCACATAGTCTGTTCGGCATGTGTGTGTAAGTAATGTTACCTTCCTGTTTGTTCCAAGCTGTAGCAATGCATGACGATGTCTTGTATATCTACACCTAAACCGATAACATAATCAATGTGTAGCATTACGAATATATCTGAAACATATGAAATGTGACTCTATATAAATAAAAATTCTTTATTGAGTTTCAGCACGGATCTTGTTCTCGATTGATAATCATATTAATAACTATATTTTAATTCATAAGCAAAACTATCGATTTTTATCGGTCTTATCGATGTATCAGCTTTAAATGTATGAATTGAACAGATGCTAAATTCTTTGCTCTGATTCGACTTGCTAGTAAATATATTTGCTGGAATATATGTATACATACATATACATATACGTATAAACATATAAATTGTTGTGCTTTATGTATATATGTATATATATATTTTTTATATATTTATATATATATTTTTTTTCTTCATAAAAAAGATTTGCTTAGACACTTTTAAGGGCTTTGTTTATGAGGCCATAAAGTCGCATTAGCCTTGTCGAGTGTCTCGGGTCGTTTTGTATTACTGATGCCTGAATGCCTTGTGGCTTGGAGCATTTTGGAAGGCGTCCAGCCGATGGCAGGCCCTGGCCCAACCAACCGCAGACCGCTGCAGGGCAGGCTGCATTAAGTGCTGAATGCCTGGCAGGCTGTATGTCTTCAGAGATGCTTGCTCTGGAGATGCTGCAGGTCAAGAGTGTGGGTAAAAGGTGGTCAGGCGTGAGCAGAGCCACCATTTGTGCAGCTCGCTTGACTCCAATTGGGCTCTTGACTCGCCGCATTATGAGCAATAGCTCGAAGCTAATAGCCGCCAGCTGAGCGACGCAGCTCTGAAGGCAGATATAAAGTGGGTACGCCGCCATGGCAAGCTGCTGCATATATGTATAAGGTCTATGCAGATTGTACAATTGATGCAGAGATTGCAACTCTTTCAATCTGATCTCTCGATCTGAGTAGACATAAGCTGAGTCAGCCCTTAAATTATGGCGCCTAGAGAGTTTGATCAGCAAGAGCATGGAGAAGAAAACCTTTTCTATTTTTATTATTATAATTTATTTATTTATTATTATTATTATTATTATTATTATTATTATTATTTTTTTTTTTTTTTTTGTATTTAAAATTTGTATATTTATTTTGACAATTTAATCTAATTTAACATTTTTTTTAATTTATTTATTTATTTATTTTCTTTTTTTTTTGGTTTATTTTTATTTTTGTTTATTTGTTTTTATATTTTTTTTATTTAAAATTTGAATACTTATGCTGACAGCTTAATACTATTTAATATTTTTTTCCTTTTCTATATTTATTTTTGTTTTATTTTATTTATTTATTTATTATTTTTTTTTAGGTATTTTTCTTATTTTTTTTTTTTTAATACAAAATTTAAAGATTATTGTTTCTTTGTTTCTTTCTTTTTTTTTTTAGATATTTATCTTACATTTTTTCATATATAAAATTTACATATTATTGCTCTGGGATTTTAAAATTTATTAATTTACTTTAAATGAAATGTTAAAATAAAATTAAATCTAAAATATTCTGAATAATTCTACAACTCAGCAGGTCTCTGATTTAGCAATGCCTGCAATATCTAGTCAGAGCAGAGTCTCTCGAATTCTTCAACAAGAATCCAAGTCCAAGTCTCACTCGAAACCGTAAAGATTCCTCTCAATTGAAAGTGTGGGCGAATAGATTTGTATCGGAATATTGATGGAGCTGTCGGAGCATGGTAACATTTGTAAGACTCGTTAATGTTAATGCGTCAAAGTGGGGGGAAGGGAATGGAGGGCTGAGGCAAAGCCAATTCTCAATTAAACTTATAATTCAATTTATTGGCGCCCTTTTGGGCTGAGCTGAGCTGAGCGCCCTTTGTCTTTGCCTTTTACTGGGGCTTAGTTTTTATTTTCTTATTTTTATTTGAGCTTTGTCGACTTTGATTTATTTAACAAGCAAAAGCCGCCAAAATATAAAAAGCCACAAGAGAAAACTTTGTCGCCTCGTCGTCGTCTGTCGTCTGTCCGTTGTCGTTTAGGGTTGATTTTTGGGGCTGCTTTTCGGGGCTGGGCTCTGTTTGGGTCACACTGAATAGTAGCGAGAGGAAACAAGAGAGTGAGAGAGACAAAGAGCGAGGGGGAGAGTGTTGGCTTGGCTTTATCCTTTATTTTTGGCTTTGCATATGGCAATAATTCAATTATGCACAACAAGGCCGCAAAATAATTGGGCGCCGCAGTCTAGACCCTGATGAGGACGCTCTTGCCGAAACCGAAATCACTTAAAAAAGCCGCAAAAACTTCTGGCTTTGTTAATTCGTTAATTAAATTGGCCTGGCTGGCGCTCGATGGCAGCCTGTGAACAGAAATTCAACTTTAAGGATTACGCAATGTAGGACACCCAGGCAGAGCACCCACCCAACCACCCAACCACCCAACCACCCAACCACCCAACCACCCAACCACCCCCACCCACCATTGATGACATTGGCTGCCAGCAATCTTTGCTTATCAAAGGCAAACAACAACGTCCACGGCGACAACTCATTTAAGCCATGGTCCCACACACGCCTTACACACGCCCCTCCCATCCTCACGCCCCATGCCACCACCTGCCCCAAGCGCAGGTCCTTAATTAGCATAGAATATGTTTTAAAAAGCCACTTGAGCTAAACATTCAAAACACCTACACGGCTCTGCCACGTCCGTCCCGCCCCCAGACCAAGTGCTGCTGCGACCTTAGACGCTTGCGGCTAAGACACAGCGTGGAGACTGTGTGGCACAGTTATGCAAGTTTGGCAGCGCCCAGCAGGAGTCTAAGCCTTTTCGCCAGCCGCTTGACAGAGCCGAAAGCCATTCGACACTGAGGGGGGGAAAGAGAAGAAGAGATCCGATTTGGAGGATTTATTCATATGCCTTAAAAAATGAGAAGAATGAGAAGAAGTTAAATAAAAGTAATTAAATAATAATTTGATAAAATATGATAGTTATATAATAATAGCATAAATTTTGAAAAATAAAAATAAATAAAATAATAATACTTTTAATAATTTAAAAAAATAAAAATAATAATAATAATAAAAATAAAATAATAAAAATAAAAATAATAATAATAAATAAATAAAAATAAAAATAATAATAATAATAAAAATAAAATAATAAAAATAAAAATAATAATAATAAATAAATAAAAATAAAAATAATAATAACTAAAATAATAAAAATAAAAATAATAAAGAAATAAAAATAATAATAATAATAATAATAATTAAAGTAAAGAAAATAAAAATAATAAAGAAATAATGAATAAATAAAAATTAAAATAATAATAATTAAAATAATAATAATTAAAATAATAAAAATATTAATAATAATAAAAATAAAATAATAAAAATAGAAATAATAATAATAAATTAATAAAAAAAAATAAATAAATAAAAATAATAAAGAAATAATGAATAAATAAAAATAAAAATAATAATAATTAAAATAAAAAAAATAAAATAAAAATCATAATAATTAATAAATAAAAATAATAAAAATAGTAATGAAGATAATAAAGAAATAATGAATAAGTAAAAATAAAAATAAAAATAATTAAAACAATAAAAATAACAACAATAGTAATAATAATAATTTTAATAATTAAAATAACAAAAATAAAAATAAAAATAATAATAACACTTTAAAAACACCCGCAAAATTCAGCTCTATAGCTCATTCAGACATCATTCAGATATTCTCAAATTTCCTCAGAGAAAGAGCATTTCATAGTCAGCTTGACAAATGTTTAGCTTTTTTTAGCTTTTTTTTCTTGTTGTTGCTGGCAGCACATAGCGCAGTCGACGTTGCGTCGGCAGCACATGATGCTCAAGTGTTGGGATAAGTATTTCCGCTCTTCAGACGTAACGCTAAAAAATGTGCCCACACCCACACACACACACACACACACACACACACGCACACACACACACAAAAGCTGGCGTGCAAGACTAGGTGGGTCGCTGGGTAGCTAGGGCAGTTTGGTGCGCATAGAGGGACGGCGTGGGGGCGTGGCCGAGGTGAATGAGGAAGCACAAATGAAATTGTGACGTTGCTGCCACGCCCATATCAACAGTGCTGCCCGCCCGGCTGCCATTCAAAAGTAATTTAGCGTTTAAAAAACATTTTTCTGCCTGACTTTTAAAAAGTTTTTGCATAATGCGCCCGTCTCGCGTTTTACTGCACGAGTATGCGTGTGCGTGCGTGCGTGCGTATGCATGTGTGTGTGTGTGTGTGTGTGAGTGGGCGTGTCAACACTCACCTGTTTAATGTGGCCACGTTTCGTCGCCTGTCTGATTCGGCTGATTGTATTATAGCACCTACTAAACAGACTGAATGCCAAAGCCTCGCACAAATTCTCTCTCTCTCTCTCTCTCTCTCTCTCTCTCTCTCTCTCTCTCTCTCTCTCTCTCTCTCTTTTCTTTTTTTGTATATTGACTTTGACGTTTCACGGACGACTGCCAAGAAGCCTGATCAAGGAAGTATATGCGCATATAGTCTATTGTGTGCGTGTGTGTGTGTGTTGATGTGGGTACAGCCATTGCCTACGAAAATCAGTTTCAGTAATCTATTCGCACTTCAAGTCTATAATCAAATTGTTTGCAAAAAATCCAATGAGCACTGAGCGCTTCCAGTTCAGAATACCTCTTGAACATACACATCAGCGCAGCGGGTATATTGTCTGTGAATTTATGTACGAATAAAGCTGAGCTCACATCAATTTGATCTCAAATTAATATGCCCCCAGCCTAGGCACAGTTTTATTCATAAAATTGTTTAGGCCAGTCCAAGTACAGGGTATCTGCAAGTCCTGCCTGTTTCATTTGTTCTAAATATACTTTCAAGATCTTCGTCAGCTTGGCTTTGAATCTACTTACGATTTTAGGGCATTATTCTACGAGCTCTAAGGCATATCTTCGTACAGGGTATCTGTAAGTGCTTCATTTATTCCATTACGCGCTTGTCTTCTGATTTTCTTCGTTGTATGCAAGCTATACACAGCTTGGCTTGAATCAATTTACAGTTCAGGTATAATTCTAAGAGCTCTAAAGGATATCCTCGTACAGAGTATCTGCAGGTCCTGCCCATTATATATTTTCCAATGTTCAATTGTCATTGGACTCTATTCATAGCAAGAAATATATATTTCAGTGCCACATATACCCATACCTGTTACAGGATATCACTTAGTTGAGCACTTTCTCCCTCTCTTTCTCTCTCTCTCTCTCTCTCTCTCTCGCTCTCTCTCTCTCTCTCCACCCACCCACACACACACAGAGTTGACATCGCAGCTCATGTATGCGACGTTTTTTTTGTTAGCCTACTCAAATACTTGGAAAATGGGCTTATGCTTTGGTTAATTATCTCGGAAGGTCTTAAAATTTTTCCGCTAAGCGTTTATAACTTTTTAAGAGCCGCAAAAAAAAAAAAAAGAAGAAAAAAACTGAGTAGACCAAGAAGTAAAACAAAAAGATACCCCTTGCAATTTGTTTAGCGCACTTTTAACTGAGTTAATTAACAAAAAACAAGAAGAAGAAGCAGCAGCAAAAAAAATGAAAATAAAATGAAAAGCGCTTTGCCAGTTGTGCACATAATTTCCCTTTGAGCCTGGCCAACTAAATGGTTTTTATTCTGGTTTTTTCTCACATTTTTTGGGGGCGTGCGCTCGTAATTGGTTTAGGCCAATGTAAATATTTACTGGCCAACAGGCAACAACAACAAGATGTAGATGAAGAAGAAGAAGACGAAGACAACCGGCCTTACAAGTGTATGAAATGTAATTCCCTTAATATTATACCATCACCCTCCCCCCCAACTCGAACCCAACCCAGTCAAAAGAGCGTCGACCCATCAATAATCTATTTCTGTCGTTTTTTAATTTGCACTCGTAATCCCCCCCGCCTCGCACTCCCAGAGCGTATACTAATTATGCCGGCCGGCTATGGGCATCGTTATTGGTGTCATCTAGTCATTATTTAATATAAACCCACTTTGATAAATTATTTCCGTTATGCGGAACGTGACGAGAGTTGTCAGCGTTTAGTCAGGCCGCGGGGCTACTTTGATTTGTGGCCAAGTTGTTGGCTTAAAGGGCTCGCGGCAAATGTTGTGAGAGCCGCTCTGCTGCTGAGTGCAGACGAATTGAGATAAGTGAAGATGAGACGCGTCTCGACTCGACTCGACTCGACTCGGCTCGTCGCGCGTTTATTTGAGCAATTAATCAATTTAGCCGGCACTGGGCGCTGTTTGTTGAATAAGTGATAAAGATTTATCACTCGTTCACTAATCTAGCCGGCTGCCTCTTGACCCACCCTCAGCCCCTCTAGGCCCCATCCTCTCCACTCCTACTGCGCCTTGGCTCTCAGCTCTCAGCTCTCGGCATTCATTGAACCCAGAGCTTTGACTTTTGCGTCTCAACGCACATGAAAAGCAATTGAAAACGTTTCCCTGCCCACCTCCTGCCCTCCCCACCCACACTCCGCCAGGTGGTGGTCGGTGGAGGATGGCAGCTGGAAGCCAGAGCAAGGACCGCAGCTTTCGTATTTACTTTGACTTAATCAACGTAAACCGCGAATAAATGAAACTCTCAATGCTGTTCAGTGCGAATATTATAGAAATAAATACACACAGCAACAACAACAACAACAACAAATAGAGTGCTTGAAATTGTAGATTAAAAAAAAAAAAAATACTCTGCTACGAGTTTAAATAATTAAATTGGGTAAGCTGCAATATTTCTTATTTATTTATATAGAGCCTATGATTAACACATTAAATAAATAAATAATTCGTCTTACATAATGTAAACAGCAAGCTGTGCATCAATGTTGTCTATGTTTTAATTTATTCATGGTTTCATTGAAATTGATTTTAAAAAAAGAAATATTTATTTGAATAAAGTTGCAAACGGAGATGCTTGAGAGACTATTTTAAATATTCATGAAAAGGCAAATTGAATTAAATGAAATAAATTCATGAATCAGCAAATTGTTTTCTTAATTCCTTGAAATAATTGTATAAATTAAATATTTTTAGTCAAATATTTTTTTTTAAATATTTATATTCAAATATTTTTTTTATATTTTTATTGAGTTTTGTTATGTATTGAATATTAATTTGTATATATTTTTTATTTTTTATGCAATGCATTATTCTTAATTTAATATGTTTGAGCGTATTAAATTATTATTATTTTATACATATTTAATATAAATTATTTCAACATTTTTTAATATATACAATCATTATGATTTTTTTATTTAATGCTCTGTATTTAAAATTTTTTAATATATCCAATTATTATTATTAAATATTGAATATATTAAATACATTTTACTTCAGCTTTTATTTTAATAAATATATTATAAATAATAAATATATCATATTATTATTTAACAATTTCCTCATGATGTAATTTTAATATTTAGTAAATATTTTTTTTATTTATTTATTTATTTTGTTTATTCAAATTACATTTGATTTAAGCACTTGTCAGAGTGTTACACCTCAATTCATATAATTTATTCAGATCTCTGCTTCTGCTTTATTATTTCATAACAATAATTATTTATCAATGTGTTTATTAATCCGTAAGCAATATAGATATAAATCATACGCACCGTTGCCCCATTGCCTCTGATTTAATTACGAACTTATACAGATTACTTCGTGGTTTTGCTTAAATTCTATATATATTTATATTTCATCAGACGTAAACTTTAAAAGTGGCCCTCTCTCTTCGGTCTCTTCGAGCTCTTCGGTCTCTTCGGGCTCTTTGGCTTTTCGACTTTTAGTCTCCTGTGATTTTTGTATATTACGCAACGTTGGGCCAACTGATGCGGCTGCCATTCGGCTGGGCGGGCTCGGTGGGAGGTTTATGGGGCGGGTCTCTGCTGTCGAGCCTGTCGGAGCTGTGTGTTTCGACTGTGGGTGCTTGGGCTGGTGCTGGTGCATTTTGTGGCCGGTCAATGCTCCCGAAGCATAGGCAAAATTGCATAGCAGCGTGTGAAATCAAAAGGAAGGCCAGGAAAATGTTGGAAGGGACAATCCGCGCTCGCTCGCCCTCTCTCTCTCTCTGTCGCTCGCTTGCTGTGCTGATACGGATGCAAAGCCAGGCCAGCAGGACACCGGGACAGCAGGACTGCCAATGGCCAACGATGTTGATGTTTTCGTTTTAAGTCGCGGCATTTGGCATTTTGCCTTGTCAACGCCAACGCCGCTGCCACTGCCTCTGCCTCTGTCGATGGTAACGCCAATGTGGATGCCAACTTTTTGGGGGTGCACTTATTAAAAATTGTGGCCCGCGGTGCGCTGCACATTTTCTTAGGTGCAAAAGTTGCACTTGGCGACTGGCCAAAAAGCGGATTGAACGCTTCGCGTGGTGCGCTGTGTGCACAGCGTGTGGGCGGCTTTTGACTGATTGAGTGGTGGTGGTGTTGGTGGTGGTGGTGGTGGTGGTGCATTCGCCGCTCAGCTGTTAAGTGGAGTGTAGGCACACGAAACGAAACACGCGAAACTTGTCGGTGCAATGTAATAAATTTGCAAAATGTCCAAGCCGACTACACGAATGGCTTACCCAATGCACACACCCACACGCACACACACACACACACACACACACACGCACAAAAGTGCCCTTCGTTGAACCGGATACAGACACTATATTTTGTAGAAAAACTTTTCTTTCGCACATCAACTATCTGCGAGCTGAGCCGGGCAAATCAGCTTTTCGAATAAGCCAAATTGTTAAAAATTTTGCAAAAACTTCATTTGAATTTATAGCGAAAAACGAAAGAGCTGAAGGCTAAGCATATGAATATGTAGCTCCATCACCTGAGCTGCTCAAAGTCTGTGAAATTGTAGCTAATTAAGCTCTAAGTTAACAAAGATTATTCTTATGGAAAAACAAAAGAAAACAAGTTTCTAGTTAAAGTTTTACAATAAATAAATCAACTTAATATAATAACCAAAACATTTTTGCTAATTTTTTCGACAATAAATATTATTTAAAATAAATAAATATTATATTATTTGAACTTGCTTAATTTTGATCTTGATAAAAAAAGATGTAGTTACCTACTGAGATATATGGAAATGGAAACAAATTTATCGATCTATTTCAAATTAATGTCCTTCAATATTATCGCTGATGCTATACAAATCGAACTAAGTTTATCAATCTATCGCAAATGAAAATTCATCGCTCTTATCGCTGATGCTATCTTTAGTTTCAAGAGCTTTAGAACAGGCTGCAACTAAGAGTTGAAAGAGGTTCTTAATGGACTTTAAATCAAGTTTCAAGTAAATCCCAAGCCTAAAGCACAATAGAGTCGCATATTTAATAATAGTTTTTTTTTTCTTTGTCATTTTCCAGTGCTCCTATTTCATGATTTCATATCTTGAACCCACTCAAATTAATATATAATTAGTTGCACACACAGACTTGAATGCCAAAGTGCACATGTGTGCGTGTGCGTGTGTGTGTGTGTATTTTAGCATATAGTTCTAGCCTGCAGCCTGCAGAGCTACTTTTACTGTTTGCCTAACAAATTGAAACGCAAATGAAATGAGCTTAAATATGCATACAATGTAAATAGAAGCGAACAACTTGCCTGCAGGGGCTTTTAGCTGGCAAATGTTTTGCATAGTTCATAAAAGGATCTACCAGCCAGCCTCGCGCCACGCGCCCTCCCTTACCCACGGCTACGGCGGCAGTGCGCCTTATCAAGTGGCGTTGCCATTCCGCTTATCGCTAAATGCCAATCAGCAACGCAAATTTGACAAAGCGCCGAAAATCGACTGGCATCAAAAAGGAAAATCCTGACAGGCTCAGCGACAGGAGTCGAACAATCAAAATTGATGAAACATTTCGGCTGAATTCTGCAAACTGTGAATTTCAGCTTCTGGCCACAATTAAAGATGCTCCTTAAAGTTGGCCCACAGCTGAGCTGGCAGCCTTCTTAAAGCTGGCTGGAGCCAGCCTGGCTAAAGCATGCAAATTTTGTCTTCAACTTCTCTATATGTATGTGTGTGTGTGTGTAAATATGTTGCAAAGCAAACGCACACAAAATTCTACGCTTTGCCAGCCATCAAAGGGGAACAAAGACAAAACGAAACGAAAACAGGCGAAAGGGATAGAAAAATTAAGAAAGCAAGCTCCCAAAACGGAAAGGAAACCAGACAAAAGTACACACGAGTTGAGAAGTGAAGCGCATATGAAAAAAAAGGGAGCAGAACGAAAAAAAAAAAACGAATGACAGAGTGTGAGAGAGAGAGAGAGAGAGGTGAGAGAGAAGAGCAAAAACTATGTAAGTGCAAATATTTTCTTATGCTTGTATGAAATGTAAGCATGTAAATACACATACATGCGTGTGTGTGTGTGCGTGTGTGTATTACTGTCAGATGGGCACAATGCACTGCAGTTGTCGACAGAGCTTCAAGGAAGCAAAGAACTAGAAGAAGAAGAACAAGAGAGAATAGAAATGGAGACTGACAAGTGCACGCACAAGGGCTACGTTCAAACTTTATGCTTGAATATGCCAAAAAAAAAAGAGAGAGAGGGAGGCAAAAGAGAAATAGAAATGCAAATAAAAATCAAACTGAATAGGTAAAAAAAAATGTTTTTGAAGAAGTTATGTGTATTGAAGTGCCTGAAAGACTCTCGAAAGTTGAATCGAGTTGACACCTGCAGCTTTTGGCTGCCCTGCGGCCGTATGAAAATATTTTAAGCTAAAGTCTAGAGAATATCAGAAGGCATGATATCAAGGGAGTCTCAGTCTTTCTCTCTCTCGCTCAGAGTGTGTAGCACTTTCGCACTCTCTACTTCTAGCACTCTCCAAGCAATTTATAATATAAGCCAAGCCTCTTTCTCTCTCTTTCTGCCTCTCTCCCTCTCATTCTGTATTTATGTAAACAATATATAATTTAAACTACTTTTCTTTCTTTCTCTTCACCTCTCTCTTTCTCTCTCTCTTTCTCTCTCTCTCTCTCTCTCTCTGTCTATCTCTCTATCTACACTAAGTTTCTCACTCCCCCTTTTCACATTTCCCTTGCTTTAGCCCTCTCTCACTCTCTCTCTCTGTCTCCGCAAATACTTTAAGCTTGAACTCTCTCTCCCTCTCTCTCGCTCGCCCTCTCTTTCTCTCCTTCTGTCTCTCTCTAAACAATCTATAACTTCAGCTTTGTTTCTCCCTCTCTCTCTCTCTAATTTACTCCATGTCATTTATAATTTAAACTTTCTCTCTCTTTATAATAAGCTCAAATATCTGTCTCCCTCTCTCTCTCTCTCTCTCTCTCTCTCTCTCTCCCTCTCTCTCTCACACACACTCTCCTTCTTTGCCTCTCTCCATACAATTATTAATTTCAACTATGTTTGCTTAGCAGCTCAAATTATTGTTTGCTAAATGTAATATTTAAGCACTCGAGCTGTGCCAGAATAATTGAGAAAGTCTCTGCTGTTGTAATCCGAGTGCCTGGTGCATATTTTGAATGTGATATAAGACGCAGTGCGTCAGGCTGCTTCAATTTGCTGCTTCGTTGCGAACTTTTTAAATATTAATAAGAAAAGAATCTAAACTTTCAATGAAGACAACGCGCACTGACTCGATTTGCATGTCTATGACTGACTGTCTCTCTGTCTGTCTCTCTGTCTCTCTGTTTGGTTGCTTGGCTGCCTGCGTTATTATGTGTACGTGCGAGCATTGTGTCTGCAGGCATGTACACATCTACATATATAAATAATACTGTCTATGCATAAAAGTGGCTGCTGCCAAGTCCTGAGTCCTTATACTCCTGCAGTCACTGCTAACTGACTGCCGGAATGACAATCAAAGAGAAAGCCCGAAAGAGAGACAGAGAGAAACAGAGGGAGTTGGACTTTTAAGCCAACAACTGCTACATGCCACTCACACACACACACACACACACTCACTCACTCGCATAGATATGTTTTTGCAGTTAGTCCTTAGCATAAACCAAAGTCTGCGAGCCTTGCACTTCATTTCCATAGTCCAAGGAACAGCTGCCTGCCAGCTGGGGCGTCCCTTGTTAGCACGCAAATTGGCTTTAAATCGATGGCAATCGCTAAGGCGAGCACGCACACATGCTTCGCAGCAATTTTCTACAATTTAATTGCATCTTTGATGAAATACACACACACAATGTATCGAGCAAGACTCTCAAAACTTCATTAAAATTTCATTTGTTGCAGGCCAGCTTCAGGCGATTCAGATTCCAGCTTCTTCTGACTAATTTCGAAACGATGTGACTTTAACATTATTTACTTGCTATTGATTGATCAATCTAAAGTGAAAGGTTTACTTTGTTTCACTAAATCTATTAAAATTGCAGGCGTCACACGAGGCGTATGCGTAATATGGCAAGAGCAATACATTGCAAGCTCTCTCTCTGTCTCTATCTCTATCTTTCTCTCTCTCTCTTCCTCCCACACTCACATCAAGTGGTGTCAATTAAATTATTATTGCATATTCGAAAATTTGCCAATATTGCGTATACGCAACGTTATGCAAACAAATTCAGCTTTGCCTCGAATAAAGTCTCTGCGGATAATACTTGCCAATGGCTATGCATAAATGCAATGCGAGTCACTGGTCCAGCCGAATCTTGCACCATGAATGGAATGAAATTGAAAGAGAAAAGAATACGCATACGTCATGTGAGCCCTGGGAATTAGAGGCACGCAATATTCTCGTTTCTGGTTAATCAATGGAATGGCCTTTGAAATTCAATTAGTGTGTGTGTGTGTTGAGCGCTGGAAATAGTAAATCTTTGGAGCATAGTTCATAAGTATATAAGAGCCTGGCCAGGCCAACAGCAGCGGCCCACTTAACGGGGCCAGGCCAGCTGGTCTTGGCCAGGTGCAGGTGTGGGCCACACTCAGCCGAGCCGGGCAAAGTGTAATTAAATATCCATTTAGTGTACATTACGTTTCCTTTGGCCGACAAACGGGGCCGAAGAACTTGCAGCTGAGCTGAGTCCTGAGCTCTGAGCCCTGAGCCCTGAGCTGAGCTGAGCTGGGCAGACTGAGCATAACGAACGCCTCGCTCTGCCGCTAAAGCCAAAGCAAACAGGCTGGAAACCCCTTAAGAGTTAGCATAAGCACCGAATGCAGCCAGCAAGCTGGCAGGAGGCTGGCAGGAGCCGGCGCCGTGCGAGAGAAGTTTAAAGAGCTGCTGCTTATGTCTAAATGAATTTAAAAGTTTCTTCACTTCAGAAAACAGCGTCCAAGCCTCGCCGCGCCATGCTCTTCATATTTTTAGCTATGCTCCTCACCCCCCCTCCCCACACCACCACGGCCCACTCATCGTTCATTTGCGGCCGCTTGAGAAATGCCCGCGGCGGCTGGACCGTGGACCGTGGACCGTGGAGAGCACTGTGCTCCCAGGCGCCCGCTCGTTTATTAAAGATTATGCTTATAATGACGTCGACAATGACGACAAGCAGCTGAATGCGCGACCCAAGCGACGGCTGACCATCCCCGTACCTCAGCTCAGCTTCATCTTGATGATTTTCTCAAAAATTTCCTTCGTGCTTTAAGTGTTTGCGATGTGTGTGTGTGTGTGTTTGTGTGTGTGGTTGTGTATTACGGTCCTTTTCCTTTTAGCTATCTTGCTTATATGCTTTATGTTATTTTATTTCATGGCTCTCCCTTTCTCTCTCTTTCTCTCTCTCTTGCTCGCTCGCTCGTTTCATATTTTGTATACATATATACACACACACACACATTATTTTTTTCTGTGCTTTTTTTCTGCCTTGGCCCTTCGGCTCCGCCTGAGCCATTAAAGTTTATTTTCTCCTTTGTTTATCAACGCTGGACCTGGGCCTTGCGGGCGCCGATATGGCCGGCACTCGCCCCACGCTGAGTGTCACGTGATTTGTGAAACAATTTAACACTCGAAATGCCGCTTTGCAATACTTTTCAGTGTCAGCGATGGCGAACCGAGAGGCCTACAGAAAATACAGAGAGAAAATGTGAATGTATGTAAGGAGATCCTTACGATATGTGAGCTGTATAGCAGTACAAGAAGAAGAAGAAGAAGTTATATAACTGAGATACAGCTGTGCAAATTCATATCCACTGATTTAGTATAGATTTTAAATCAAAGAAATCTTATATACAGTAGAGTTGGGATTCCCCGGGAAATTCTATATTCTATATTCTATATTCTATATTCTATATTCTATATTCTATATTCTATATTCTATATTCTATATTCTATATTCTATATTCTATATTCTATATTCTATATTCTATATTCTATATTCTATATTCTATATTCTATATTCTATATTCTATATTCTATATTCTATATTCTATATTCTATATTCTATATTCTATATTCTATATTCTATATTCTATATTCTATATTCTATATTCTATATTCTATATTCTATATTCTATATTCTATATTCTATATTCTATATTCTATATTCTATATTAATTATATAAGAGTGTAAAGGCTTCATTTGAAGATCTTGTGGAGAACAAAAAGAAGATATAACATTCACTTACCGAATGGAACCTTCTTTTATCTGCAGATGTATTATAATTATAAGAAACAACTCTTCACTTGCTACTCATTCAGCAACATCTATAAGAGTATATAGGTTTCTACTATGAATATATTTAAGACTTAATACTTTGGGGAGCTCTTTAAGATTTGGTTTTTATATGAGGAAAAACTTAAGAAGCTATGGAATTGCGATACAGGCATTCCATATACCATTTGAAAACCAGCTGATCGTTCAGTAATATATAGGAATCGATATTCCGATAAAGAGTTGAATGAATATGCTATATCTGCAGCAAAAGTCCAGTTTCTTTTGATATTTGAGCTAAAGCAGTTCACATTTGGGATCTACGTATATATCATTATTATAAATACTGTACTCGTATATATGTATATAAGTTCCCTTTGTATTCCATTTGATATATCTGCGGCACTCTCAGCTGCTTTCGGGTCACATATGGCCTCAGATTTGTGACACTTGTGACTTTGTCATTGTGCAACTGGCTGTGGCGCCTTTGCGGTTAGCATGAGCAGGAGTAGGGAGCAGGAGCAGCTCTTTGGGCTTGTCTTTGGGGCAACTGTATCTCAATCGCTCATACAATCCGGCTGTCCCACGCCCCATGCCGTTCAGCCGTCTGACAGCCTCGTTCTGTGCTCGTATTACTCGCAGTTGCTATTGTTTCTCTACTCTGTTTCATTTCTATGTCATTTCCGTCGCTGCCTCCGTCGCTGCTGCCGCATTTAACAGCTAATTTCAACGAGAAAATTTTTGGATCGTGAGATTAGGCGGTGACAAGGAGGCCAAGTTTGTGGCATGTGGCAAGGCGGAAAGGTAGCTGGACTGGCAGGAGGCTGGCTGGCAGGAGGCGGCGGCCTAGCAGGACGGCAGCAGCAGGACGCGGGACGTACGGGACTGGGCAACGGCACTACCACTGCCATAAGTCATCCAACCGCTTGCTTGTGCGGCGCTTATGCAAATTTGTGTCAGCTGACAAATGGGGCAGCATTTGCACAATGCCAACATCCCAGCCCGGAGGGGGGCGTGGCTGGGCCATAAGAATCTGAGTCGCAGGCACTGCGAACGGGATGCTGCGACGTGTCTCTATATAAATATCATTTCTATTTGTATTTATTTTTTTTTTGTTTTGTTTTGTTTCTTCCTCAGCTTCTTCTTCTTCTTTTGCTGTTTTCTTTTTTTCTGCCTCTGTGATATTTTTCCTCTTTTGGGTTTATGTTTTTTATGTTATTTGGGTCGGCCGCTTAGCCCGACATGATAAAATCGCATTTAAAATATTTTTTTTTCATCGCCTTTCGCTGTTGTTGTTGTTTTATTTGTATTTTTTATTATTATTATTATTTTTTTTTTCTTTCTTTCTATTTTTGCTTCGTTCCTCATGAATATAACTAGGCGGCGAGAAGAACAACATCAACAGCCAGTAAAGCTGGCAAATAGGTTGAAGTAGTTTTCATTAACGAACTAAATTAATGAAATTTCTATGCGAGAAAGTGACTCTCTTTGTGTGTGTGTGTGTGTGTGTGTGTGTGTGTGTGTGTGTGTGTCTGTGTGCGTGTGTGTGTGTGTCTGTGTGCGTGTGTGTGTGTGTGCACGTGTAAATTATATGCCGCACTTTATTATATAATAACGAGTAATAATGATTACACACACAAGCCAACGCACACACACACACACACACAAACACAGAGGCAAGTGCCACGCCTACAATGCTCCCATACGCCCATATGAGCTCTTATCACCCTGCTGCAAGCCGCACTCAGATGAAGACTTTGCTTTTAATTTTTCTTCTCCTTTTTTTTTCTCTCTCTCTCTCTCTCTCTACTGCCAACGACAGGACGCAATGCGTTGAAGACTCGCACACCCACACAGACAAACACACACACACACACACACACACACATACATTCGCGCACAAGCAGACACGCACATAAAATTATTTTCTTCATATAATAAGTGTAATAACTTTCATGTGTCGCCCATGTGGAATGTGGCACGAACCTCTGCGCGTATACGTGCGAGGGCAGCACGAAAAGTAATTGACAATGATAAAACATTTAAGTACTGAATGAGTCAAGGTCAAAGAGGATCTATTTTACTAAACATATATATACAAATTTAAATATATGAATATCTAATAGATATCAATATCAAAATACTGTAAATTAAGATTATGTTATCGATTAACATAATGTTATTATTTAGAGTAATGCTGAAGGGATTTACTCAAGTTGGCAGCACGCTTCTTCGTATACTCGATTTGCCTCTCCACTAGAGAAAAGCATATGATATTGCTGAAGGTGATCTCGAGTGTTGCTGAGGGAGCAAAAGAGAGAGAGAGAGAGAGAGAGAGAGATGAGATGGCTAGATGATATAGCAAAAGAGAGAGGCTGCTAGTTTATCGTTTAGAATGTTATCGTTGTCTCTATAGAGCGTAGCGATAGATGTCTATAAATCTATAAATAATATTCTATAATATTCTCTAAATATTAATAACTTTTAAATTATTGCAACTTTTATTTGAGTATGCTAAAAGTGCAATGAGATATTATTGAAACGGCCCTCGCATGTGTCTGCCTGTTTCAATCTCGCACTCTCTACTTCCCTAACGCGCATTCTCCGCGTATGTGTGTATGTGTGTGTATGTGTGTTTGTGTGTGTTGTGCAGCACTTAAAGAGAATTGAGTGTAACTGAGGAGTGAGAAGTAAGGAGTGCGTTGTCCTCATTTGGGACTTTGCGCACAAATCCAGCATAAGACAATAAAAATCGTTGTAGGTGAAGTGTAGTTAGTAGTCAGTATGCGTGTGTGTGTGCCAGTGTGTGTGTGTGTATTAGGATGGGTGTATGAGCGCTTAAAGCTTCATGGGTATTTAAATATACGCGTTTGCAGCAGAAATACATATATGTATGTACACATATATACTATATATGTATGTATGTATATACTATATATGAGAGGACAGTCAAAAAGTCAACAATTGCGAAACTTTCGCCATGCAATTGTTCCACTCATTACAAATAACCAGCAGAGCATGCCACTTATGGGGGCGGAGCAGTGCAAGGCATGGCCAGCGCCAGGGTCAGCGGGCAATGGGGCAATGATAGGTATAAATAGGTTTAATTGTCAGCAGTGGGTTAAGCAATAGCAAGAGCATGATTGAAGGCTGCGAATGCCGAAATCAAATAGAAAGCGACAAGAGAAGCACAAACTGAAACCCCACAGAAAGAGAGAGAGAGAGAGGAAAAGCAGGAAAAGCTGAACAAGAAGAAGAAGGAGAAGCATTGTTTCCGTTTGCTGCTTACATAAAAACTTAAGCAGACGACGAAAATAAATAGTAAATACTTGAAATTTCGTAAGCGTTTCTCCCTTAGAAATGAAATCTTGTAATAAAAAAGACTTCTTCATATTTCAAATTGAATTGAAAAAAAAAGAAAACAAACAAAAAATTTAATTTATATAAATTATTTTTATTTATCTTAAGAGTGAAGTCAGAGCTGAACAAATAAAATATTATTGTCCAATTATCGAAGACTCGAGGCATTAAATACTAAGCCAAGTCACAGCAGATCTAGATTTTCCATATTAATTTTCCCATATTATTATAGTTAACCAACAATTTTTATTTAATTTAATTTTTTTTATATAGTATTTTAAATAGGTATTGTATTTAATTTTGCACCTAATTTACTATTTTTATTTTATTTATTCATCATCATCATTTATAAATCATTTTTGTATATACATATAAGAAAAATAAAATAAATAAAATTATATGTTAGTATTTCAATTAATATTAATTTTTAATAATCAATCAAATATTTTTTTAAACATTAGTTTTAAATTGAAATTATTTGTATTTGAACTTTAATTAGATATTAGAAGATTTAAATTTAATATTTAATAATTTTATAAATTTTATTTATTTATTTTTTTTTTATAATATTTTTAAAATATCTTAAACAGTTTATTAATTATTTTAAATGACTTTTTTATGTAAGTTAAGATATAAGATTTAAATTTAATATTGAGTAATTTTATACATTTTATTTCATTTTTTTTTTTTTTTTTAATATTTTAAGCAGTTTATTAATTATTTTAAATTACTTTTATTTATGTAATATTAAAGAAAGTCTTCAAATTAAGTCTCCTGATGCGGCAAAGACAAGCTACTTAGACTAAGCTAAATGCTTTCTATGTCAGTGATTTTTCAAAATATATACAGGGTATTGCATAGTCGTGTCTCTGTTCTGCTAATGCCAAACTATTCTCTTCCAGTTGTCAGTTGTTAACAATGTTTACAATGGGGCACGTACCACAAGTCAATTGCGATGCTTTTTAGTTGCTCTCTCTCTCTCTCTCTCTCTATCTTCTCTCTCTCTCTCTCACACACAACTATTAATAGTCGTGCTTCTAATTGCGCTTATTATGCGCAGACTTATCTCAAATGTCATACAAAATTATTTCGCAATTTCAGAGCAATTTCATGTCAACCATTTGGCCTTAGCCTACTCTTTGCTTTCCTTTTGCATTTCCCCTTTTGCCATGCTCAATTTTCCTTCGTTCGTTCCTCTTCTATTTTTTATATATTTGTATATTTTTTATTTTTTATTTTGTTGTCTGTCAACCGACAATTGAAAACTGTAGCTGGCCCCACAAGACACAGGCAACAGCATCTCTTGTTCTGAATGGGCATGCTCATTGCATACTTTTGAGCGCGTGTGTGTGTGTGTGTGTGTGTGTGTGTGCGTGTGTGTGTCTCACTGAGTAACTCATTTGATCCGAACATTGTCCAGCTTTCATCCTCTGCACAATTATCAGTGGTCGCAACTATCTCGCGGACGCAGCACACTGCAAACGGGTCGATTCGAACTTTGCTGCGTTTCAAAAAGGATTCAACTGGATCCATTTGATCTATTTATCGAACTTTAGTATTAATAGGGTTGTGTTTCCATAAGTGAGTTTAAGCTATGTTTACATATGTATTTTATATTCGTGCAGCAGTCTATACAAATGAAACGTTAAATAACTTTAAAACTCATTTGACTTAAGCGAGTTCAATTGATAACAACAATCGATAGCAATTTATCATAATAGTAATACTAAGAGGTGTCATATTTGGTTTATATACTTGACTGAATGAATGAATCTTACTCAAGTGTATATCTAATGCAGTTTCAGATAATCCCTCGAGGCTTAAAACTTTGACTTTTTCGTTCGATATTTTGTTGATTTTTGCATTCGATTTGGAAATAGACGCTTACCTAATCAGGTAAGCTCATTTCAGCTGCGATTTTCAATTGTGTAATTCTGAAAAGAAAAAATCCAATACACGGCAGTCTATATTCAATGGAACCATCTGGCCATATTCGAAGGATCTATGTATATTTTTTTTTAATTAACCCAAACTTCAGATGTTTATAATAATCATTTTTGATTTGCTTCAAGTAGATTTGCTTCTCAAATAAAGACGCTGCGTACGGCGTATTGTGTCCGTCTCTTTAAACAAAAATATATATAGGGTTGCCAGATGGTTCCGTCGAATATGGACAGCCCAGTATTAATACCGATATTAATGTATAAAATCCTCTTAGGCTTAGGTCAGGTTTCTAACATTTCTAATGTCCCCTAGGACAATGTTCTCAGCACACACACACACACACACACACACACACACACACACACACACACACACCCACATTTCGTAAGCCTTCCACAGCCACGTAAAGTGCAAGGAAAAACGAATTTTCTCCGCCTGATTTGCTTCGCGTTGAGCGTTGAGGTCGACGGCTTTAAGGCGCTTTCCATTTGCCATTCGCCATTCTCCCATTTGCCATTTGCATTCAAGAATTTTGTGCTGTCGCAAATATAATTGCAACTTTGTTACGGCCAGGCAGGCAGCTGGAGGGCAGCTTAAAGAGTTTCGCTAAATGCAGCAGCGGACTGCATTAGGCCAGGTCGCAGGTCCAAGCAAACACTCGAGCTGCCGAGCCAAATTAAATGAAACTTGAAAGAAAACTGCGAGCAGCTGTAAAACGGACGCGAAATGAGTGAACTGGAAATGCAAATATCCACAGCGAGCGATGAAAAACAAAAAACAAAAAACGAAAAAAAACAAAGCAAATAAATAACCGAAAGCCTTATGGACATTTGTTGACAGTCTTTGAATTTATTTTTATTTCAATTTTTTCTCTCTCTCTCTCTCTCTCTCTCTTGCTCCCTCTCTTTTTTCTTTTTCTTTTGGTTTTGTGTTTTGGTTATTTCACGAATCGGGTCCTGGGGTCAGGTCAGCCCCACCTCCTTTTTGTGGCAGACCAACAACGCATTTTACGTTGTTGTTGTTGTTGTTGGTTATTTTCCTTTTTAATCACTTGACCTTTTGCGCGTCGTGTGCTTTTAATTTATTATTGCGTCCCAACCGCACTCACAAGTTTTCTTTTATTTTTCTCGATTTGTTTTGGATTTTTTTTTTTTTTTTTTTTTTGGGGCAATGTTTAACTGCAGGAAAGAAAAATATAAATCTTGAAATTGACTTCTTTTCGGTGGGCAAACGCGAGTTTTGTTTTAGTTGCCTTCAATGTTGTTGTTGTTACTGTTGTTGTTGTTGTTGTTTTTCGTTACCTTTTTACAAACTGTCGCCTTTTTGAGTTGTCGCTGACAGCGTGAAAATCAAGATAAATGTGTTTGCTCCTCTTTACGCCTGTATTCCAATGTGTTTGCACTTGATACTGTGGTTCTTATTGTTGTTGTTGTTGTTCTTGTTGTTGTTGTAGTCATTGCACAGCTGTTGGTGGCTATGAGAGCATTTTTATTTAAAAATTAATTTCATTTTCAAATCGAATTGAAGATTGTACATACATATATAAGCAGAGTAGAGCCAACTGAAGCTGCTCATTAAAAAGGAAGCAAGAAATTTGGTTTCATTTCCGTAATCATTTAAGAATCGTGGCTCACTGCCCAAATCCCCCAGAAATGAATAAGAATGACAGCAAAGTGGCCGTAAGAACCGATGCGATGCTGTTGAGCGACTAAGTGCGAGAAAGCTCTGCATGCAGATTTATATGTGATCGCCTAAAGCATGTCAGAGTGCAAGCGAAGCGAGAAGAGAGCCAAAGCGACAGTTTAAAGCGAATTGCGAGAAAGCTTTCCTGAAATGCTTTCTCGCTCTATCGCATGATAAAGCTTCTCTTATACGGGTGTTGTTTATGTTGAGTGCTGAGCTTAAATAACCGTTGATTAGTCGGTGCAATACATTCTTTTATGTTATTCAAGCAATATTTCTCTCTTTCACCCTGTCATGTAATCGCTTTGCAGATCGCTGCGAATATTATCGCTTATAGCATCGCATCGCTTCTTGCGGCCACGCTGCCGTCAGCCTAAATGCTAAATAAATATATATAACAGGCTGAACGCATCGACTCTCTAAACTATAGATCAGCATCAGTATTTGCGGTGCTTGGTATCTGCTTTATATGTAGTAGAAGTCATCAGCTCTGCTGTTAAGCTTTGCTATTCGACTCTGCTCTGGACTCTGTTATTCGACTCTGCTGTTCAACTCTGCTATTTGACTCTGCTCTTACACTTTGCTGTTAAACTCTGCTATTCGACTCTGCTATTTGACTCTGCTGTTAGCCTCTGCTATTTGACTCTGCTGTTAGACTCTGCTGCTAGACTCTGCTAATCGAGTCTGCTTTTATACATTGTTATTCAACTCTGCTATTCGACTCTGCTGTTAGACTCTGCTGCTAGACTCTGCTATTCTCTGCTATTCGACTCTGCTGTTAGTCTCTGCTATTTGACTCTGCTCTTAAACTTTGCTGTTAAACTCTGCTCTGGACTCTGTTATTCGACTATGCTGTTAAACTCTGCTATTTGACTCTGCTCTTACACTTTGCTGTTAAACTCTGCTATTCGACTCTGCTATTTGACTCTGCTGTTAGCCTCTGCTATTTGACTCTGCTGTTAAACTTTGTTGTCAGACTCTGCTATTTGACTCTGCTGTTAGACTCTGCTGCTAGACTCTTCTATTCTCTGCTATTCGACTCTGCTGTTAGTCTCTGCTATTTGACTCTGCTGTTAAACTTTGTTGTCAGACTCTGCTATTTGACTCTGCTGTTAGACTCTGCTGCTAGACTCTTCTATTCTCTGCTATTCGACTCTGCTGTTAGTCTCTGCTATTTGACTCTGCTGTTAAACTTTGTTGTCAGACTCTGCTATTTGACTCTGCTGTTAAACTTTGTTGTCAGACTCTGCTATTTGACTCTGCTGTTAGACTCTGCTATTCTCTGCTATTCGACTCTGCTATTCGTCTCTGCTGTTAGCCTCTGCCATTCTCTGCTATTCGACTCTGCTGTTAAACTTTTCTGAGACTGTTAGGAGGTGGACTGCAGAAAGAAAAATGAATAGAGTTATAAATGTATGCATATATGTATGTACGTATGTATAAGTATATGCCGTTAGGTATCTCACGTAATGCAAACAATAAATATAAATAGTTTTACATATATTAAAGGCTGAACCATAATCCTAGTAATTTGTTTAAAGCCAGAGGAACTGTCCTCTGTGTCACATGCCTGATATCTATGTACATATTTGTATGTATGTAGATATTTGGAAGTTTCTCTTGAAATTATCACAATGCCCGGCGCACATGGCAGAGTCTAACTAATCACAGCCCTAAGCCATACAAAATCACAAAATCTATCACGTTCTTGACTCAATGTGTACTTAGAGTCAGTCACTGCAGACCCCAGCGAGAGCCCGAGAGCCACAAGTTTGACAAACTGACCAACAGGCCAAGAGCTGTGCTCATGCGGCTAGATTCATGATGTGCTGCTCATGGCCTGCACTGTGAATGCAGATGAATGGGGGATTTTGGGCTGGAAGTGCAACTTGCAACTCGAATGAATTCAATTCAATTGATGATAATGAAGCCCAATTAAAGCAACTTTATTACAATATAGTTGCTGTGATGGTCTACAGGGTAACTCGCGGTCGTGCTTGTGCTTCGCTTAACTGTGCTGGCTAAAATGAATTTCATGAATAAATCTACTGACTGAGTGCCGACTGCTCTGCACTTTTCTGCTCTGTTTGGCTTAAAAGCTTAGCGTATAAAACTCAAATTATGCGCTCAGCTCTTAACTATGTGTGCGTGCGTGTGTGTGTGTGTGTGTGTGCGTGTGTGTGTGTGCGTGTTTACGTGTGAGTGACTTGATGGTGTCTGTGACTCCTGTTGCTTAGAGCAATTAAACGATAAGCGTAATCTACGGCGTCAATTTGCCAATTGTCGCACTCACAAATGCGTGAAGGCGTCAGCGCGGCATTTCAATTAGCCACCAATTCCCAAGAGCACTTACTAACAACAACAATAACAACAACAATAACGAGAACAACAACAACAACAGCAACAACATCGATTTCGACAGTTGAATATGTATATGTATATACATACATACATAGATATGTACATATATCCTTACCCCCAGCTGATGCTTTTGCATCACTCGCGTGCGTGTGTGTGTGGGTGTGCGTGTGTGTGTGTGTGTGGCCTTTGCGCATATTTCATGAACTTGAGAACGAGAGAATAAACACAGCGCACAGCAAATGCCGTTAGTGTTCAAGGCGATGGCAATGCAATGCTACCCGTTGGGGCTGTGACTGGGCCGCTGTGTGGGCCGCTTTGGGGGCCGCTGAGTGCGGCCAATTAGCACAAAGGCATTTGACTAAGTACACAAAAGTGTTTCCGTTTAGGCAGCACGTCAAGTGACAATTAGCCAGGCCGCAGTCAGCCTGTGATTCGGTTTACATTTTTGAGAGGCCTCGAGGCAGCCGCGACGTCGCGACTTAGTATGCACATAAATAGCTCGAGCTGTGTTCACTCTCTCTCTCGCTCTCACTCTCTCTTTCTACACACATCTACGAGATGATAATCGGCGCAAAGCTTCAGCAAGTTATCGGCTTAACATTGAGCACTCAGAGAGGACTTTGGGAAATTCGACTTGAAAGCTGTTGAACTAGAGTGCAAATATGTGAGGTTTTTACTTTATTTGTATTTTATTTGTATTTGTATTTTTATTTTATTTTTATTTTTATTATAATTTTGTTTTATTTTTATTTTTGTTTTATTTTTATTTTATTTTTATTTTATTTTAGTTTTGTTTTTATTTTTATTTTTATTTTTATTTTATTTTTATTTTATTTTATTTTTATTTTATTTTTATTTTTATTTTATTTTATTTTTTTTATTTTATTTTATTTTATTTTTTTTATTTTATTTTATTTATTTATTTATTTTTTTTTTAATAAATGAACAACTGGTTAACTGGGCACTTTGTAATTAATTAAAATTTTTAAATTATGCATAAAAATATTTATAGATCCATAGAGCATGTGAACTTGGGAAAGAAATAAATTACAGTCCATACAAATAATCGATGCATTTTTAAACTCTCTGCTGCGGGTCTTGAGAGTGCTGGTGCCAAAGGCTTATTCCAGTACAAATGCTGGGAGAGATAACATATCATTCCAGAGCATACCTTAACTCAGCAGCTATTCAGATATTTGTTTCTCTCTTTGCTGATTTGCTAAACTTGATTCAACTATGATTACAACAACATATTATTTCTTTTCTTGTCTAAACATTTGCATGCTCTATTAATATAATAATCACATAATCTTAATGCCATTCCCAACTTGCTCTTTCTGTTGCATTTTGTAGCGTTCTATCGCGAAAGCTAAAGCCACATCTGGTCGCCGACACCGTCAAGCAGTACATAAGTCGGGCGCAACGAACGACAAAGAAGGGTTCTCAAGAGCAACAAAATAACATGGAGTTTTTACGTGGTGTCTATGCGTTTATGCAAGTGAGTAGATCATCGGTGAGTGTCAATTATTTCCATTTTAACAAATGTACTAATCCATATCAACTTGCTCTATTTTTATTCCGGCAAAAACGTTTTGGTTCTTGTTTACCTCTATGTTGTCTTTTTTTTTTAACATATCACTAAAAAAAACGATGTTGATTCGATACCATTCGAGAAAAAAAACAAAACAAAAAAAAAAAAAAATAAATGAATTATAAAAATATATGTAACTACTATCTACTACTATCTTACTTGTTACTACTTCTACTACAAACTTTGTAAACCTAAAAAAAAAAAAAACAAACAAACGAAAAAAAAAAATATACAAAACAATTTATGATATACGAAACAAACAAAATATAATATACAATATAAAAACATAAATATTGGCCACGTCAATGTACATAACATATGTTACACAACATGACAACTTCATGTCTCTTGTCTGCCTTCCATGTAATTGTAACTTGAGAACAAACTGAACTAAACTATAAAAAAAAAAGAGAACGAAACTATCAAATAATCGAATCAAAAAAATACATACACATATATACATATATCGATTCAGCTATATATGTATGTATGCATGTATGTGTCTCCATAATAACAACTGAAAATCATCTCCAACTCTGGGTGGACATCCACGGCGAGCCCAAAGGCGACGACGGAATGCATAGGTGACAGCAGAGCAATCATGTTAGGCCATCGATACATATTATACATACATATATATATATACATATACCCCTAACAAAAAACTAGGTATAATCCATATAAACCAATAACCGAATAACAGCATTAATGAAAAACAAAAACAAAAATACAAAAAAGATAAACAAAATGCAAACAAATCACAAGGCGAGCGAGCGACTTCAATTTGCATGTCTCTCATATCAAGTTACCATGACCTGTGCCCTAGGCACGCCCATTATTGACTGACTCTCATATCAGCATCATACGCGGCGTATCTGATAGGGCTCTCTCTCACTCTCACTCTCACTCTCACTCTCTATCTCTCTCTCTCTCTCTCTCTTATCATCATTCAAGAACATTGCCAGCCGCGAATGTGATTCTAAATAGCGAGCGAGTGAGCGTGCAAGCATTAGAAACCAACATATTCTAGACATTAAAATAATTTTTTTTAAATAAACAAAAAATGAAAACGAATCAAAAATTAATCAAATATTTGAACAATAAACAAAAAAGTATATATATATTTATTTATATATATATGTATATAACACACAAAAGAATTTAAAGCGACAAAATGCAACAAAAGACAGACATAAAAAATAATAATAATATATAAAAAATACTAAAATACAAAAAATAGAAAAAAACCAAAACAAAGAACGAACAACAACAATTGCAAAGGACGCGTTAGGCCCAGCAGCGTGCTGACCATTTTCATAGAGCAACCACTTGCCCATTGCCCATTGCCCATTGCCCATTGCCCATTGCCCATTGCCCACTTACCCATTTGCCCATTGTCCATTTGCCCATTGTCCATTTGTCCATTGTCCATTGTCCATAACCATAGTCCATTTAATAACCATTGTCCATTTGCCATTCCATTCAGATTCAGATTCAGATTCAGATTCAGGCAGCCACGCCCATACGCTCCTCTCTCTCTCTCTCTCTCTTTATACTAGATATACATATATATATCTCTCTCTCCATCTATCTGTCTCTTTCTCTGTCTTTATATTTATATAAAAGCACACATATGTGTCGACATCTTGTCTCTTATGTAACATACATATATATAAATATGTATGTATGTC
The DNA here is from genome assembly GCA_035045965.1 of Drosophila aldrichi. Taxonomy (NCBI): domain Eukaryota; kingdom Metazoa; phylum Arthropoda; class Insecta; order Diptera; family Drosophilidae; genus Drosophila; species Drosophila aldrichi. Next base: position 1,155,753 of record JAWNOM010000125.1, read on the forward strand.
TATCTAACAACAACAACAACAACAAATGAAACAAATAGATTTTCATTCTTCTGTTTTGATTTGCTCATTATTAATGTAATTGGCTGTAATTTGATTGACATAACTGTGCATAAATATGAAATATATTAGTTTCTTGTTTTTCTTTTTTTGAGAAATAAACAGTTAAAATGCCAAATTTGTATTTGTGTAGCTTAAAAATTTAGTCAATGTGTTGATCTCTTCAGTTCTTCTGTCTGTGTATGTCTTGTTGTCTATGTATGTGTGTATGTGTGTATGCGTGTGTGTGCGTGCGTATCTATGCTTATGTTATGTTAGGCTTACTTTCATTTATATCGATGTTAAACACACTCACACACACACACTTACACAGAAGCCTATGCGTACATTGCGTATACGCACAGTGGGGCAAAGATAATCTAGTCCCGAAACCGTATTTGAAATTGAATATTGCAAACGTTTTAAGCCAAAACTACTTTATATTATTTCTCAACAACAACAACAACAACAAAAACCACAACTAAAATAAACAACAACCAAAAATTGACCAAATCCAAAAATGACCTGAAGATCGACTACAACGACAACAGCAGCGGCGGCTATGAGACGACCCTCAGCCTGGTCAACGATACGAATGAGGCAAACGCGACAGCGATGCGCGATGCTGAGCAAGCAGCAAGCTTAAAGGCAGCAACGGCAACAACAACAACAGCAACAACAGCAACGATAGCAACTAGAGAGACGCTGGCTGGCGAAGAAGCTGACGGCCCAGCTGCAAGTTCAAGGCATCGACTGGCCATCAAGCCCCGATCAGCGCCAAAGCGGAGCCAGCGCCAGAGTCAGAGTCAGACTGAGACACTGTTGCCACAGAATCTAGTGATGCTGCAGACAGCAGCCGTAGCCGCCAGGACAACGACTGAGGATAGTTGAGAGTGCAGCGATATGTGGATCGCCAGTGTTGCCAAGAGCCACATGAACAGCTGCAGCAGCAACTGTAAACAATGATCAAACGACAAAGATAATGATGCTAACCATGTGATAACTCGTATGTATGTGTGTGTATATAGGCCATATACTTATAACGTATAACAATTATAAACTAATGAACTAATGAAGCAATGAAAGCAACGTGACGTGAAACGTGAAACGACAACAAAATATTCGAAAACAGGGCAACTAACAGTACGGTGGCCTTAGCTTGTGCAACTGAATCAAACTTGTAAATCAAAAAGCGAAAGACGATATCGATAACAATAATCAAAAACTTTCAACAACATAATCAAACAAACAAACAAAAAAAACTCAAGCGTGTCATCAACAATAAACAGAAACAGAAACATATATCATATACATATATCGACAACAGCCAGCAGCAGCTACTCAAAAGTCTTCAGCAGGCAGTTCCACAGCGATAACAGTAACAGTGACACTCACGTTAACAGTTACAGCATCACATTAACATTCACTGTAACTGTAAACTGTCAGCTGCCCATACGAAACGCTCAGGCTACGACTGATCTGATTTGCGTGCGTGCGTCGTGCGTGTGTGTGCGTGCCACGCCCACCACCGGCCACCGCGTGCACTCAGAGGGTTGGTTGGTGCCCGCGGTGCCATCCCCCCAAACGCAAAGTGATAGAAAATGGTAATTACAAACAAAACAATTCTAGTTATTAACCAATCCAAAAGAAAATACCAAAACCAAAAAACCGAAAAGAAAAGAAAAGAAACTCTAAAGAAATTCCTCAAACTCTACTCTCTACTACCTAGCCAATCCAAAGTTCATCACTGTCTCTGTTTACCCTCTCTCTCTCTCACTCTATCAGTCAATTTCTCTCTCTCTCTCTCCCATCTTTTACTATCCGTTAATCACACTCTCTTCAAATGCGTTTCCTTTCATAATTCAAATTGCATATATTGTAGTTCAGATAATTATTAGATGCAAATTTTTTTCCAAAGAGTTTATCGATATTTTTCCTTTTATGCTTTAGCTGTCGATTAGCCGCACAGCAGCGCCATCTGGCGGCTAATATTTGAGTTACATTTATGCATTTGGTTAATTTTTAATTTCATTTGTTGCTTTGTCGCTGCTCTCTTTCTCTCTCTATCTCTCTGTCTCATTTAGTTTCTTGCGTTTTGAGTCGGAAAACATGAGCGCGATCAACCCAAACAAAGAACAAAAAAGAAAACTTTAAACAAAAACAGAAAAACCTGAAAATATAACGAATCCAATTTAGGGGATGCAAATTGATTGCAATTGAAGCGTAATCGATAATCGATATTTTATCAAAAGCAACGTTTTACGTGAGAATTCAACGGTAACTGATTGCTCGCCTGCCATAATAAAAAAAACATATGCTGCTGTCTACAAAAAATATAAATAAATAAATAAAAACCAATTGAATAAAAAATTCAACAGAAAAAAAAAACAATAATAAATAACATAATTAAATTCTATAAATAATTATAAAAAATATATGAAACTAATCAAATTTAATACAAACTAATTCTAAGTAATGAGAGCAAACCACACCAAATGTTTCTCTCTCTCCGTATATATATCTATCTCTGTCTCTCTCTCTCTCTCTCTCTGTCTCTCTAAGTACCTATATTGATGTATATGTAACAGCATATACACACCCATACCCACACATACACACACACACACACACACAATCAACCATGTAAAAGTATAGTAAAGTGTTGCGAATGCTTTGTCATGAATGATAATAATAACTGAACAATCTGATGATAAATTGAGAATATATACATATATATTATACGACCGATGGCCCCAAACCATCTCAGCGGAATTTCTTTTCATTTAATTTCTGTTACACATACATATATATATACGTATATATATATATACATATATATATATTTGTAAAAATATATCTACTATAATTTTCCACATATATCAATAACGATGACTATTTATGCGTATCAACTAAGTGAAAAAGTACAGTTTACAATATTTACCTTATAACCATATTGAACAAAAATGAGAAACTTAACTAAATGCTGCGATAAGTAGTTCCTGCAAGTCCAAACATCGATTCATCAACAGCATTTTAGCCCCTAAATAGCTCTATTGCCGCGTATATGTTGTTCTGTTTAAATAATTTGCAAACAAAATACCAAAAAAAAAAAAAGAAATACCAAAAAAAAAATACCAAATCGAACTCTGACAAAACACATAAAAGCAACTTGAAATTTAGCAAACTCTAAGCGGGAACATTGCCCTCTCTCTCTCTCTCTCTATCTCCGTCTGCCAATCTCTCTATCTCTATCTATCTATTTATCTACCTATCGCTCTTGCTCTCGCTCTCTATCTATTTAATTACTTGCAAATGTTATTATTTATTTATTTTATTTGAGTATTGTAAATTTTGTCTTATGATTTCGATTCGTATGGGTTTCAAATGAAAACAAAAGGCTTCACACTGATCCACCCTTCCCTCGCCAAAGCTCCACATAACCCCACTAGCACACAACCAGCAGTTCGTTGAGGGGACGTCGAAATGAAGCATTACTTGAATAAGACCAGAGATCGTAGGGCTCTCTGCAATTCGAATTGAATTTTGAGTTTCGCATTTTTCTGTTCTTCCTTTTAATCAATTGATTTCGTTGACCTGACGTAGTTAAGAGCAAATTGCACGAGTCTAAACAGCATTCATATTCGAGTGAAAGAATTGAAGCCTGTTGTACCTATTCTTATATACAAACTATATATATCAATATATATTCGATACATTATTGTTTTAATTTTGATTCTTTTGTTTTTATCGGCGCTTAAAGTAGCCCAAAAATATACCACATGGCAGATAATAAATTAACCATATCCGTATTCGTATTCGTATTCGTATTCATATTCGATATCGTAATCCGTAATCCGTAATTGTAACCGTAACCGTAACCGTAACGCATACAATAACCAGTCAAAACACACGGCACATGTATGTATGGTATATGTAACTCTACACGTACGTATCTTTATCTTTATCTCAAGTATCTGACTAACTAACCTAAAAACTAAGCAAGCTAATGCGAAGCTATATATATATATAAATATATATGTACATACATACATACATACATGCATACTTAACTTAAGTGTACTTTATTCGCGATTGCCATATTACATATAAGAATTCCTTCCAGATTGTGGTATGTATAATCTAATGATACTTTTAGCTACACGCACACACACACATACATATGTGTATATGTATGTGTCTGTGTAAGTTAAGTATGTATGTTTGTAATATGTAATATGTACATGTATATATGAATGTGTATGTGTATGTGTATGAGCTAATGTATGTGTATGTGTATTCGTATGCGTTGCTAACTAACATGAACATTATAACATTAACATATTAACATAATCATTAACATTAACATTAACATTAAACCATTAAACCTTAAACAATGAACATTAACTCGTATATACTCGTACATACATATATATATCTATATATATACCCATATACTAAACACTAATTAACCGTATCTTATTAGCTATTCGTATCGTAAACTGTAACCAAATATTGTGCCTTGTAATTATCTAAAACGGAATCGATTTTTAGTTCGAATTGGTTCGATTTGTGATTTGCGAATTGTGATTTGATGCTGTTCGATTTTTTTTTGTTCCTCATTTTTTTTCTCGATGTCTTTGTTTCGTTTTGATTTCCAATGCTCCGATGCGCAACCATTGGCCTTAGAAACCCGTGTTCTATGGCCGAGGGCGATGCGCTAACCTATCGACCATCTATCGATAGGTGTGCGCGCGCGCGATTGCTGCCATCATGCCATCACTATCATATGCATATATCGTATTTATATATATCGTATCTTGTACTTGTACTTGTTACTCCAACATATGCATACATACATATCTATACATATATATACACATATATGCATACGTATGTTATATATCTAATCCAATATGTTCTTTGCATATATACATGCATATATACATGTATATGTATATGTATATATGTGAGTATATGAGCGAAAAACACTTATAATAAACTATTATTATTATTCATAATACCAAAAAGTAGTTGTCGTTGTTGATGTTGTTGAAAATGTGCAATTTTGATCGAAAGCAAAACCAGAAAAAAAAAAACCAAGAACTGAATTTAAGTCAATCAAAAGCGAAAGCAAACAATATGTGAAGAATTTTTATCAAAAGAAATGCCACACTGAAGCTGAGCCCAAAAACAAACAATATATATATATTTATAAAAACCAAATCAAATCTATAATAAAACATAAACTACTTAAGCTATATACTACTACTCGAATGAAGCATTTGTGCAGTTCCAGTGGCGACACGCCCAAAAGTATGCAACTGTCTTATTTTTGCATGCCGCCGTTCGCCCCGGCATGCGGCTGGCATTTTTGCAATGGAAACGCTTTGTTTTTTGATGATGAGCCAGACCAGAGCCAACCGAAAACGAAACCAAACCCGAAGCAAACACCAAGCCCAACCATAAGAATCCTTGCCTCAAACCCCTCAAACAAAAACGAAATCTTTCCTCTCCACCTTCTTCTTCTGCTACTCACAATGCTAATTTCAATGTTTTTGTGTGTGTGTGTGTGTCTGTGTGTGTGTGTGTGCGTGTGCGTATAAAATTGTTGTATTAAATTTGGTTAACTAAATATATAAAATATAAATGAAATATGTGTATATACCTATCTATATGCATATTAACTGAATCAAAGCAAACGGACAGGCAGCATATATGTTGGCAATCGAGCAATTCATACCCCCAATCCTCATATCGTAATATCGTAGAATCAGCCAGAATTTTTGTGCAAATCAACTCCACTCAATAACCACTTGAGCAGGCAGTTGACAGTCATTTTTTAGATGTTTTGAGATGTGTATTGTTTATTATTTTGAAATTTCGATAAGTCCAAAAGAAAGACAAAAACCAAAGAAAATATCACAGTGTTTGAACGAAATTCAAATGTATGCAAACAAAAGAAAAAAAAAAAGAATAAAATATACCAAGAAAAAAAAAACCAAAACAAAACAAACATATATTATTGCAAAATACATAAACTAACACTTAAACCAGTACCAATAACATATATACTAAACTATACTATATGTATATACTATATACTACTAATACATATATACCTATATATATATGCTTAACAGCTCCTATTATATATACTCTACTACTAACAATACTAACTGTATTATATATATATCCACACACTCCGATAACCCACACAACTTGCAACGGGCAACCTTTTACTACACACACACATACACACACATACACCTGTACTGTACTTTGTAACTTGTGTCTCGTATTGTTTTTCGCTCCTTATATATGTCTATGTATATCTAAATATACATAGTTAAACTTAGCTAATCACAGTGAAGAACTCAGCTCCATTTTTTTTGTTCATTTCGATTTCCAATGTCCTGCAGAAGGTCCTTGCTTTAGTTTGCATTTTCTACAAGGACTACGAGCAGCATGAACTGCTTTTGTATTTGTAGCATTGTCTCACACACCCCCACACTCACACACACACACACAGACACTTATGCACCCATATATAAGCTCATCAATTGTGAAATGTAAATGCCAAAACACTCAACTGCACGAATAATTTTCGAATATTTATCAATGATATAACATATATACATATACATATATATGTATGTATATACATATAAATCTCTCACGTAAGTCTCATCACCATAATAGTAGTATATATAAATTTTATAAATACTTTATGCTTCATTCTTTGCTTTATTTTACTCTATTTAAGTGCACTTGAATATTTATTTGATTTAAAACGCATGTCTTGCTTATATCGTATATCTATATATGTGGGCAAGTAACTGCGAACGTTGCATACTTTGGGAAGTCAAATGCGAATTACCTTTTGAAATATATTTATTATATTTTATACATCATTTACAAATATACATATATTTATTATTTATTCAAGTAAGTTTAGCTGTCACGGCGACTCAACGGCTCAGGGCTTAACTAAACTTAATTTATTTATGAATATACAATATATATATGAATATGTATGCCTATATACATATATCCATCTATGATTAATTGTAAATTGTTTTGCCTAAATACTCGACTAAGAACTCGATAAATACTCGTTAAATTTAAGCAAATGAAGCAAGTGCTTGCGACCTACTACTTACTACTGCTCATTCAAGTTTGTTGCTCGCAATTTTCAGTCTCTATTTATCTATAAAATATACACAGATACACACACACACACATGCACACACATACATGCACTCGCTACTTGACATTCGCCCACTCGTTACTCAGGGCAACTCTGCGAGCAATTGACATAGGTTATTGTGTCTTTTTAGGGTTTTATAGCGAATCTTTTGTTATAGTTATTTATAATTCTGAGAAGAGCAATGGCCTACAGAATGCCCAGCTAACTGACTAACTAACGCCACTCGTCACTCGTTACTCGTTACTCGCCACTCGTTACTCTTTACTCGTCAGTCGGCAATCGCTGCTCGCTACTCGCCTCTCGCATCTTGGCATTCCTCACTTGCCCAACATTAGTTGGCTTAAAGGCAAGGCAATCAACCATGAGCCCTTTGTTCTTGCCGCCACTTGTTTATGGCTGTAGGCACTCGCTACTCGTTACTTGTTACACACTCTTTGGCACTTTGGCGCTTGACGCCTCGCGCTTGACTTGAATTTATTATTGAATTACTGTAAGAGTTCTTAGACGCATCCTAATGAGGCATAAGTGGCAGACACTGTGCGCCCAGCGAACAGTATAATAACAACAGGCTAAGCCATCGTGTGTGAGCTGCCTAAGGCACTCGTTGAGCACTCGAGCGCAGGGCGCAAAGCTGGCTAAGCCAGTGAGCTGTATTTTGTAGCAAAACTTATTTTTATTGCCCAAATGTATTGCCAATGTTGTTCTAATAGCAAAAACGAGCTTCAGGCCAGCTCTCCCTCTTCCTCTGTTATTGCCTTGTAGTCGCAGCAGCAGCAACAAATTCCGACTTTTACTGGATGGCGGGGCATCAAATACATTGTTATGGCTACTGGGCAGAAGTCAGTCAGTCGCATAGTCATTGCAGTCAGTTGGGGAGATGCCATTTTGTTAATCAGCCCGTAAGCGTAAGTCACTTCACTTCAGTTCATGCTCACATGATGCTTATTACACACACACACACACTCGCACACAATGGGTATTAGGATAGGGCAATTTGGACCTGGGGACTGTGAAGACACAGAATCCACTTCGCTATATTTATATGTATGTGCGGTTGGCCTTGCGTTGCTTTGCCCGCTTTATTTCGTTGTGTTAAGTAGCGATTTTTTTGGTTTTATTCTGCGTTTCCTTTTATTGCTTTCGACTATTTATTATTATTTGTGTTACATATGTGATTAACGCCTATTTTTCGTTGGTAAAAAAAAGAAAGAAAAAAATAAAAAAGAAAAATGAAACACTTTCAAACTCATCGCTCTTGTTCGCTCTCGCCCTCGAATGTGCTTACAATGACATAGAAAAACTGAAACCAGAACAATAAAAACGTTTCACATAAATTCAAAACTTAAACAATGCAATTAATAAAGACAACTGAAAACATTTTTAAAAAAATAAAATCAAATTTGAACATAAACCTCACCCGCAAAAACAAAAAAATAATAAAAGAAAAACCAAAGAAAAAAAAAGAAATTGTTGAACAATTTGTGACGCAAATATAAACTGGCTCTCACCAAAAACCAAAATCACTTTACACAAACAAAGCAACAAAAACAATGAAAACCAAATCACCTAATCAACTGCAAAACCAAAAAACAAAAGAAAAAGAAAACCAGCAACAAACAAGCAAAGCAAAACACAAATAAACAAAACCAAAACAAAATGTTAACTATGCAATCTCACCTCTGGACACCAACCAACACCAACAGTGGCCAGCTAGCGAGTTACTCTCTCTCTCTCTCTCACTATCTCTCACTCTCTATTAAAACAAAAACAACAGCAAATCAAGTATTCCAAAGTAGAATTACACTTGAAAACAGTTTAAATAACACGCACACACACACACTTTCTCTCACACACACACACACACACTCACACTGATACACGCCAAGTATCTTACTTATTTAGTGCTTTCAATTTCACTCAGTTTTCACCACTCGCTCCACAAGAACCACGCTCACACACCACAAATCGCTGCGTGTGCTCACTCGTTAGCTGATCTTGATCACCTACTATAATACTAAATACTCGCCCACTCGCCCAACCGCCCACCCGCCCACTTGCCCACTCACCAAGCTCACCACGTTCACCTACGTTCACCTACGTTCACCACGACTCACTCACCACTCTCACTCGCCACTTTCTCACCTCTCACTGCGGAATGGCCAGGCATTATTGGTATTGTCCAACACGGGCGCGTATTCAGCAAGCGGATGCGACGCTCACCACGTACTCGTTTAGATCACAACAAAGAACAACTACAACTACAACAACAACAACTACTACAACTACAACTACAACAAGCAACAACAGCAGCAACTCAATTATGTTCTTTTTTTTTCCTACTCCTTTGTATCTCACCAACTCTAGAACACGACTTTATCAATATATATAGATATATACTAATCAGACCAAAATATGAAAATACAGCAAGTAAAATTCAATTAAACAAAATCACAATTAAAGCTATATATATATTTACATATATCTATACAATATCCTAAACAAACAAAAAGAGATATTGATTAACTAACTCAACTCAATTCAACTCAACTATCCAGCAAGAGCAACCTTCATTCACACCACTCAATCACCAACTGTCACAGTAAATTTAACTATCAATCACGCAACCACTGACTCTCACCCACGCCAACTCTAAGCCAAAATTAATCCAAGAACAAAAGAAAAAAAAAAAAAATGCCGCTAACTGACCAAGATAATATATAGCAATTATAAACGATAATTTTACGCCACACTCTCTCTATATACTATATATGTATATATATATATACATATATACATACATCTATATCTATCGCTCTGTATTGAAATTGTGTATGTGTATTACCTATATATATATATATAAATATATATATACATATTTAAAAAATCGAAAACTAAACTAAAATTATGAATCCCATATAAAATGTTGAAAGCCCGTAAAACATTTAGTAACACTTAAGCTATCCAAAAACCAAATTATGCTCTTAACAATTCCGTTTATGACACACAAAATACAAATCGATATAACCACAATATTTACAAATAGAAAAAGAAGAAGAACAAAATAAGAAGCAGAAATGAAAAGAGAATCTGAAATTTGTAAATATTTATACTGGTTATAGGTTCACAGTAAAATCGAACTAACTAACAATGAAGATCTATTAAAGCCATCCCAGTTGTTAACACTGTTTACACTGAAACTGCTTAGTATTATTTTTAATCATTTGACGTATACCTCTGTTGAAGTTGCCAGTTGGTCAATAGCACGATATGCGAGAGATATTATAGCTATATATGTATGTGTCTATTGGCCGACTGACTACTACTATATTAATGCTAAGTCCTTGATAACGAATGCGCAGCGCGTGCGCTTCGTTCGATAACATATAACCGTATATACCTCTATATATATTTACAAATATACGTATATGTCTGTTTGTCTTACTCTTACTTGTACTGTGTTGAATATATTTAGAATTAACGTACCCAATTTACACCTTAATTCAAATTTGTTCGTACATTTTTCTCCATTCAATTCAATTCAATTCAATTCAAATACATCTAGTTGTATTCACACCATCTTCTACAATTTTATAATAACTATAATATGTATATGTTTTCCTTAACTTTCTTTTCGAAATGTTCATTTTTTGTGTACAACCACACTATCACGTTCACTCTCTCTCTCTCTCACTCACTTTCTCACACATTCTCTCTCTCTCTCTCTATACACTCTTCGTCTCGCAATTTTCTTACAATTACATGCACAGCTTTCAGCTGTAGCACACAATTTTTATTGCTCACTGTTTCACAAACTACCACCACCAAAACCACCACCACCACTGCCACCAATACCACAAACTCACCACGATCACAAGACAAACTTACAACAATAACGATCACACTCATAATCGCAAGTATTCGCTCACCGTTCACCAACTCACCGGGTTATAGAGTTTTGATCACGTTTTCAAGCAAGTTGAATACCATAAATTCTCACCACAGCTCAGCTCACAACTCACCACAGCTATAAGATAGCCAAGCGCCAGATTTGTTCTGTACTAAATACTCAGACGATCACATTTCAACTTCTTCACTAACAAAAGCAACTAACAAAACCACCAAACCACCCAACCACCAAAAAAAAAAAAATATATATATTTAAAAAAAAAGAAATTAAAAAAAAAACATTCCACCAACTACAAATCTGTGCATTCAATTTGCAGAAATTGAGAAGCCATTATCGAAATTTCATGGGTATTAGGAGACCGTTTCACGAGACTTCTTTTATGTTATTTCCATTCAGATGTTTGCGTATATTTTGTTGATTTTTATAAACTTCTCATAGTCAGCCGAGAGCCAAAAGTCAAAAGTCATATATGAAAATAAAATATCGATTGAGTGGTCATCGTTACGAACAGCTAAATTCAGATAAAAAAATTCCAAAAGCCCAATTACAAATTCGAAAAAAACTCAAACGAATCACCCAAAAATCCCGATTGGTCTTCAATACATCAAGAGGCGGCCCAGAACTGAAGTGCGACAATCGTTTATTGGCTTGAATCACCTCTCTATCTCGCTCTCTCATTCTCTCTCTCTCTCTCTTCATCCATCCATCTCTCTCTCTCTATCTATCTATCTATCGCTTTCACTCACACTTCAGTCGACTGGGCGCCTAATCATGAACGTGAAAACCTCGACTTAAATTTGCATTCCCAGCTATTTTCAATATTCAATTGCTAGTCAAGCATACTTCGCAATTCGTTTTACACTCCACACCAAAATTGATTTATCGTTCCTTTTGATTTGTATATATGTAAACGTATTTCGTTTTTTATTTTTCTCCTATAATATATATCTAACGAAAAGTCAGGTCTATTCAAATTACCATATTGCTGTGACACCTTACTATACTTATATGATAATTAAATTTCCAATCCGAATCCAATTCGATAAGTTGAAATTGCAAATTGTATTTATTTCATATCGATTAACCAGCCAATCGCAATCAAGCTGAACAGCAGCCAAGAAAATTATCTTAATATGTCCGATCCGATCGGATATTGGCCCGCTGAGCTGTTCAGGATGGTCGCGATAACGGTATTCGCCCCTGAATTGGGCCCGATGCGCGGCAGCTGAGATCAGCAAAGTAAAACCTTTTATATATGAAATCCTGTACATATGGCAGATAATTTCCCTTCTCTCTCTCTATCTCTGTCTATCTCTTTGTCTAACTCTTTCTGGCTTTGTTAATTTGTAAGACAGTTACACTAATTGTAAGGCAAAAAGTCCAAGAAAATTCAGTTTTTGTTAAAAGAAAATAACGTAACGAAGAAAAAAAAACATAAGAGAAGAATTATAAGAAGAAAAGATGAAGATGAAGAAGATGAAGATGAAGAAAGCAAATCTTTAACCCTGCCATATAAGTTAATGTACATAAACTACTTATACAATACTTATAAAGAAGAAGAGAAAAGAAAAACGTACTAATTATGATACAGTTTATACTTAGCAAAATTTGTATAACCGTTCTGCATTAAACAACCAAAAACATTTCAATTTATATTCCCGCCCCAAACGCCCCCCGCTGCCAATTCGCTTAATAATAATGTTCTTTCTCTTACTACGCATACTTCAACACGCAACGCGATTCGACAATCGATAACCTGTCGATCAATACACACACACACATATATATATATATATATACACATATATAGGTGTCTCATGTCAAAATCGATTCACCTGTTTTTCGCCTGCACACAAACGCAACGGTTATTTTACTGATCACATTCTCGATTGCTGTGACAACGCGGCAGTACGTAGGAAACCCCATAGACTGTGTACACACAAGGTAAGATATCGAGCCTCTCTCTCTCTCTCCCTCTGGTTCCGCCTCTGTTTAGCATATTGTAAATCTTTTGATATATATATTGCAGAGACATTCCGGAAGATGTTCTCAACACATATTGTTGGATACACTCAACGTATACAGTTGTGGATGCGTTCATGAAAAAGCAAGGTTCCGAGGTGCCTTTTCCTGGAATTCACAATTCACAGGGGCGTGGCCCTCTAACAATAAAGCACACAAAATATTATCAATGGGTAGCGTTTACACTATTTTTTCAGGTAAGTTGCAAACTCAAATTCAAATTCAAATTCTCTTGTATACAAAAGTTCTGTATGGGAGAGCTTCAAAAGCTTTCCAGCAACTATTTGAATCCGTTACAGACACTAAGCAAAAAGCTGTCAAGCAGAGCAACTTCCTAGCAGAAAGCTTGCGAAGCTTTAGCGGATATTCACACTAAAAGCTCTGTAGCTTTAGCTAAACAACTTTGTGCAGCTATTGAGCTTAAAGCTTGCTTGCTGACAGGTTAAAAATATATAGTAAAATCAAATACATAGTTGACAATTTATTATTAATTTTAATGTATTTAAATATTTAAAAAAAATAATAATAATAATAAATATATATTTTAAATAATTTTATAATATTTATATATAATATTTAACAATTTGCTGAAACAAATAATGAAGCATTAAATCGAACTTATTTATGGATCTGCAAATATAAATACTTTTCAAGTTTTATAACTAAATCAAATCTCTTTATATAATACACATGAAGCCCTTTTAAGTAATTTCTAATTGAAAAGTATATGAGAAAAACTTGATTTGAAGTATCCTGACTAGGGTGGCCCGGTAAGGGTAGCCAGTCCTATAAGAATAGGCATTCGTCATGTGTTCCACATGTAACTTTTTACCATTTCAGTTATTCGAACATAATGAACGAATACAGGCATATTCAATATCCTCCTCGTACCACGCTCTGGGTATCTCCCAGTCGAGCTAGCTCACATAGAACACTCTGACTTGTTAATGATATTAATTGTTATGGATATACAACTAAATACTGAGTATTTCTAGAGCATTTATTTTTAACTCAATTAAAGTTTGGAATCCAAAACGTTCAAAACAAACTAAAAATACATTGAAGACTAACAAAACACTCGAACAGCAATTTTCGTTGTTGTGCTTAGAGTAATGCAAGGGTTACATAAATACATATATAGATAAGAGCTAGAAGTAGAGCTATAGCTAGAAATAATGCTGATTCCAATATGAAATAATTCGAACTGACAGAAATGAAGAGTTTCTGGTTTTGTTCTTATGCTTAATGCATATATGGGAGAGGGAGGGAGAGAGAGAATTGAGTTTGCCCTGAGTGAGGTTAGATTTACTTTGAAGAGTTTCAACTTGTCTTTGCATTTTATGATCTTGGATCTTGAATCTATCAAGTGAAATCCCCGCTCTGACGGTTTGTCTTTCCTGTCAATAGGTCGAGAGCTCCGTCTTATCAAGTGTATTCGCATTTGCCTTTAAAGAAGGATCTGCCCTGACCTGCCCCAGCGCATGCAGCGCGTCTGGCCAATGCTTGCGCGGGCTGCATGCAGCTGTCTGGAGCGGTGGGAGTGGGTGGTGGGTTGGGCGGCATAGCTCTATGCATGCGTAGGCACGTCTGGCCCGGTCAATGGATATCGCTCGGAGAGCCATTGAAGCGTTGAGCCGTCTTTTGTTTCGTGCAACGATTCCCCAGCGAATATCGATGATGATAATGAATTAATGCGGCACAGACTCTCACATGAGCTACATGCAGTTTCCACTCCTCCCCTTCCTGCCACAGACCCAGAGGCTGTAGAGCAGTATATGGACCATAGTAGACCACAGACTATCGGCTAGCATGGCCACAAACACGAACTCCAGCCGCAGCAGCCGGATGAAATGAAGCGATGACTGCGCAACTATTTTTGGAGCAGCCGCCACAAACTTATCAATTTTCTCTCTCCTTTTTTCTTGTTTTCTTCTGCTTCTGCAACTGTTTGGGCTGCGCACTCTTTCGTTGCGTTCATCTCCCACCCACGTCTGCTCCGCACGGCTCACGCCTCACGTCTCACGCCTCACGCCTGTCGCCTGCTTCATGCGTATTATTATATTATTGTGTGTCTGTGCTATTTTCGGTTAAAAAGAGAAAGAGAACGGGGGAGCGAGGTAGAGGGCAGAAAACGGAAAGAAAGAAAGGCAAATGGGGAATGCAATCGCTTGACCCCGTTTCAACTTTACCAATGCGGCACACGCCCCATCCTACGGAGAGGGGCGGACGGGCAAGACATCCGTCCGGGCTCAGTTAATTACGCCGGCTGCATTTCCCTGCAGCAGCGTTAATTTGATGGAAATTTGATGCACGATCTGCACGATATTTGTATTAATTTATTTGAGCAGGCTGAACGCTTCGTTTGGAGACGGTGCTGGCGGCGGCAGCGGCAGCGGCGGCGCACGCTGGCACCACCAATAAAACTGAGATGGAAAAGCTAAAGAAAAACAACAAACCTAAATAAAAACGAACCATTTAATTTACGAGCCGTTTGTGTGTGGCCGAACATTCTTGCCGTTTTATCGAAGAGCCGAAAGCTCTCTGGGGAATACCCAGCGGCATGTCGTTAAATTATAATATCCTATTTAGCAAATCATATTTCTTCTCGTCTCTGATTGACATCTCGAGCGAGCTAGAGAAAGAGACAGAGAAAGAGGACAGCTGCAGCTGGGTTTCGTTGGGAATTCGCCTCAAGTTGACATCATAATTGGAATTGGAATCGGAATTGAAATATATTGAGTCATTCGTCAAGGTGAAATTCTCAAAAAACAAATTTACAATTATTCGATTGCTAAAACTCTTCAAAGTATTTGGTAGTGTTTCCCATGAGTTGTTCAGTTATCAAAAATTAGAGCTCTGTGCTGAGTTTCTGTTAATTGTAATGTTAATATCAGTTACAGATCTACAGATCCGATAACTTTGAATTTAAATAACGATAGTCGACTATATGTTATATGTTTCAAACTAAAAACGACTCTAGGCATCGCTATGCAGAGTCACATATCTCCATCTCATAGAAGTAAGCTCAAATGCATTGCAGCTCTTGAGATTTTAAAGTCTTGGCTTCATATTTGAGTGGTGCTTAAATCTGGTAGTTTTGCACAGGAAATGCTTGAAGAGTTTCTATATCTTATTTTTAATTAGAGCTGGTCGACTGGCTGGACGCCTTGCATGCATTTGAAATAATGCAAAAGTTGGCGTCCAGCCCAGATAGCAAACTATTATGCATTTTTCACACTCGCATTTGGCTAATGCTTTGCCGGGTTGCATTAATGAGCCGAAGCTTATCTGGCAGAGACTTTGCGCCGCCTTCGCCTCCACTCAGAGGCAAGATGGGAGACGAAGACGAAGATGGCCGCCGCAGACTCTGACTGGCAATGAACGAGTTTTGTCTTAATGGCCGAATTATGCGAAAAAGAAAGGCAACAAAAGCCAAGAAAAACCAAAACAAAATTCATGTGAAATAATGCAAAAGCAAATCTATGCCTTTGTCTCGAGCAGCCAGCTCACGTAGAGCCAAAACCAATTGAATTTTAATGGAGACTCCATGTCGCATGAAGTGAAGTCCGCATGCACAGATTATGGGCGGCAGCTGTCCGGCATTGCGACAAATTCATATGGCAGCATCATCAAATCGCCGATGGACGTCAGACAATTTGATATTTTCATAACTCCAGCAATCAGTCTTCAGCCGGCGTGGGCCTTATTGATATGCTTCGCATGCTGTCTGTGCGCAAAAATCAAAAAAAAAAAAAAAAAAGGTGGGGGGAACGCATAAATTCTATGCCCATGTCCAGAGTGTCCTGTGTGCTGTGTGTGGGTCCTGGCGTTCGCCTTTGTCTGGCTGATTGCAACAATAATGAGCGGAAATCGCACAAGCAACACGGAGACAGCCAGACAAACAGCTGGACAATAATGCAAAGGGAGCACACGTTGCGTCACGTACTCCAGCCCAGCTCGGCTAGCTCAACCCCATCAGGACTCGACGCGATTCAAGACTCGACTCGATGCTCGGCGACTCCTTTTCTATTTGCATCCATTTTACTTTTGTCCTTCGCTGATGGCCGCGCGCCCGGAAGGATGGATGCTGTTGATAGTTGAGGACGACTCGTAAGTGCGCGAAATAAATATGAGCATCATGTAAATAGTTTGCCGGCTGCACAGTGGGTCGCATGCCGTGATTTGCGCGGCAAAAAATATACACAACATTTATATGTGGTATAATTTTTAAAAAATTGTTTATATATATTTATTTATTATTAATTTTTGTAATAATCAACTACCCGAAGAGTTCTCTTATCAGAGATACCCTATTATCATAATTTAGCAGGAATAACATATATATAAAACTCACCCATCTGATATTACTATTGTTTATATATATCAGAATATGTTTATTGATATTTGCTAGAAATTATATACATATATCCTGAAGAGTTTCGAATTTCGAATTTTATTGGCAAAGTCTTCACATTGGAAATGCTCGATTATACTTCGAAATAAACCTAGCTAAAATGCTGCACTTTATTCAATATACTAATTATTCATCGAATATCAAATCCATTTGAAGTTCGAACTTGAAACTCAAGCTGCAGGCGAGTGCTTGAGCGCGTTTCAGTTGTTTGCTTATGATAAGTGCATCCCGTGCTTATAATAATAATTATATCCCATTAAAATTTAACACTCAAATCGCTGCCAATTGGCATGGAACCAGTGTCTATTTCAATGGAACTCGAACTGGAACTGGAATTGGTACTGGGGCTAAAGCTGAACAAATTATGAAACTGCCCACTGTGTGTATGAGTGTGATAATGTGTGTGAGTGTTTGTGTGTGTTTGTGTTTGTGGTGTTTCTCTGCTGCTTGGTCAGAAATTGCTGCAACAATGATGAGCGTGGAGCGTATCGAACGTCGTCGTCAGTTCATTGTTGTTTACACCGCCAACATTCACTCACTCACACACACACACAGAGTCAAGAGAGACACAACAAACAGCCGACCACCAAATGCAACACACAAAAACATATTCAGACAGAGACATCAACAAGCCGGAAGTGTGCGTGGCTCGCGAACGAGATGGCCGCACATGGAGCGAACGAGATAGAAATAGACGGTGGAGAGAGAGAGAGAGAGAGAGAGCAGCGACAAGAGACAGTGTATTAAGCTGATAGAAATGGGAAATGAGAGAGAGAGAGAGAGAGAGCGCGCGAGCAACGAGAGCAAACGCTGCCAGCAGCAGCAACAGCAGCAGCAGAGCAGCAGAACAGGCAGGCAGAGGAAATTGTGAACAGAGATCTGTCGGAGAGAGTTTAGACCTGGCCGGGTCCGTTACGGCACGGCACGGCATGGCCAGGCCAGCACTGCGGCCATTTCCGCAGTGTCTTTTAGGTTGGCGAGGCGAACGCGCGCTCGATTTTAGTTTTCCTCCACTGCTGTGATCTCGAACCAACTGCCAAACGTTCAACAACAACGCGAGTCGAGCAGCGTGCAGCGAGTATCGAGTATCGACTATCGAGTATCGTATATCGTGCATCGAGTATCGCGTCTCTTTCTATAAAATTCGTGTTCTTCCTGTTCGTCTTCTTCTATTTTCATATTTTTTTTTGTGTGCTTTGCTCTTTGACGTGCTCGTGCTTCAAGTGCTGCTCGTCATTTACCAGTGTTGTGCAACGATCGAAAACATGTGAAGCGAGTCCTTCCATCCGTGATGCAGCCGTTCGCAGGCCTTGTGCCGGCGCCCGCGACGCGAGCGACGAATGCGATCGTATGAAGCTCATTATAATCAAATTTCAATATAATTATTTCAATCAAAACAAGTATATATGTATATAAATATATTTATATACCGTATTCAATAGCTTGTCAATTGATCCGCGTGACGATCTGCCTTTGATATTTTCACAAAGTCTCGCAAAGTTAGCTTGTTTTGTCTGCTGGCCAAGTGATTGGGAAATTGCGACCGCGCTGCCCACTGCTCCATCATAATTAACTCTACAAAGTAAATAAACGAACTGGCCAAAATGGACCCGGCCATGTGTTTATCGCGGCGAGGCTGTCCGCTGTGCCGCTGCCAACAGTTTCGCGTTCACATTCACATTTGCAACCCACAAGTCCGAAGCGTTCACATGCTTTCGCCTTATGCTCAAAAATACAAAAAAAAAAAAAAAAAAGAAGAAGAAAAATAGAAATATAAATATAAATATAAATAAAAGCAAATAGCAGAGTATATTGGCAATGTGCAATATTTCGTTTGTTGATCATGACAACTAAACTAGTTGTTTCTTCTTCTTCTTCTTCAGCGAGTTGCCAATTGGAAACTAGATAGATGCATATGCATATATAGGAACTTGGCTTGAGTTGGTATTAGAGTCTAAACTTTATGCTCGATCTACTTGACATATGTAGATGTTGTCTATATGCTGTCTCTGTCTGCTCTATTTAAAGTGGTTCTGTCTCATATCTCTCTTCCTTTCCATCTGCTTAAGACTTCTTGATAAATCAACTCAGTCTAAACAATTCGCAGATCCACTCACTAGAGTCTTAACTTTATGCTCGATCTACTTGACATAGATGTTGTCTATATGCTGTCTCTGTCTGCTCTATTTAAAGTGGTTCTGTCTCATATCTCTCTTCCTTTCTCTCTGCTTAAGATTTCTTGACAAAACAACTCAGGCTCAAGCCACTCTCAGCTCCACTCTCTAGAGTCTAAACTCAATACACGATCTACTTGACATAGATGTTGTCTATATGCTGTCTCTGTCTGCTCTATTTAATGTGTCTGTCTCTCCCTTTCCATATGCATAACACTTCTTGATAAATCAACTCAGGCTCAAGCCACGTTCAGCTCCACTCACACTCAGCTCAACTTTCGCTCGATTGACACGCCGAACAGAGTATTGCGACGTCAGTTGCACTCGGCTGCAGCCACCTACATACATGCTTGCCTTTATTTCTATTTTTTTCGCCAATTGTTTGCTGCTGTGGGCCAAGAGAGCAACTGCCACTCTCCAGTGTTGCTCAGTGTTGTCTCGGTCGCCCACGGCTCGACGTTCTTCAGTCTTATGCTGAGCGAATCTCTGTGTTTTCATCTCATTTTTGAGTTGACGCCAGCAGCATTAATGCTCTCGCTGCTAATGTTGCTGTTGTTGTTGTTGCTTTATATCATTCACACTTAGTTTGGAATGATAAATTAGATTCTGAAGCCTTGTTTGTAAAGAGAGCACCGAAAATGTTTCACTAGTGCAACTCAACATGCGGTGCGGTAGAGGCATGGGTACGTGCGCCCTACAGCGCCAGAACTGAATACAAACAATGCCGAGAGATGAGTTAATTATGGCTCACAACAATATGGCAGGGGATCAGAATCGATTAAGTTTGAGAAACAGAAATATAGATGCAGTCTGCATATGAGTATAACAAGCTATTAAGCTATTGGGAATATTTCTTGATGATAGCCATTCGATCAAAAAATAGATGTATATATTAAATAATAAAGAAAGTTCATATCATCAACAAAAATCTCTCTATATAAATGATCTCTCTCTATATAAATGATCTCCAATTTTCATATGGCTAGCTGTTTAATTTCTTTAAATATCTGCCTTGCCTAATTGGATTATTGATTTCATTACATTCTAGCCAAGGACGTCACAGAGCACCTTGAGCCGCACAAAGCCGGGTAGCACATGACCACAACATTAGCTCGCTGAAATATGTATGCGTCCATCTGTGATTTTATGGACCTGCCTAAGAACTTAAGCTTATCAACCTCAAACTGTCCGCGCGCATTTCGCTTTCATATTTCATACGAAATAAATATTTTTTGCGCTCATTTCTTATGAAATCTGTGACAACTGCAGCTTAAAGGGAAAATGCTCGTGGCAAATATTTATTTAATATTTAACTGAGATGTGACGAAACTTTTGCCCGCTCTCAGAAGATCCAAATATTTATTGTAATTGCAATCGGAGCTGAATGCTTCGAGTTCGATCTGAATTTTACGACTGATTTCGCATGAATGGGCGAAAGAGACAGCAGCTTATGCTCATTTCTTTTGTCTCTTGGCCATTATGGCTCATTACTCATTGCGCAGATTTGTCAGGCGTCGAGGAAAACCCAATTAGTCATTGCCGATCTACATAGATATATTCCCATTCGGATATTCCACTTATTGTTGTTGTTCATATTTTATCTTGAATAAAAAAAGAGCCGAAATTCATAATTATAGCTGCGTGTATTTAAATATAGATGCGCATTGTTAACGAAGAAAGTGGAGCAGAGGCTAGGGCGAGGCTAGGGCGGGGCTGGGGCTCGGGCTGGATGCATTTAGGATCGGGGACCCGTTCAACTTAATTAGGCATGCGTAGCAACAATAAACAAATTTGGAAATTTGGGAATTTGGAAATTTTGGAATTACGGGGTATTAGGATGAAGCATGCTTGGCATACTTCCAAATGCCCTCGTCCCAAAATATTTTTCTTGAAATGTCAAGTGCAGTAGTGGCTGCCGCTACTACCGTTTTATAAACAACACCGTGTTGCCGAGATCAAAACAAAACAAAGCAAAACAAAAAAATGAAACAGAAACCGTAACCGTAACAGAACAAATACTTGAATGAACAAAAGTTTTGCGAGTTTCTGTCAGCTTACGAAATCGTGGGCCTTGAGCTCGACCAATTTACGATCAGCGCAGCCCATATTTATGCTCTACTCGGCAGCAACACCTCTTCGACTCGTGCTAGATTGGAGTCTCCATAGAGTGTTGTCGATAATCTATCTTCTATAGTCTATAGAGTCTATATATCTACAGTCTGTAGTCGACATTGATCATCTCTTCATCACTTGATGGCGCGTTAATTATCGTGAAGGCTTCACCATTGACTTTGCCTGGTTTATTGGGCCACGTGTGCGTATGAGCAATTCGCTAGACGTTCCTTTTGGCTATATTTTATTATATGGCTATGGCTCGAGACGACTCAATCCAACTCGATTCCATCCGACCCGTATCGACTCTCGGCAATTTGTTTATAAACATTGCAATTTTGATTTTTACTGTTCGTTTCGTCGATAGGTTTGTGCCCCAGCTGTGTGGAGCATAAATTTATTAACATGCATAGATATGTTCACGTTTACTAAATATACATACCTACATACAAATATATAAACATACATACAGATATATTTATATATACTGATATCTCTCTGTATATATATTCGATATATTTATATATGTATGTATAGATATTTATGCGATCCCCAACACTAGTGAACTGGAAGCCCATTTAATGCCACATTTTATTTATATGCTCGGCGCGTTTTTTATTTGTTTTGTTTCGTTACGAAATTTCAATGGTTGCCGTTAAAATAAATATTTCCACATTGACCATAGAGAGTAGAAATGTTTCCAATTGCTTCTTTCAATAAACAAACTGCCCCCCTCCCGAACTAAATGCTGTGAAAATATTAAACAAATTTCGCACGTTTTATCCTAATAGAAAATAATAATCAAGTTTCCGTCGCGTTCGTCGCTTTCCAAACGGCTTCGTTATAGAAATGTTTCTTTCATTGTTACCAGTAGTAAAAATCTCTAGTGATTCAGTGACAACAACTCTAAGAAAAAAATCATCCAAAACAAAACTAAAAATCAAAGATCAAACGAAAAACCTCAAAGAACTAAAATCGTCAATTGAACTCGATCAAAAATGCCAAATTCTGTGCAAGGGACGAGCATAACGAAAAACTATATACCCAAGCAAGCAACCCAACGGAACCAGAACCAGAACCAGCACCAGCTCCAGAACCAACTCCAGCTCCAGCGTGAACAGTTTATCACATCGACAAATGGTCGATCTGCGTGCCCCGCCCACTGCTCAGCTGCCAATGATGGGCTGGCCGCGCAAGAGAAAGAACTCTAATCCTGAAAGCGATAGCTCTACGAGCACCTATCGATAGGACAGTTAATCGATCGATAGTTCCTACACCGATAACAAAAGAACTCAAGTCAGAGACGAGTCTGATCCTGAAATACGATCCTAAACGATCCCATCGATACACCCACACACCCATACAAATAGCCAAGCCAGAGTGAGAGAGAGAGAGAGTGAGAGAGAGCATCAGTTAAAGCCATATACCAATTGAGCTTTGGTAAAACACTCCGCGCTGCTCCGCTCTGTTTAACAAACCATGTTAGATATATTTCGTGGATTGAAAAACCTTGTAAAGGTCAGTCACGTTAAAACCGATTCGATAGTATTCCGCCTGCACTACTCAATAACTGTGATGATTCTGATGTCATTCTCGCTAATTATAACCACACGCCAATATGTGGGTAATCCAATTGATTGTGTACACACTAAAGATATTCCAGAGGATGTTCTCAACACATATTGCTGGATACAGTCGACGTATACGCTGAAGAGTTTATTTTTGAAAAAACAAGGCGTTTCGGTGCCATACCCCGGTATTGGCAATTCCGATGGCGATCCAGCCGATAAGAAGCACTATAAATACTATCAATGGGTATGCTTTTGCCTATTTTTTCAGGTGAGTCACAAACGGAAGTAAACAGGAAACTTGCCGGAGTTTCTTAAACTGAAAACTAAACGCATTTGGAATACAATATAATGGAATGTAATATAATATGATATATAGTTCAATCTGTCTTTGATTTTGTGTTGGAAAATCAAATCTTAATAGGATTAATGCAATTTTTGTTTTCTATGCAAGGCAATACATAGTTCTTCATTCCAAAGTTTAGGGTTACATATTAATCAGAGATTTGCTATTTGATTTCTTTATTCATCTCTGAAATATTCCCTAGCTATAAGGGCATTCATTCTTCGGCGTGTCAAACATAAACAGATTTTCATTCTGAAATCCATCTCAATTGCTTTTGATGAATGTAAATTTCGATTTCTTTTATCTAACATATTCATATGAAATATATATATTAGCTATAGCCGAATCGGAATGATAAACAAAAGTCGCTGGCTCACTTCATCGGAATCATCACTTAACTTACAGGAATACCCCTCATGTGTGCGGGCAGAGAAGAAGAGCAAGTGCTTTGTTCATATGGGGAAGCAGATCAACTCGTTTATGCACTGACTCCCAGATTCGAATCTTGTCATGCGGCGATCATAAAAATTTGATATATTGACTCATTAAAGCATAGTGTATACATACATATGTGTGCAGTCCGGGATGGGTGGGATGGGGGGATGCGTTGAAGTGCTTTGCCTAGTGATATGCCTACGTACTTATTTATATTTATCTACATTTCTATGAGTGCGCGTGTTTTTTATACTCAATACAAAAATTGAAATTTCCAAATATTTGTTCTACTTAGTTTTTTTGTTCTGCTTCTTCATTCCTGTGATTGCTGTTGTTGTTGTTGTTGTTGTTGTTGTTGGTGTGGCTTTGAAATGTAAGATACTTGTATGCGTATGCATAGCCCATGAAATGAAAATGTTTAAACATATCCGTATTACCCGATTTGTTGCTGTTGCGAACATTTCACTTACGCTTGCCCAAGGCCAGCACCACCAACACCACCAGCACCAGCACCACCACCACCAGTTGACTGGGCTCTGTTGTGACGTATGTGGATACACATGTCTGTCCGCCTGTCCGTCTATCTGTTCGCTCGTCCGCTCGTCTGTCGGCCTGTTTGTCTGTTTGGTTTGTTTGTTTATTTGTTGATCGAATCGCTTACCAAATTTCAAATAGTTCCGCCATATCTGAAGTCCTTTGCAGCTCATCACTTTCCTGTTCGAATACTTTCAAGATTATCAGAATTCTTGGAATGCTATACGAAATACAATTAATAGTGCCCTAATCGAGAGTGCTAGACTATGGAATACCCTGAATTCTCTAGAGAGGTGCAGCAGCTGAAATTCAGTTTGAGATCGAGTTTAGTCTCTGAAAGTTAACGAAGATTTAAAGCAAACCTAATTTTTAATTTTCTCTGCTATTACTTTCCGGGATTGGGGCACGAATTTATGAATTTTTCATCTGCGTAAACAATCTATAAAGCCAATATGCTTTTATTAACTGCATAAGCAGTATAAAATTATCGATTAACAAATCGATCAAAAGTATAAAGTTATCGCTGAATTAGTAAATCGATTGAAAGATTAAATATATCTAACGTCAATGTTTACACTTGTTATAGGATAATACTAACATTTTAAATTTTAAAACTATAGAAGATGTAGCTTATCCCGACTGCCCACGCAGGATGGACACTGCAGAAAACCGATATACTCTTTTCACTTTGCAAATGAGTTTAAAAATAGTTTCGTTCAGAAATTAATTAGTATACCTTTCAAAGTCACTAAACTAAACAATAGAACTAACATTTATGGGAAATCGACACGACGATATCCGACTTCAAGATACCCGTACCCATTATACTCGTAATACACTTAGAATTTATGGATACTCTATAGCTTGAAACTCAGACGAGATGTGCTACGGATTAATATCGTAACTTATTATCAAACAAAGCAATATAATTGAGGCACACCTGGAAAGCTGAATTAACTTCGTTTTTAATCTTAACTATAGGAATATGTATAAATATATTTAAGAGGTTTTGAATCTTAGCTAAGGAATCTATAAAAGTTAAGGAGTTTCATGCTCCTCACACATTAACACAGCCAATGCGAACTGAATTGAGTTGATGAAGTCGAGGCGCATTGAGCAGGTAGGGCCAGGCATATTTTAAGTGAACTGGCATCGTTTTGGGTTTTCGGCTTTCTAGTTTGGCAAACAGAATGCTGTTTGGGGGTAATTGTCTTAAATTTAGATGATCCAATTCAGTTAAATATTTCATATTTTATATTTCATAGTCGAACGCGAGCTCACTTTAACACATAGTATATAATGGATCCGAAATTTGTGCCCCATTGTTGTTCTACTTGCATTTTATGACGTTGCTCTGCCATATGTCTCGAGTGGAAAGACAAGGCAGGGGCCAGTCCAAACTGGGGGCGAGACGCGGGGCCCCCAAACGATTACACAATAATATATCTTCCCGCTAACAATGTACCAAATATTAAATGTATATTTTTACCACACTTTTGTCGTAGTCGCAGTCGCTATTCGGTTTTCTCTCACTCTGTATGTGTGTGTGTGTGTGTGTGTGTGTTTTCTGTTCTGTCTGTTGGCCGATTGAGGGGTTAAGAATGGATGATGGGCGGGAGAGGTGCTGGGGCTTCGTTTTCTCGGTTAGTGTCACAGCGGCGATTATAGACGACGCCGTCATAGTCACCCAAATACCTATAAATACATTTATTATGGTATTCTCCCTGCTTAATGACGCGTGAACGGCGTTTCTATAATTTACACATTTTCCATTCTGCTTAATTTGTGGATTTATTAATAAAGACGACGGATGCGACCTGAAATCGAATGCAGTTTTCAGCCCAAAACGATCTGGCAATATATAGTCATATATATATAAATAAGTATATACTTATATACACATATTATGTATGTATGTACATATGTGTGTGTGTGTGTGCATATGTACTGTGCATAAATAATAAAAGTCAACGATCATAAATGCCACGAGAAAACAAGCAAAGCCATAAATCTGTAGCCAACAACTACATAGTCAAATGAACCAATATATATTTATATACCTATACCTATCTATATATATCTATAATTATATACATGTATTTGGAACTTTATGGAGCACCTGAAATCAACTTCAAATATTCCAAAAAAATATCTAAATAGATGATGCATAAGCATCTATTGTGATCTCAGGACCTCGTTCATAATTGATCAGCTGGGCGGGGTTGAGGGGCGGATGCGATCGGCAGCGATTATCTGGAGATCAACAATTGGATCGCCCACGCTAATGGCCCGGCCATTAACTTGGACAATGCAGCTATAAAGTTTAAAAGCAAATTCTGCCATGCAGCCGGCGAACATGTTCAGCATCCCCTTCCACCCACCACCTACCACCCACCAACCAGCTCCCAGTCGACCCCACTGGCACTCCCGTTCCCATTTACCATTTCAATTTTCATGATCGTTCCCTTTCATTTCCAATTTCATTACGATTTCGATATTGATGCCGGCCCCCGATCGGCTCAAATCGATCAAGCGCTCCCCTCAAATATGTCAAAAATTGAAATCTGCTTTCTTTTTTCATTTCTGTTCTTCATTTTTTTGTTTTTCTCTTGTTTTTGCCTATCTGGATATTTATTGAAAAGGCACAGACAAACATAAAAGTGAACAAATAATAATTCTGGCCAAATGCCAGCACACAGAAACAAAAAAATCTGGCCCGAATGCCCAGCAACGGGAGAGAGAGGGGAGAACGAATGGGTTGACGCTGCGGGGGTTGGTGCTGGTGCTGGGGCTGAGGTTCGGCTTGGGAGGAACGGGCTGGCAACGTGACGCCGCTGACAACGGCTGGCGGACTCCCCGCCAGAGTTGGAGCATTGGACATGTGTTTATATTTGACTTATGTGTATTTATTTTTATGCACGCGTGCGAGAGTGGGAGAAGCTAGCACGGAACCGGGAACCGGGATCAGGCAGCCGGCAGCCGGCAAATGCTACGCAACTGGCGCACTCGCACTCGCAGTCGTCGCTCTCCCCAGCCTCCCACAGCCCGAGCACTAGCTTTTGCTCAGCATTCAGCATACAGCCCGCCCACGCACTGGAGCCACACGGTTTGTGCTTGGACTGCTTGGGCTCCAGGGCCACAAGACGTTCGTTCACGCACGACGTTTGCCTAATTGAAAATGCAAACTTCTCTTTTATCCTCAATGCACTGCGCACAGTGGGGCAAGTGTCACTGTGCTTGAAATCAATTTGGTTTTGAAATGCTGGCTAAAAATAAATGCATGCTAAAAAGTTATTAATTATTGATAAAAATTATTATAAACAAAAATATATAAAATAAAATATATAATCTATAAAATAAAATTTAAATTAAAAAATAAAAATAAATATAATAAAAAAATCAAAATAAATACGTAAAAATAATTAAGATAAACAAAAAAAATTTTAAATTGTAAACACAAAAAAAAAAAAAAAAAACAGACTGCAACTTCAAATCATTTTTTATAGTTTCTATATATTATAGCAATATATAAGAAACCAATATAATTAAATAAATAAATGAATACATAAATAAATTTTCTTCAATATAAAAAAAATGTATATCCAAAAGATAAACAAATAAAAATAAATTCTTTTTTAAACATATTTAAAAATTGAAAAAAAAATTAAGTTTAATGCAACTTCTAGTAAGCTTCTACAGTTATTGCTATATAATAAAAAATAAAAATAAAATATAAACAAAAGACGAAAAAGATAATCAAAATAAATGCATAAAATATATAAAAGAAGTACAAGTAAGAAAGCTCTAGTCGAGACTGCAAATCCCCTGAGCGCTTCGGAGAACTGATATTTCAATAATTCTTCGCGTCTTTCCGCATTACAAAAGAAACACACACTGCACTGGCAAAGGCATAATATTTGAGAGAGACAGTGCTTGAGTAAAAGTAAAAGCATGGAGAGAAGAAGTGCAGTTGTCTATGTGTATGCAGCAGTTCTCATTTGGTATTTGTATTTAGGCAAAACGAAGCTAGAATGCTCACAGCAGCAGAGAGCGTTCCCATTGGTCACTTAAAGCTCGACTGTAACGAGCGCCACCTGCTGTCGGACTCAAAATTTAAGAGAGACAGTGCTTGAGTAAAAGTAAAAGAAGAGAGAAAGAGCGGAAGATCATCAAAGCTGTCAATGTGTATGTAGCAGTACTAATTTGCTCACAGCAGCAGAGAGCGTTGCCATTGCTCACTTAAAGCTCGACTGTAACGAGCGCTGCCTGCTGTGTTTGAGAGAGACAGTGCTTGAGTAAAAGTGGCCCTGCATATATAAAGGGCAGCAGCTGCAGCATTTTTTCAGTCGTCCAGGCCTGCTGGGGGTCAGCGCATTAAAGTGGCGCAGAGTGTGTGATCGATCAGCTAAGCGTTAACATTACGTAAAGGAAATATGTAGAGGTATTACGTAATAAGTAATAAAAATAAGTAGAGGAAATACTTGTAAGCAATACTTCGAAATACGTAGGGGGAATACTTAGAAGAAATAGACAGACGAATAGTGTTAAATCGACTCAGCTCGTCACCCTGATCGAGAATATATATACTTTGTGGGGTCTGCCACGCCTCCTTCTGCCTTTTACATATATTGTATTTCAGCTTTGCTCCACTGTGCAGCGTCCTTTGCTTTTCAATTTGGTTGCGCCTGTTGATTTTCGACTTGGTTTGGTTTTGATTGCAGCTGCATTTATGCTATGTTTTTATGGCAATTTGAACGCTTGCCAAATTGCTTTTCAGACACACACGCACACACACACACACACACGCATGCATGCATGCAGTTCGATACGCACACACACCCACAGCCATTGGCACAAGCTGCTGCGGCTGCCTTCATCTCGAAAGTAAGGGATATTTCGAATGTGGCTCCGATTATTGCTGTTGCATGTCGTCGGTCCAAGCCAATTTGCAGCAAAGGAAGCGAGATGGCGAGAGGAAAACGAATAATGCCAGCAGCATGCCCCAATTGAGGGCCAAGCTGTTAGGGCAAGGGTATAAAAACAAAAAAATCGAGAAAATATGCCCGAAGGCGAGGCGAAAAAGCAAATCAAACGCATCATTTGACTTCCGGCAAGGCGTTGCAAGCTGTTGCTGCTGCTGCTGGCAGATGTTGGCCGAGCGACGTCAATTTCAAAATATTCGAGTCGCCTAGCTGCAACAGATGCAAAATGAATGCAACATTCAGCTGCTGCTGCTGCTGTCAAGACCATGCCATGACCGTCATGCCAAAAGTCTGTTGACTGTTTGGGGACTGTATGGCCTGATCACATGCTATTGGATATTTTAGCATTAGCCAACATAAACAGCGCGTGAATTATAAGAGCAATGACAATGGCAGACAGACGCCATTATATAGCCACTAAACAAACTGAACTCTCACCTCGCTCGGCCATCGAGCAGCTGCTGCTGGTCGCTAAGCCATTGTCCGTTGGACGCGACGCGTTGGCTGCGGGGATTACCACCTGCCCACATTGCGGCAAAGCCAAAAGCAAACATTTGCACAATTTAGCCAGAAATTTACGATACAAGTTATTATTAATATGTCATCAGAGCGGGCATAAATAGCAGCGCGTCAGATCCATTTAATTGGGCAAGATTGTCGCTGGCCAGCCGGACGGACGGACTGTGGCAACTTGTCTCTTGTTGGTTGCCTCATCCACAGTTCGTTCTGTTGCTCGGCTGTTGTTTTTTCTACTCTCGCTAATGGATCACAGCTAATTGTTTTGATGACATGTCTATAAATACGAATACATATATGTGATATTTATACACACACACACATACACACATAAGATCTCTTGTGTCTGTAAGTAAATCACGGAATCAGCAAACAATAATAATAATAATAATAGCAATAATAATAACAATATGCATAGGCATGCAGTGGGAAGGTCAAGCAAAGGCAATTTAGATCATATAATACCTTTGGCATTGTTAGCTGGAATTACTTGGCCGGGCTCTAGCCATGGCCTATGGGGGCTAAGGCAAGCAGCTGGCAATTGTCACTTGTCAAATTTAAGCGCTTTTACGACAGACGCCTACACAGCGTCGCCCTAGCTCACCTTTACAGAACTAAATATACTAAATATATATGCATATACATATATCTTGATAATATATCTCATCTCTCTCTCTCTCTCTCTTTCTGCTTACAGGCAATCTTATTTTACACACCAAGATGGCTGTGGAAGTCTTGGGAGGGTGGCAAAATTCATGCGCTCATCATGGACTTAGATATAGGCATTTGTTCCGAAGCCGAGAAAAAACAAAAAAAGAAATTACTTTTAGATTATTTATGGGAAAATTTAAGGTAAGCCAAGCCACTTTGCAATTCATTGCAATTTCACAATTGAATTCATCAAATTTCAGATATCACAATTGGTGGGCGTACAGATACTACGTGTGTGAGCTGCTCGCCCTGATAAATGTGATAGGTGAGTAGTTCAGATCAGCATCATCATCATCGTCATCATGATTGTCAGTTGTGCAGCTGATGCTTCAGTTTTTATAATACCATCAACAAATTTGGGTTTAATCATATAGAATATCTTTAGTATATACAAGCAGAGATAAAATATATGCATGTATGTATATATGTATGTATGCACATGTTGCTAATTCACTCAGTCATTTTCCGTGGAAAATCAATGACGAATTTTGATCGAATTGACCGTTGCCGCAGGCCGCAACAAAATAAACAAATTTTTACTCACTGCTGCGGACTGCAGGCTTCGCTTCTTCTTCTTCTTTTTGTTTTTTCCATTTTCCATTTCCATTTTCCATTTTCTTTCTTATTTCGTACAACGTGCGCCACGTGCGCTACAATCGGAAATCTAGCAAAATAATTAACTGTCAGAATACATAAGAAATAAAGAAATAAACAATTATAAAATACACTAATTTGGCTATATATGTATGTGCAAGTATACAAATACACACACACACGCACACATTTGTCTATTAACAAATTTAAGGCAAAGTTCAGGCTAATTGAATGTTGACGTCTGATGAGTTTACAAGAAACGCGATTAATGAAGTGAGGCAAATGGGGTAGCCTGTAGCCCATTTAAGCAAATTCCATTTCAGTTTCAACATAGTTCATACTAAATGCCTTAGATCAAGTATATATATATAGATATATATATATATATATACATGAGCAATAACCAGTTAGAGTTTAGACAACGAATGAGCATATAAATTCCTTTGAATCAACCTCATCAGCATCAATCATAGTAATACCAGCCTTGCAATCGGGTATAACCAACTGCAGAATATACTCTAGAAAACAATTTGATTGATATTCGTATTATATATTCATTTATTATCAATTTTTAGGCAGACCAAATAGTTTATATAGTTCTCGATTATACAAAATAATTTTTAAAGATTTGTTTCCTTTTATATTATATATTTATATATTTATTTATTATCAATTTTTAGGCTGACCAAATACTTTATATAGTTTTCGATTATACAAAATAATTTTTAAAGATTTTTTTTATTTTATTTAATATATTTATATATTTATATATTATCAATTTTTAGGCTGACCAAATACTTTATATAACTCTCGATTATAATAAGATTTACTAATAGATTATTGAGTTCTTTCTGGTAAATAAAATGCACTTATTAGTATCGTAAGACTCCTGAGAAATATTGTCAAGTAAATCTATTGTTAATAATGCTGCGCTTTATATGAGCACAGTTAGCACATGTTAACTTATTTATAAGGAAGATCATGGCTGAGCTATCAGTGAAAGATATAATTGTAGCTACGATCATATAAAAATTTGTATTTATATTTAGTATTTCTAGCTTAGGCAGTCTACAACATTCGCTCCCCATTTGCCACACTCCCAATGGTCACAGCTTGATATTATTATCTAACCAAAGCTGAAGTACGCAGCTCAACTAATGGCCATTCGTAATTGCAATTGCTCCAATAACAATAGACGCAATGAGCTCATAAACGAATTACCCTCTAATTTGTTATATTTTGATTCAATTTGCGTGATTATTAATTTGAGCATAGGACCGGAAGCGAAGCCTAATTGATACACATGAATTGACTGACATAATTTATTAGATTGTTAACAGATTTAGCTGAGTTCGCACGCTCTCGGAGGTAGCCAATGAACTCGTAAATTGGATGTATAAACACGCTCCGCACAACGTACCTCCCATTAGATACTACGCATTCATAATTTCATTCAAAATATATTTACACATCTGAATTGATCTACATATATGTATAATAATTTGTTGTTTTCGTTTCACAGGTCAAATGTTTCTTATGAATCGATTTTTCGATGGTGAATTTATGACATTTGGCTTGGATGTGATAGATTATATGGAGACCGATCAGGAAGATCGCATGGATCCGATGATTTACATATTTCCCAGAATGACCAAATGTACATTTTTTAAATATGGTTCAAGTGGGGAGGTGAGTAGAAATCAAATTGATTAGTAGTATGTGGATATAATTACATTTCTTCTTCTTCTTTTTCTTCTTCATGGAATAGGTGGAAAAACACGACGCCATTTGCATTTTACCATTAAACGTTGTTAATGAGAAAATTTACATTTTCCTTTGGTTTTGGTTTATATTATTAACGTTACTCACATTATTAACGCTAATATACAGGGTGGTTATTATATTCTCGCCTCGAATGAGGGTATATTTATTTCGAATGCGATTTAGGTGAGTCACACATATCATGTCGATAGTCGATAATTGAACGTTTTCTAACACTGTTCTCTACGTTTCACTTTACAGGTTAGTGCGTCGAGACGCAATTGAAATAATCGTTCGTCGTTCCAAGATGGGCGATTGGTTTTTGTTGTATTTATTAGGTGAAAATATAGATACAGTTATATTTCGTGATGTTGTACAGGATTTAGCAAATCGCTTAGGACATAACCAACACCACAGGGTGCCTGGATTGAAAGGTGAAATACAGGATGCATGATATTGGGAGTATTAGAAACAATACAAAATGCAATATGTCGTCTCAATATGAATACCACAACAACAACAACAACAACAACATTCAACTATTTAGTACAACAACAGCAACAGCAGCAGCAGCAACCGCTTCATAAGTTCAACACAAAACTGAAAAAAATATAAAACGTATCTTACAAATACAACCAAAAAAACTATCGTCAATGCTAGCACATCGAAGTCATTTTCAATCAACAAGAGAGTAAAGCACAGAGTCGCCTCAGTAACGATAACGATAACGATAACGATAACCATAACGATACAGATACCGATAGCGATCAACGATCAACGATCAACGATAACGACAAGGTTTAGGATAAACAAAGGCTACAACAATAGACCAAAGCACACAACGAATGAAAGCGGACTAAGCCGAACCAGAAGTTAAAGTCAAAGGCAAGGAATACGAAACCAACAACAACAACCAAACAACAACAACAACAACGAATATTAAAGTCAAAACCGATAGACGAAGAACCGGATATGGATGAATACCAATCACGAGTAGCAGCCGAAGGGAAAGGAGTTTGGGCGCATCAGCCGCCATCTGGCTGCTGTGCCCATGGGCATCGCGAGCATGTTGCACGTGGCGCCTGCAGCTGCCCGCATGCCCCATGGATTCAAGTCAAATGTTATGAAAATAGTATGTTGCCCAGAGACAAGGACAAAGTGACAATGGAAATGGACGGAATGAAAGGAATGGAACAGCACGAAAGGAATGGAAAGTCGAGGAAAATCTACAACAACAAGAACAACAACACTCTATCTCTCTCTCTTATTCACACATACACACTCACACACACACTCGCTCTGTCACAATTTCACACAAACACACACACACATAAAACATTTACGCGGCATTACTCATACGCCCCGTAGACGCCCACCCCATCACATCGCACACACTCACACCTGCTCCTCACTTTGCTTGTCATGCAGCAACACAACAAAGACACCAACGAAGTCGAGACGACGCCCGCGAATATAATTGCATTTCTGTATTAAAAACCCCAATATCAACAACATCACGAAACACCAGCAGCAGCAGCAACAACAGCAACAACAACAGCAGCAACAACAACAGCAACAGCAGCTGCTGCAACTGTTTCACAAAAGATGAAGAAGAAGAACGAACGAAGAGTAGCTTAAAACTCATCTCTCATATATAAAAAAGAAAAAGAAAACGAAATTCGAATAAATTCTGAACAAAATTGAGTGAATATAAAAACTAAAATAAAAAAAAATTAAGCTACAGAAAAGAACAAAAAAAAAGAGAATGAGAGAGTAAAAAAAAAAAGCAGGCAAAAACAAAAGCTAGATTAAATTCAATTCAATTAAATCACTTATTAAAACCAAAAACAAAACAAAAAACAAAATAAAAATAAAAATGATATCTTGAAGTGTTCATGTATTCGAATCTAGGTTAACTAAGTACAGCATATAAAATAAATCTAAATATTAAACTTACTTATACTTAAATATATATATATGCTATATATATATATATGCATATATAGTACATATATATAGATAAAGATACAACTTTTTTTTCTTAATCTAAGCATTTGTATTACCCGCTAAAAAAAAAAAAATAAAAAATAAAAACAAAAAAAAAAAAACAAAAACAAAAATATATAAAAACTAAAACACAAAAAAAAAAAACAACAACAACAAATACAAAACAAAAAGAAAAAACCATTTTGTATGCAAAGAGAAGAGGAAAAAAGAAATTATACCAAAATCTAAATGTAAAGAACAAAAAATATATCAATAAATATCAGCGACAGTTAAGTAAAATGGCAACAAAATACCAACTACAAGAAATATGCATTAAAATACTAACAGCAAGAAAATACCAAGAAACAAAAGCGAAAACTCCAAATGCCGAGGATACACAAACTCACACAAACACACATACACACACACACATACAAACATTCATAGTTAAATTAGGTCAATCTGTAGCGCGCATCATTAAATATAAACAAAAAATAAATAAATAATAATACAACCAATGCAAGCAGAAAAATACTAAACACACACACACACACACATACACATATTCATAAAGCTTATTTTTCAATTATACACACACACACGTACACACATACAAAATTGCAAACGGAAACACGCAGCTTTTATTTCCGTCATTACGAACAATGTTTGTTCATTGTGTGAAGAAGTTTTTAAGCAAACTCATCAGCATTTATAGCATAAATTAAATATAGAAAAAAAAACAAATGAGAATGAGAATACCATGCAAATTATATAGTTCATAATAAATCCAATTGCAGACATATTATAGACCAAACAAAACCAAGCCAAACCAAAAAGCCAGAGAGAAATTTTAGATAATTTACATGAATTTGTCACCAATCACACACACACACACACACACACACACACACACATGCATAAGTGAGCTGCCTGAATGCTGTGGAACCAAAGTTAAGTCTCACCTAACTCATTAACTTGTTGTCTATACAATCATATCTATGTCCATATATATGTATATGTATGTGTGTATGTATAGATAGAAAGCGAGACTCGCTCTCTCTCTCATATATATACATATGTATATATATGCATATATAGTTAGCTCATCTGATTCACATCGAATTGACCACACATCATGTGCTACAAATTGTAAAATCCGTCCAGAAAACTTTTTGAAGCGCACTTTGTTTGTTGTAAGGTTACCGCTTAGCCAGAACCAGAACCAGAACCAGAACCAGAACTAGAGT
This sequence comes from Drosophila aldrichi, assembly GCA_035045965.1. Classification (NCBI taxonomy): domain Eukaryota; kingdom Metazoa; phylum Arthropoda; class Insecta; order Diptera; family Drosophilidae; genus Drosophila; species Drosophila aldrichi. The sequence goes on from JAWNOM010000125.1 coordinate 1,192,305, forward strand.
CAGGCTCTCGTTTATTGCCCAATCACAATTTTGTTAATAAATTTTGAAAGTACTGTTAAACGGACCAAACAAGTTGCAGCCGCCTCAAGAGTTTTCCATTAGCGGGATCTCTGAAACTGACACCAACTCTCTTACAATGCGTTGCTCACTCAGTCTCAATATCTATATCTATCTCTATCTGTGTTGGTATCTCTATCTCTGTCTTCCTTTCGCACTGTTGCGCATTTTTCTGTACACAATTGAGGACGCATTCAGACAAGCCAAGCCAAATGAGCAAATGTCACTGCCAGCTAAATAGTTCTAGAGTTAAATACTTGTAATTATACTTGAAGGTTCCTCTGCAAACGGGCAGCTCACGAATCACGAGTCACGAATCCCGAATCATGCAAACAGAGCCTCACAATAACACAGTTGGTATACAAAAAAAAGAAGCAAATAAATCAGGAATCATCTGCTCACACACACCTACACACACACACACACACGAACATCCTTCGTTGATATTTGTTTTCTCACCACAGCATACTCAAAGACGCATTAGATTTTAGCCAACAAGGTTTGAGGATAATAAGAAAAGCAATTGGAAAAAAAAAAAACAGAAAAAAGAAAATTATTTCTAGGTCGCTAATAGAGAGAAAATGGAAAAAAGAAAAAACAATAATTATAACAATAAAAACAAAATAAATAACAAAGTAATTTAAGCATTTTTTTTTTAACAGCTTATAGCCAAATATGCATAAGGCTAAAAATCTAGTTAAAAACAAATAAAAATACAAATATTATAATGAAAATACTTGGTGTACAAGGAAACTAAATAATTATTAAAAACACAATGAAAAAAAAAAAAAAAGAAACCAAAAAAAATTAGTTTGTTCATGTTTATTATTTTTTTTTTTTCTCAAGCCAAGTAAAAAGAGAAAATAAGTAAGAGAATTGAATAAATACTGAATGCTATGCAAAAGGATAACAACAAGATATATATATATATATATATATATATATATAAATCATGTAAAAATTGCATATTAAATATATATATATATATAGAATAATAAATGATATATGTATATGCATATGCATATGTGTATCCGTATATATATCCATGCAGAAATTCTATATAATTGCATAATAGAAGGAAATTGCCATTAGTTGTTAGTGTTAATGCGATACGTACAGGCATACATACATACCTATCTGTGTGTGTGTGTGTGTGTGTGTGTGTGCAGCTCATAATGACAGGTGCAGGAGCAGGTACAGCAGCAGGAGCAGGCGCGAGAATTGTAACTCAACTTGAACTAAAAAGAAGCAATTGTAAAATATCTCAACTCTGAATATATATAAATAAATATATATATAGATAATGTTAAGAGCCAATATCGAATATTGATTATTGTATATCGTATATCGTATATCGTACATCGTATATCGAAATCGTAACGTGTTCTTTTTCCAATGCAAACCTTTATTTTTCAAAGTGTTTGCCGCAATATTAACTACGAGCGAAATATAAAATAAATACAAATACAAATACAAATACAAATACAAATACAAATACAAATACAAATACAAATACAAATAATATTATATAAATATACTAAGTAAATACGAATTGTGTATTAGCTACGATTATAATAAATACTTATACACCAACACACACAAACACACACTAGACGATAGAGCCCTAGCAGTTCACAGAACAGACTACTTTAGCTACCCAGCCTGAAGCGCATCTTGACTACTCTTCTTCTTCTGCTAGCATTTGGCGTGTTCTCGATAGGGAATCCGTAGAAGCTGAACTCGAATGCTGCCCCGGCAGCTCCTCCCTAAGCACTGTCAAGAGCTAATCAGATCTTTTATTCTATTCTCTCTCTCGACTACTCGATCGAGGAACTTGCGTAGTAAGTATGTCTGTGTGTGCTCAGCCCTATGTTCTCTAGCCAGCCCAGCTTACTGTTATTGTTTCATTGTTTATTCGGCAAATAGAACGAATACATATCATTGTTTAATTGGTTTTAGTCCAACACTCAAAACTCTGAGAAGTCCTTACTTCTGTCTAACTATGTCTCTCTCCTACTCCCGCTCTTTCTCTCTCGCTTTACGAACACTGCCGCCTTCAGTCTTTCCGCATCGTTCGCTCTCTTTCCCACACTCCCAGCTGAATAGCAACAAGCACATCCGGTATCAAAATCGACGTACAGCAAATAGGTCAATTGTCAAAATTAATCGAATTATATTGGTGAAATTTTTGCACTCTATATTCTTTTAAAGACAAACAAGAAACGAACAAAAAACGAAATGAAAAAAAAAAATAAATAAAAAACGATTTTTTGAAATTCTCTTAGATGAAATTAGAGTTTTTCTTTTAATTTATATAATATCAGAAAATTAAATAATTAATAGTTAAATAAATAATTACAGTCAAATAGTGCAAAATTTTTTATTAGACCAAGCGTTTTTAATGTAAACATTTGAATCGAAATTTTGTAAACTTCAAAATACATAAATATACAAAAAGAAAAAAACGAACAAAAAATAAAATAAAAATAAAATAAAATACACACAAAAATCTGAAACTGCCAATTCACATTCTCAGACAAAAAAAAATAATAATAATAATATAAATAATATTAACTGCAAGCAAATGAAATTAGACAATTTACACAAATGAAACATTTTTTATGTGTATACAATGCATAAATAATAATAATTAATTGAAAACAATGAAAATTGCTGAATATTTCCAATGAGAAACCAAATACAAATTAAACATATATACCAATATACATATGTATGTATGTATGTATACATATACATATATTACAACTACATTTAGGCGTACGCATTTGTATTATTCATATAGTTTGAAGCTGAGCTAGGAGCAGAGGTCAGAGATTCTCTTCAATTTGATTACAATTTCAATAACTATTCAGGAGTTTTCTCAGTTCTCGTATGTGTGTGTGTGTGTGTGTGTGTGCGTGTGTGTGTGTTTGCCAGTGTATGTTTTTTTGCATGAGCTGATACTATGTGTGAATAAATAGCAGACAATAATTAGTAAATTTGCAACAAGAAAAACAAATTAATAATTAAAATAAAAAAAAAATACAAATGAAAATGAATAGCAAAAAAGCAATATTTGTGTGTAACAAGCAAGGCAATACACACACACACACACACACACACACACACACACACGCACACACACTTGTGTATGTCTGTTACTGTATTCGTATCTATATCTATAACTTAAACTACAGCTGTATCTTAAGTTCTATTGTCTTCCACATTCATTTCGATTTTCATTTCGATTTTCACTCCTTGGCTAGCTCCGAGCTTTAAGGCTTTTTCATTTTGAATGCAGACAGCAGCTGAAGGCGCAAAGTAGTTCCTAAAAAGAAAATATATCCAAGGTCAAGATCGAGCTGAAGCTAAACACTTTCTGTTCCAATTGCGAAATCGAACTCCTGCTGGGGATCTTATTGGCTTTTACTTATCTCATTTCCGTACTTTGTCATATTTAGTTAGGCCATTTGTTCGACGTCTTAATACTTATATATAAATATATATACATATATATATATATATGTATTTATATATATGTATGTAATACTTATAAATGTAGTTCCTTTCTCGTTAGCACAATTTTGAAGCATAAGAAAACTGCCTTAAAGTGATTTTCAAATTATATAACAAATTTATAATAAATATTGTACATAATATAGTGCCCAACAAAAACTTATATTGGAAACAAACAATTTTTTTTTTACTAACAATAATTAGAAACGTAATGTACTTTAAGCATAAGCATGACTTTTAATTAACACCTAAGACACATACAATTTGTACATAACTTAATATACATTTACATATTATTATTATTATTATTATAATTATACAATATACAATATATACTATATATACATATATATATACACGCATATATATGTGCATATAACATATGTATTTTATAACGAATTAGATCGTAATACTAAAGCAAAACACGTTCAGCTAAATTACACTTAAGTTTTCCACCTTCAGATGACTTTTGACCGCAGAGAAAGATCATATTTAAAGCTAAATCCAGAATGAAAATCAAGAAGAAGAAGAAGCAGAGAAATAAACAAACGTTTTGTATTTTAAATTGTTTTCCACAGCTCTTAAGTTTAGTCAGACCTAACTTAATGAACGTAAAGTATTTATAAAAATAATACTACTAATAATAATAATACTAAAAAAAATACCAAATAAATACTACATATAATACAAATAAATATAAAGACGATGATGAAGAATACAAGAGAAAACCAAAGGATGTATGTAAAATAATTGCATAAATAATTTCAAATATATTCGCCGATTGCCTTCAACTAGAGGAATTTTGATTACAAAATTAATAATGAATATTACAAATAAAACATAAACAAATGAGAACTATTAAATATTGCATTAACAAACATATTTATACAATGGAACGGCAAAGTTATATGAAAAGACGAACATGCAGGAAGTAAATGGAGAAGAAGAAGCAGAAGCAGAAGGAGAATTGAACAGACAGCAGCAAGAAGAAGAAGAAGAAGGAAACCCAAGCAGAAAACAAGAACAACAAATATACACAAAACGAAATTCAAAAAGAACTGAAGTAAAAACAAAGATTTTAAAAACAGCAACAAAAAACCAAAAAAAGAAAAACAAAAAAAAAAACAGCATCAACAAAAAATAACAACAAAATGTTCATATTTGTACACTGAAAAAAATAAAAATAAAAATCCAAAAGCAAAAAAAAAAAAAAAATATACGAAATTCTATAAGAGCCATAAAACGAACTTATACACAAAACACACACACATACATTTACATAGTTGAAACATTCATATGTACATACGTACATGCACACACACACACATACAGTAATTTCTGCAATTAGGAATGCAATTTTATCCGAAATGTAGGCAAAAAAAAAAAAAAAAAAAAAGAGAAAACATTTACGAAATTAGAAAACGAAAGCAATTTTATCAATTACGTCTGAAAAAAGAGAGTAAACTGATCTCGTTAAGATCTTTAGTTTTTGATTCGATTTCCCCATTTTTAGAACCAGCGAAAATGAGAGAAAAAAAGGAAAATTGAAAACAAAACAAATACACACATATCCAGCAATCTTTTCAATACATTTGCTTTACTTTGAATCAAAACGAATAGGAATTAAAAATATAAAAAATAAAATAATACTTCAGCGACGTTTCACATCTCGGAGGAATTCTGGGTGCTGGACAACTCGTTTCAATTTTTTAATGCTGCTGCAGCAACGAACCTTCCTTGGATACTTTCTCTATATACATGCAAATAAATAAATATATATATATATATACATATATATTACGTAACTTATGCCGACATAGAAAATCACAGACAGCAAAAAAAAAAAAAAAAGTAAAGAAGAAGAAGGGGAGGAAAGTAAAACATAAATAATACAACTACATCAAGTACAGTAAATATTACCTATAGTTCACATACACACACACACACACATACAAACACATTTACAACGTAGCTCGTAAGCGAATCTCTCTAATTTGTATTAAATTCTAGAAATACGAATCAATGAATTAATCAATTAATTCATTATTAATAAACAATAGCATATTAACTAGTTCATATTGAAATACGCAACAGTTGGCAGGTCTGTGAATTGGAGTGTGTTGATGTTTTTTTTTTTTTTTTTTTTTTTTTATATATTAATAAATAAATATTTAACTAGTTATAATAACGTAATAATAATATTAACAATAATATTACTACCTAATACATTATGAATTCATTATAAATCTTGTGTACGATTATTGTGAAACGTTTCATTTTGTTAATACGAAAATAAAACGCGTGCATGGTTAATAAAGCTTTAATTTGAAGCTATGTATTTATATAAATATATACATATACATATAAGAAAAATATATACATACACATGCGCATGCATGCATGCGGGTGTGTGTGTGTGTGTGTGTTTGCGGGGAGTATATGTATATTATATGGGTATAAATGAAGCAAGCGACAAAGCAGCAGCAAAAGTCGAATAAGATGAGATAAACGTCCTCAGTTTATAAATTTTCAAATGAGTGACAGCAAAACAAAAACAAAAACGAAATTAAAATTAAAGTTAAAATTAAAAAAAGAAAATACAAGCAAAATTGATTTAGTCAAGCAAACGTAACATACTTAAAGTTAAGGCCCATACACGTACATATACATACATATATTAAAGTAAACAATTATTTAAACATCAATTTATTACTGAACCGAGACCCAAAACGAAGAGAATGAGAAACCAAAATCGAATTATTTAATATACATAAATTACTTAGCTGATCTGATGGTGGATGGGTATATCGGTGGATAGAGTACGTGCTATATACATATGTATGCATATACATATATATGCAAAGGTGTGTGAGCATAGGCATATGTATATATCACATACATATCTGTGTAACGACGACAGTTTTTAGTCAATAATATTAATAATAATAATAATAGTATGAATATGAATATGAATATGAGTATGAATAGTGAAAGCAGGAAGAGAAATCGAATTAATGGCAAATCGAAAAACAATAAAAACAATGGCATTCAAAGCATATATGAAGCCCCTATATTGAAGATATAAACGTGAATTTTTAGCAGTGTAAGTAATACAGTTATATGAGAGGCAAACACACACCAACACCAACACAAACAGAAACAGAAACACACACACAACATAAGCCACAACTGAAAAGTTATAAGGCATACAGTTACATAAACGAGCGCTAGATGGCGCTAATTACACAAACGAGCGCTAGATGTCGCCCAACTAAAATCCAGCATAAAAGCATACATCATTTTCAGGATTACATATTCATGAATATACATACATACATATATATATATATATTTATATATATATATAAAATATTATTATACTTCAAGTGGAAGGCAAACGCTAAGATCCAATAGCAAAATTAAACTCTAAGCATACATGAGACAACGCATACATCAAGCAAACAATGATAACATAGCGAACATTAATTACTTGTAAATAACTCTCACACACACGCACACACACACACACACACACACACACGAACACACACTCACAAAGAAACACTCATAACATATACAATACTATTTTACATTTGGTTAATTAAACTTGCTAAAGAGAAAAACAAAAACAGAAATTATTGCATCGCATTACATACGACAAGTAAATGGCAAAAGATTAAAGAGAAACAAAATAAATAAAGATGGTAACGAAAGCAAAGCAAGAAGTTAAAATCATATGCATCAAAGTTAAGTAAAAGTAAACGTAAACGTAAAAGTAAAAGTAAAAGTAAACGTAAAAGTAAACGTAAATGATTAATTAGTAAACACACACACACAAAGGCAATTCAGTGGATGAGGCAGGAATGCATTAATAGGCACGAATGAAGGAGTTGCATTGCATCATTGGCGTCAATCAGTCTGGCTTGATTGACGGGCGCCTATTGATGATGATGATGATGATGATGATGGCGACGAGCGAAGGCGCATAAAGAGAATTAAATAAATTACCAAGTAATATTATACAAATATTATTATATATAAATTATTATAATTATAAATTACTATTAAAGAAAAACAAAACAAGACAGAAAAGAAAAGTAATAATAATAAATAAAAACGAAAAACGAAAAACGAACAACAAATACAAAATCCAGCAACAAAACAGATAATGAAACACACTATTATAATGCGAAACAAAGAAAATAAAAACGAAACGAATTGACAACGTTGTATGATTTTGATCAGAAAGTAATAAAAACAATTTTCGATTTGTTACGAAATATACAAAATGCACCTGTCTTTCAATTTGCGATTGGTTTCCATTTGGATTGGGCTTTAAATATGAAATGAAAATATGCAGAATGGAGAAACAATTGCTTTGCCTTGAGTTTGGCAGTGGCGCCATCTATGTGTCGCGTTTCGGCAACTACAATAATCAGCTGCAAGCAGTGTATATGGAATAAGAACTGCATGCAGAATGTAGCTGCGGCTCTGCTTGGCCAATTACAAAGCAGTGCAAATAATGCATGTGCGTCAACATCATTTAGCATGAATATACACAAGCAGTGCAAAAGCAGCTCCATAGAATAAAGAATGCAAGTAGAATTTCGGAAAGCAGTGAATATGTATAAAGTAAACTATTTAATATTATAAATCAAATAATATTGATTTCAAATGTATGCAGAAGTATAATTAAAAAGTCTGTGTTGTTTTTCGGCAATTCCAATAATCAGCTGCAAGCAGTGCAAAAGCAGCTCTATAGAATAAAGAATGCAAGTAGAATTTCGGAAAGCAGTTCACAAACAATTCCTAGGTGAATATGTATAAAGTAAACTATTTAATATTATAAATCAAATAATATTGATTTCAAATGTATGCAGAAATATCATTAAAAAGTCTTTGTTGTTTTTCGGCAATTACAATAATCAGCCGCAAGCAGTGTATATAAAATAAGAACTACAGCTATCAGCATTTAGCATGAATATGCACAAGCAGAGCAAAAGCACACTGGAGGAACAAACTGCATACTTTTGGGCGCTCTGATGCAACTGCTGCTATTTATTTCATTGCAGCATTTTACAGAAGTTGTGTATGATGAGAAGAAGTATTTAAATGAAATAAAAGATATGAGAAGCTATTTTTGTTTGCCAATTTATCAAGAGAGCAGCATTAAGAAGAAAACAGATTCCATCATATAGCCGTTAAATAAACTATAAAAAATAATTCTATTATAATTATATGTACATTAATTTCACAAGCAGTGCAAAATCAGCTCTATAGAATAAAGAATGCAAGTATTATTTCGGAAAGCAGTTCACAAACAATTCCTAGGCGAATATGTATAAAGTAAACTGTTTAATATTATAAATCAAATAATATTGATTTCAAATGTATGCAGAAATATCATTAAAAAGTCTTTGTTGTTTTTCGGCAATTACAATAATCAGTCGCAAGGAGTGTATATAGAATAAGAACAGCAGCCATCAGCATTTAACATGGATATGCACAAGCAGTGCAAAAGCAGCTCTATAGAATAAAAACTGCAAGTAGAATTTCGGAAAGCAGTTCACAAACAATTCCTAGGCGAATATGTATAAAGTAAACTATTTAATATTATAAATCAAATAATATTGATTTGTATGCAGAAGTATCATTAAAAAGTCTGTGTTGTTTTTCGGCAATTACAATAATCTACCGCAAGCAGTGCAAAAGCAGCTCTATAGAATAAAGAATGCAAGTAGAATTTCGGAAAGCAGTTCACAAACAATTCCTAGGCGAATATGTATAAAGTAAACTGTTTAATATTATAAATCAAATAATATTGATTTCAAATGTATGCAGAAATATCATTAAAAAGTCTTTGTTGTTTTTCGGCAATTACAATAATCAGTCGCAAGGAGTGTATATAGAATAAGAACAGCAGCCATCAGCATTTAACATGGATATGCACAAGCAGTGCAAAAGCAGCTCTATAGAATAAAAACTGCAAGTAGAATTTCGGAAAGCAGTTCACAAACAATTCCTAGGCGAATATGTATAAAGTAAACTATTTAATATTATAAATCAAATAATATTGATTTGTATGCAGAAGTATCATTAAAAAGTCTGTGTTGTTTTTCGGCAATTACAATAATCTACCGCAAGCAGTGCAAAAGCAGCTCTATAGAATAAAGAATGCAAGTAGAATTTCGGAAAGCAGTTCACAAACAATTCCTAGGCGAATATGTATAAAGTAAACTATTTAATATTATAAATCAAATAATATTGATTTCAAATGTATGCAGAAGTATCATTAAAAAGTCTGTGTTGGTTGTCGGCAATTACAATAATCAGCCGCAAGGAGTGTATATAGAATAAGAACTGCAGGCAGCTGTGGCTCTGCTTCGCCCATCATCATCATTTAGCATGAATATGCACAAGCAGTGCAAAAGCACACTGGAGGAACACCTACAGTTCTCAGCGGAAAATAAAAAAGCTGCATACTTTTGGGCGCTCGAATTAATTGCGCCATCTATGTGTTGTTTTTCGGCAATTAGAATAATCAGCCGCAAGGAGGCTGCAGGCAGAATTTAGCTGTGGCTCTGCTTCGCCCAGTACAAAGCAGTGCAATTAATGCATATGCATGAGTGCGTCATCACCATTTAGCATGAACATGCACAAGCAGTGCAAAAGCAAATAAAAAAGCTGCATAGTTTTGGGCGCTCTGATGCAACTGCTGCTATTTATTTCATTGCAGCATTTTACAGAAGTTGTGTATGATGAGAACAAGTATTTAAATGAAATAAAAGATATGAGAAGCTATTTTTTGTTTGCCAATTTATCAAGAGAGCAGCATTAGGAAGATAAACAGATGACATCCCATTAAATAGCTGCTAAATAAACTATACAAAAAGACAAATATTATATTTATATGTACATTAAGTGCTACACACATATCAATTGAATATATTAGGCTAAATCTCTATTTAATTATTTTCATTTTTTTTCAGTCACTTCTTAAGCATGTAATCTACTCTCTCTCAACATTTGCCCTCTCATCCTGTTGGCTAAACGTAACACAAATGTTGAGTAATGTGCGATAGCCATCAAGAATGTTGTGTAATAAATAGCCTTTGCGTATTTCGTTTCCATTCATAGGTTCCGCAACTTTGTTGTGAAAATACAAATAGAGCCGTGGGCTAATCCCTCGAGCTGATACTTCCTCTTCGACGCGACGCCTCGCTGATGAGAATCGGCCCGGGTTATCGGGCACGCAAATCGCGCAATTGGTGTAATGAAAACTCAGTTTCAAGATCGAAAGATATACATACATACGTCCATGAGTCTTTCATGCGACATAATTAGGGCTGATTGAATTGGCTGCCTGTCAAAGACTCTTGCTCAGCCATTCCCGCACGCTCCTCGCATATATCGAGTGTCAAAAAAACAGCAAACTAACCGCCGATCAGGTATACTCTACTCTGCCCAAACAGATGACAATTAGCGTCCGTTCGGTTTGTTTTAAGCGGAAACGCATCTCTGTGAAAAAATGGCCGACAAACGTTGATACTAAAGCACCTTTGTTTGCCCCATTTGCTTGCTTATCGCTGATTTTGCGTTCCTGTTTATTTTGGCAGCTATTCAATGCAATTTGCAAAAAGCAAAAAGCAACACAAAAAAAATTCCATTAGACAGTTGCAACTGCCATTGCCATTCATTAGCCACTCAGACCATCTAAAGTTTGTTTATTGCAAAGCTAAACTTTATTTTTTTTTCACCATCCAATGATTTAACGGATGTCTGATGATAGTGCCCTGATGGCTGGACAATGCTCCAAAGCCATCCGCAATTACAATTTGCGGGAGTGAGATGCGAAAGCTAAAGCCTGAAGCATAACACTGCACAACAAAATTGCAACTATTGCCTGATCAAAAACTTTTATAGCTTAACCAAGTTGAGGTCGCTGATTCCAAAACTGCGCTCAATTAAACTGTAACAGAGAACTTGCTTCTATTTCTATTTCTATAAAAAAAAACATAGATATGGATATGAAATTGTCATTGAAAATTGGACTAATATCATGTAACATCACATATAAAAAATAAAAAAAAAATGCAAAAATTAAATTAAATTTAAAAAAAAATTAATAAAAAATAAATAAAATAAAAAAAATATATATATCATGTAACATACTTTAACTATTAGAAATGCTTTAAAGTAGTGTAATTATTGCAATTAAATTGTTGCAGAGCGAATCGAAAACAATTTGAGTCACTCTCGAAAGTGTTGATAATTTATACATAATATACTTATAAATAAATGGATTTATTTAAGAATATGTTGAGCATTGCAGTTAATGAATTTATACATACATATATAATTTTATTTATTTTTTTTATATTATTATTATTTTATTAAAACTTAAGACTTATTTGACAATACTAACAGTGATTTATGTGATCTCATATGTACATAGAGCGAGAGTCTGAAGTGCAACATCAGAGGCATAAAAAACAGACTCACTTCTCTACAATTTAATGCCAAGCCAATAGGACAATAATACAGCCTATATGGATATATGGCTGTTCCATGGAACATCAGAGAACGCCACAGGGAACAAGAGAATCTGGGCTAGTCCGTGCGTGCATCCAACACATATTCTTAATATCTACGCCAAGCGCTGTTTAAACTTTTAGTTAGCAAAAGGTGAACAGCAAAAAATAATAATAAAATCGATTATAAATTCAAATGCTTACAACTAAAATTCTCAATTCACGATTTGATTAAAATGTAAGTATGAGCGAAACCCCGTTGCATAGACAACAAAAAATTCGTGCAATTAGGAAACCATCAAAGAGTTGACCCCTCGTAATCCTGGCTAAATGGCACGGCTCTGCACATTTGTTGCGTTCTTTTCTAAACGGCGCACAGTGGGGCCTTTGCTCATTTTGCGTTGCAAAAATCATAACTTTTGAACCAAGCAAGATATTTCAAAAATTTAAAAAGCATTCGACATAGAATTCTTCAAGCTATAAATAAGCCAAAATACAGGGTGATGCGTTAACAGGGTGCTTCACAGTTTAACCTCAAACCTGAAAAATGTGATTTTTGTCCTAAAATGCATGTTTTTGTGTGAAAAACTACAAATTTTTTTGTTGAAATTGATTTAGTTTTAATTATTTACAATATTTAAACAAACAAAAAACAAAAATTTGTAAAAAAAAAAAAAAAAAAAAAATTACCAAAAAACCAAAATTTTCGATTTGCATGCAAATTTGACCTTTTTTAGTACATTTTGTGCGTTTTTATGCCGACTTTGGGTTAGTTTTTTGCTATAGAAATCCGGGGTGGCGCCTGGTGGCACCCAAAGTTTTATTTATATTAAAGAGGACATCTTCCTTAACACGTGTATATATACCGGTGCTCGGAACTCGGCGGAACTCACAAAGTTTTAGACTACTTTAGGTAAAAAAAATGGTCAAATTTAGAGGTTTAGTAAATTTAAACCAGCTCTGCAATGAAAAGTCGTATTAACATATTTTTTTTTTTTTTATTCTATTAGTAATAATTCATTCTTTAAATCGCAACCAACACTGCAAAAATTGGTGCAAGATTTTTCCTACAATTCAATTGACAAGTGGGATATTTTTCACAAAAACACGCTGCTCTTCACAACTTTGCCACTTTCCCAAACTTTGAAAGTCTATAACTACCCTTAAAATTGACCGATTTTCAAAAATCTTTCGGCTACAAACTAGTAGATCGATTTATTTTCATATGACATCAACTTTTTTAAAATCGCTTAAAGTCACTTTTTTGATTTTTGCCACGCTCTGCCGGCAGAGGCCCCACTGTGCGGCGGCGGCGGCGGGTTTTCTATTTGAATATTTAACGAGTGTGAGAGTTTTTAATAACGCGCCACGTACAAAAGCGTAAAATGCTCGCATTTAAATCCATATTCGAAACGAAATCGGGCATCAAGCACAGCACGGTGCGAAGTTGTATTGTTATTTATTTTCTATGCTTGCTTTTGCTTTTGATTTATTTATTTATTTATTTATTATTACATTTGACTGATTGCCAAGCGTCGCTAGCTAACTGCCTCGCCTGTACCCCCACCCACCCCTGATATATAAGCTCATGTATTATGAATAAGTTTATTGTCGTGCGCTATGTCTATATATTTAGTGGGCGCGCGAGGGGGGGGGGGAGGAGCAAAGTGTGCGACAGCAGCAAAAACTCGTCAAAAATTACAAAGTGCGTATGGATTTCGGCTCGGCGTTCTCTGCCCTGTTGCCAAATCATATTATCGCATTTGTTATGCAGCCGGCAAACCGGGACTTTTGCCACTCTCTGAAATCCCATTTTTGTCGGTGCCCCAAAAATGTTGCGACTGACAGCACGTGGAACAACTTATGCATTCAAATATAGCTGATTTATTTAACCATATTAATGTATTAATATATGTATGTATATCTAAACGTAGCTAAGGCAGCTGAGCCCATTAAGAGTTGGCTTGCTCTAAGAGCGGAGCTTCAAGGATATGTAAGAGATAATACTTGAATCATTGTCTACTTAGGTGAAATATACATATATTGTTTGTAGTCTTCAATTTATATTGATCGAGTACAAGAATTAAATAGCACGCCTCTATAATATATCTATATTTAATATATTTGTTTTAATTTTATAGAATACATTTCAATTATTATTATTTTTTCATATTTCAATTTGACTTAAAGCACAAATGGCTGGAACAATGTCATATTAATGGCTTCTATTCTCTAATATATTTTATTTAATTTTTAATTACAAATATTAATCACTTTCTTCATCATTTCAAGCGTATGCAGCTGCAGCTAAATAATCTACATACTCTAGAGTCGAAGGCGAAGAGAGGGATGTCTAAGCACATCCTTTAGTGCCACGGAACATCGAGGGGAATAAAAATATGACTAAGTGGTAGCCAGCGACTAAATAGTTGCCCAAAGATTATGGCTAAAAGTTGAGGCACTGCAATCCAGAGATCTGCTTAACTGCGCGCTGGAACTTAAAGAGAACTCAGTTCGTCATCCTGAAGATCTGCTGGACTAGAAGTCTGTCAATGATTACAACCTTAAGCTTACTCTGTAATATTTAGTATTTTATTTTATTATATATATTTTATTATTCCACGACATTCTTTGTGAAATTTCCCTGTAGGCGTATATTATGTGAGTGGCCGCATCTTGACGATCAATGGCCCGAGTGCAGCTGGGAGCATAATGAAGGCGAGATGATGATGATGATGCCAGGCAGCAGCCTCAGCAGAGCACAGTTCTAGCCATTAGTAAAATCAACAGCAGTTCGCAGAGAGACACACACACACACACACACACACTCTCTCGCACAGCACATTCAAAACTAACAGCAATAAAAAGGGCAAATGCTGGCCTGAATTTCATTTAACCTTTCTCGCACTCAGTCTCTGTCTCTGTCCCTCTTCGTCATGTCGCCCGTTTCTTGTGCAAGCCCCCGGCCCGGCACCGTCCCGCCCCTTGAGCGTAGTCCCTGTCATTCAGTGTGACTGTGTTGTAGCTATTGTCAACGACGTGGAAAATGTTACGCTACAATTTAATTGAAAGGATAATCAGGCGCACAGCGGCAGCGCGTTATGCGAGGAGCGCACTCATTCAAAGGGGCAAGCACACAAAAACGTGTGCCTCTCACTCACACACTCTCTCTCTTTCTCTCTCTCTCTCTCTCTGCGTGTGTGTGTGTTGCAAATAGAAATAATAAAAAGCAAACGCAGACGCGGACACAACGGTGGCAACATCGGCTTTTGTTGTTCCCGTCAAGTGTCCTTTTTGATGATGACGGCAATGGCTTGGCTTCGGCTTCAGCTTCGGCTTCGGCTTGGGTTTTGGCTTTGGCTTTGGCTTTGGTCTTTGGCTTTAGCTATGGCCATTCGGGGTTGCTCTGGTAGACCTCGCTTGTGGCCGGGTATGTGAGCCCACAACGTGGCCAGCTTTGCTTCCGTTGCGTTGCTGCGATCCTCGGGCCGTACCGCGCCGGGCCGTGGCTGGGGGAGCGCCCGTGGCGCAGGGCGTGTGAAGAGCACAGGAGGCGGCAGAGCGGTGTCGCCAACAAAAGGGGTCGCCAGTGCGCAGGACGACGACGACGACGACGACGACGACTTCAGCGTCGATTGGCAAATGAAACTAAATAAAATTAAATGCGTTGCACAAGTTGCAAATTCATGCACAATCAAAAGGATTCACGCTGCGCTCGCGCTCTCTCCCTCCCTCCCTTTCTCTCGCTCTCTCGCTCTAAGTCTCTGGCTAAGCACAAAGGCGACGGCAGCAGCAGCAGCAGCAGGCGGCAAAAAATCAAAATAAAAAATGTAATTTTAATCGAATTCATTCGCCCCTTTGATGCATGCGAATAGTTTCTGATTCACATTCGTCACTCACACTTGAACATTTTGTGTTTCGCATTGAAGTGCCCAGCCCTTTCTGTGCCTTCGGCTAACCTTATTAAGAGTCGCCCGCTGTCCTCTATCGCTCTCGCTGGGCAACTTCATTCTAGCCCTTTGCTCTCTGATTTGTGTTGTGCCAACAATCGCAGATGCGCAGCATGTTCCACCTCACCTCACTCCACCTCAGACCTCGAGACATCTGCAATGCACAAAAATCATTCTTCAGCGAGCAATGCAATTGACTTTTCCGGCCCTGCGGCATTCACAAATCTCAACTAAACTCAATTCTCTTCACTAAGTTATTGACTAATAATCCCAACTACTTACTACTACTATTACTATATACTATAAGTAATTTTACAGCATAATAAGGCATAGAAAATGGAATAAATAATCAAAATCAACTGCAATATATTAATAAGTATTTTACATATTTTTATTTAATTTTCATATTTTTATTTTATACATCATTTTAAATGACATTATATAGCCTAAGAGTGTGTCAATAATATTCTCAATATGAAATATAATGCAATATGAATATTTCATATAATATATTAAATTATTTTGTATTAGTTAAACAGAAT
The DNA here is from genome assembly GCA_035045965.1 of Drosophila aldrichi. Taxonomy (NCBI): domain Eukaryota; kingdom Metazoa; phylum Arthropoda; class Insecta; order Diptera; family Drosophilidae; genus Drosophila; species Drosophila aldrichi. The sequence continues at coordinate 1,208,901 of JAWNOM010000125.1, forward strand.
GTCTATTGCATAATCTATGAAAAATAAAAGACCTCTAAATTCTTAAAGCCAATTCTAGTGAAATATTATATTAATATTATATAATTCAAAAATATGAATGAAAAATAATTTTAATAAACAAAATAAACTAAAATAGGCTTGAAAATAAAATTGAAAAATATGTTCTTAAATTAATTGTTTAATTTAAGTTGAAAAAATTCGAACTATACCAAAATAATAAATATTGATGAATATTATTAAAAATTAAAATAAAATAAAATATATGTTCAACAACTTTAAACTTTAAACTTAAATAAAAATAAAAATAATAATATATTAATAAACACTATTTAACTCTTAAGCCTATTCAAGTGAGATATTATTAAAACAAAAAATAATAATTATAATAAACTAAATAAACTAAGAGACGTTTGAAAATAAAATTGAAAAATATGTTCTTAAATTAATTGTTTAAATTAAGTTAAAAAAAATTCGAACTATACCAAAATAATAAATCTTTTTGAATATTATTACAAATTAAAAATAAATAAAATAAAATATATTTTCAACAACTTTCGACTTTAAACCTAATTCCACTTAGAGAAAATGAGTAGTAATTGAGGCCTTCAGTGCAAAAAATAGCATAAATTTGTATAGACTTCCATTCGATTGGACTCGTAGATTGCTCACAGTATTGTTGCGTTAATTCTGCGAATTTCACATGATCAACAGTCTGCCAAATATAAATCAAAGATAAAGACAAAGCCTTATCAATCTATACGATAGAATATCTAATGAACAACAGTTGAAGGCAAATTGAAAAATCTCAAATTCAAATTTCAATATTTATGCATTAGTTCAGAGACAGCTCTAAATAGGATAAACTGTGAGATCTGGACTGAAACTTGGCGCCGCCTGACAGCTGCTGGGAAACTGATTTATGTAGCGACCCGTGGATGCAACCGAACAGCAGTTGGCCGACATGCCGGGCAATTAATGGGAAGCACAATTGAGTTGTTGCCAGGACATACGAGACGAGAACAAGTGCGCAGGCAACGACGACGACGGCGCCTCTGAATAAGAGGTCAGTCAGTGTGCAGGAAACTGGTGCAGGAGTCGGGAGCTGCCACTCAATGCATACAATTTTGCGAGAATCCCGTCTGCTGTTTGTCAGCCCATTAGTTACTTAATCAATGCGCTACGTTTTTAACCAGAAGTCTCAAGAGATCTACGCCGAGTAGCTGTAGCTGGTGTCGAAAGGACGTACCATGTTTTGACACAAGGCGGCAACAACAACAGCAACAACAACTGTAAGCGGATACTAAGCAACTGTTGTTGTTGTTGTTGTTGTTGATATTCTTATGTAATGTAATTGGAACTCCATTTGCTCTAGTGTTTTATTGTTGTTGTTGTTGCTGTTGTGTTTCCTGGGTGCCGTTTTTAACACGCCTTCCTCAAATATCGTAATGTCGTGCCTATCGTCTACCTGATCCCAGGCTGCACCATTTATAATGAGCCAGTTGCCTGAATGCGATTTCGCTGATTAGGCAGAAGGCAGCGCCAGCTGTGGACAACCAGGCATCGAGTCTGTGCCTGTGCCTGACCCGAGGGTGTCCACCGTCCACTGTCCAGTGCTAATCAGCTGCTGCAGGCATCTAACATAAGCCAGCTCCATGTCGCACAGCTTGAGCCGGAAAGGGTCACCCCAAAAAGCGCTGACCGCCCGTCCGCCTGTCCGTCTGACCGCTTGACCGCTGGGTGCGCGCATTATTGGCTCGCCTCGACTGGCCATGCTCTACCGCGGAAGTGACCAAAAGACGCAGGCGCAACGGATTAGCCGTGGCTCTCTCGGCCAGCCGCATGCAACACACGCAGCGAGTCGGCAGTCAGCAGTCAGCAGTCGGAGGCAGGAGGCCGAGGGTGGGCGGGGCAGTTGCGCTGCCATTGTCCGCTCACGAGCGTTTTGGGCTGGCATGAAAATGAAGCTGTTGCCGGCGACAGTGCGCGAGCAAACAATGCCCCATTTACGCTGCACGATCCACTAGAAGAACTTGATTCACCATTATTATTATTATTATTATTGTTATGGCCCCTAATTGCCGACCTGAGACCAGGCATTAGTGCCCCGGCACGCAGTCATTCCCCTGCATCCGCAACCGCATTGAGAACAAAGTTTTTTCACGTTTTATTTTATTTTTTTTTTTTTTGCTTTGAAACTTTATTGAGGCGCTGGCATGCAAATCTCACAGAGTGAGAGAGAGAGAGAGCGGGATTAGGCGACACAAAGTGGACGCACTTTGCCGGAAACAGTTTGGACAAATGAGACACTCGAGGCGCAGACACCTCGTCGAGAGATAGCTGCTGTGCCCAGCTAGCCAGCAGGGCCAACAAATGGAAAAAAAGAGAAAAAATTAAATGGCAAAGGAAAAAGGAAACAACAAAAGTAGCTGACAGCCCGTGACAAGGCAAGGATTTCGGTTCCTTGCTCAGTCTGGCATTCGTTTCAGTTGGGCAACTGCAGCGACAGGCTTGATCACATTATCACGAGGCGACAGCACAATGGCTGTGGAGTAGGCCCGAGCACCCTCGGCCCATTCTGCCTGACCATGAAAATTGCAATTTTGCGCCAGATCATTTCAATCTGTGACAATATTCGCACCGTCTGCAATGTTGCACCCAGGCCAATTAGCCAGGACAACAGAAATAGAAATAGAGACAGATAAAGAGAATGGGAGAGAATGGGAGAATGGGAGAGACCTACAATTGATTCGTTGCGCCATCATCGAGCAGAGGCAGAAGCTGCAGCAGAATTGCATGGCCGATCGACCGCAATCATTTGGCCACAGCGGGTACTCGTCGACGACGGGCTGCGGCTCGGAACGAATGGGCCACTGGCTCCATGTGATGAGCGTGGCCAATGCGGCCAGCGGCGGACAATTGGACCTTCGCTGCTCCTGTCAGTCCACAATTTGCAGCGTGCCGATCTCTGCTGCGATCGCAATGATGCGACTGATGTATTCATTTAGCCGTGGACAACCCCGTCCCCCGTCCCCCGTCAACCGTCGCCCATCGCCCGTCGTCATCATTAACGGCATCTGAAGTGCTAAGTGGCCGCGTGTGACCAATTAGCCGGGCACAGCTGTTCAATAATGGCCACAGCCACAGCCATTGAGCCACCGAGCCACTGCCAATTGTTTCGCACCACACACTAAATGTGCCAATGAGCCATGGGTGGTGGTGACTGCGTTGCAGTTAGTTACCTAATCACAGCCGATCGACGTCGCTCCTTATTCACTTTAATTATATTGCAAATGCGAATCGTGATTTAATATCTACATGGGCCAACGACTGCAAAGCAGCTAAAATACTTTCTAGATTCCTATTCACAAAATGAAGACTATTAACTAAACTGTGAACTTAAGAGAGCTCCTGAGTAGATCAATTCTAAGCAGCTCTACTGAGTAACCAGCTAATGTTGCATACACATATGTATATAAGTTAAGACTATCGACAATCTAAGGAGGCTAGAGATTCCAGTCAAACATTCAAGGGGAGAATCTGACCAGTAGAACTGATTTTATTCAGTTTATATTTGGACTAGAGAGAGTTTAGACCTATTGTTCCAAATTATATCAAATATATTATTATTTTGTTGAACACCAAGTTGTTATATATTCACAAGAACCCAACACCAGTACTCTAGTCTAGTCCCCAATCACTAGGACTCTAGTATGGGAGCCCTTAACTTATATAATCCTGCTAAGAGTTCATCTCTAATACCACACAAAACTGATTTCAGTCCAACTCCCTTTGACTTACTCAAGAGAAGAAGTTCTGCTGACTTGGATCAACTATGCATCGACTATGATTCGTTTGGACTTCAGCTAAACTATGATTATTGCGGAGTTGAGGGAAGCACTTCACCTTTACAACACTCACAATTCCCAATATTATTATGATCTATTATGTAAGCTAAAGATTAATTAAAAAATCTACAACTTTTCATGCCGATGCTGACTGAATCCACTGTCGATTAAAAGACATAGCTAAAGAAATTTCAACTTGCACTCATTTCGCATCAGGATTTGCTTAAGACTTAATCATATGCCAGTTGTTGTTGTAAATTCGGTTCGCTTTGGCCATATGTCTGTGTGGCTGTCGATAGTGGCCGAAAGGAAATGAAATGGCCGGAAGCTAAATCAAGCCAATTCAGTCAGTCAGTTCATTGGTGAAAATTCTATCGAAACTAAATTGAACGAAAGTCAATGCCGAAAAATTGTATGCCGGCCACGTAACACAACTAAATACAAATATGTGCTCTCATTGTTGTCGTTCTTTGAGTTTGAGACGGTGTTGTTGTTGTTGTTGGCACCCTTACCGAATAATTCAAATAAAATTTACACCTTTGACCGTTTGGTCTTGGTCGTCGCCATATAAATACGTCGATAGACTTTTGGTTGCCTTGCTGACCGAGGGACGACAAACGGAAATCCTTTTTCAATTTTATTTTATAGCAGAATGCGCACACACATGAATACACACACACACACACACACATGCACACACACACACACATGAATACACACACACACACACACACTCCGTAGACTCTCAGAAACACAGCTGCTGCAAGTTATTGCAAAAATATAAATTGAGTTGCCGGCCACTGAAGTTGATTATGGTCTACGCTTCACCGAATCTGAGCCAACAAATTTTCTCAATTCGGTTAAAAAATCAACACCAGTGCATAGACACGGAGTGAGAGAGTGAGAAAGAGAGAGTGAGTGAGTGAGAGAGAGTATGCTCCACCAACTCCACGGCGATGCCACTTCAAAATAGCGCCCACATTTGGCCCTCGTAAGGGTCTGCTTCAAGGCAACAAAAAAGAAAACAACGTTGGATACCTTGCTTTGGCCATACTTCACACTTGGATACCCTGTAGTATCAGAATTGGTATAGAAAGGGCATTGGATGACGATTGCAAAATCAAATATATTTAAAGTCAAAGTGTTGTCATCTTGAAGAGAATCCCTGCTTTATGAAGAATCTCTTCATTTCGAAGAATATAGATCTTTTGAGACATTTCCCAATTTGAAGAATTCAATATAATATTATCTCTTTCTTATACAAATCTTCTTCATACCTCGCCTTTAGAAGGCATTCCCTTTTTGAGGAAGATATTCCTTAAGAGATTATTTCCCCAAAAATAGAAAAATGAATGTATAGAATCTCCAGTTTGAAGGAAATTCATATAAAAGCAGTCGTTTCTTTCTAAGAATCTCTTTCCTCAAAAGAATTTTCTTTATTCGAAAAATTTACAAGTCAACGGAAAATAATTAAAATTTTTTAAAAAAATTTCCTCTTTAGGGGAATCTCTTCCATTCCAAGAATCCTTTCCTAAAAATTCTCGTTCAATGATGGAAACTCCTCCACTAAATGAATTACCTAGAGACGATTATTCAGCTTTTGCAGAGTCTTCGCCTAGGCAAGAATCTTTTTATTTTCAATCCTTTTTCTCCTAATTCCCCCTTTTGGATACACAGTGAGCATACCCCATTTGGCTATCAAATTTCCAATGGGCATTGCCTATAAACAGTCGCTGGCAATTTGAGGGCTGGCCAATATATATTGGACAACTGAACTAAGCATATATAGACACATGTGTGAGCTTCGCTATATATGTATATAAATACATATACATATATATATATGCTTGGGACTAAGCCCTGCGGCTCACTTATCAGCGTGCATTAAAACAAAGTGGGTATTGATGTAGAGTCCGGGCGCGCACCAAAACAAAAAAAAAAACAAAAAAAAGCAAAAACCTTCCCCCCCGCCCACTCGCCGGCCACGTTGACTCAATTTACACAAAAGGCAAGAAAGAAAACGGCTTTTCACAGCAACGAATTGCAAATGCTCTAAAAAATTTTAGGGCTCTAGAAAATATTGCCAATGATGTGTGACAAAATATTTATTATAAATAGAAAAATTTATTTGTATTATTAATAAATATATATTTTTAACAAAATATTATTAAATCAAACTAGATCATGTGGTATCCAAAGCAGCTTGAAGTCGAGGCTGAGACCCCACTTGGGTTAGAGCATGCGTGGCAGCAATTCCAAAGGGTCGAGTCTTCTTTTGCGGATCAAACGGACAGAAGCCGCTTTCACTTATCAAAGTGGTCGGGGTCGAAATTATTTACGCCTTAAGCTCCAAAGCCGATTTGTCCACCCACAGGGGCGTTGCGTTTATGCGCCACTTTCCCATGTCATGCTGGCGCACATATGATTTTGGAGATATGCAAAACACTCGAGTTACCAAATAATGCGGGACAGCGGTCGCAGCTCCGGCAAGATTCCCCGAGGAATTCCCCTGTTGACGGAAGTGTCGGCGGCACTTAGACCAATGCTGGCGCCGGAATTCAGGCGAAAGGAGCCAGTCAGCATCCTTTGCTCGGCCTGCCCCTGCAGTGTCAGCTTGCAGCTGATAGGGCATGGCAGGGCGAGGGGCAAGTGTCCGGAGGAGGTACAAGTGTCAAAAGTGTTTACGCAACCAGAGCCGTCATGTCCATGTCGTTTGTCTCACTTATTAATTGTATTTCGATAATAATTTCATGCTCGTTAACGATTCCCTGTGCACGTGTGTGTGTGTGTGCGCATGTGTGTGTGTGTGGATGGTCCGGAACCGTATTAGTTACACGACCCGCTCTCCCAGCCGTTAAATAGTCGCTAATTAGACGCACATGTGTAACACAAAACCGCATTTAAGCGTTACTCTAGCAGCCCCGGCCGAAAGGACCTGGACGAGAGCGTGACTGCAAGTGTGAGTGTGAAGGGCAAGGACAAGGGCAGGAACAAGGGCAGGGGCAGAGGCAGGGACAGGGGCCTGGTACGTTGTATCTGATCCGCCACCGACGCGTCATTCGACGAGTTCCGGCGAAGCACTAAAACTGTCCCAATTGTAACGAAATTATACACTTGAACTTCTTAACTTTGCCCCAGGGTCGCGCACCCAATAAGTGTGTACATGTGTGCGTGTGTGTGTGCGTGCGTGGTTTGTGGTGTTTGCTGCCTGTTTATGAATGTGTGCGTGTGCGTGTGTGCAAGTGTTTGGTGTCTTTGCTGTCTGCACTTTGCCGGGTTACTGCTGGGCTGCAGCTGGGGTGCTCGGGTCACGTGCATAAACACTTTGATGCGCTTACAAAGTATTTTAATAAATATTATATAAATAGCACCAACTGTAAGCTGATTAGACTTGGAATGTGTGTCAGCTCTGTGCTGTGATTATATTTAGTTGCTAAATTGATTTACTGAAATGTAAGAAATTGTAGAAAATTAATATAAATTATATAAAATGAAATCTAAATCATAAACTGCTAAAGCCTGTGGCTTCGTTGTTCCCTGAGAAATTGTGTTGATTTAATTACGGGCTTAATTAAACTATTAATATAGATTTGTTTGAATTTATTTAATTCAATTCAATACATTAAATAAATAAATGAATAATATATAAATAAATAAATATTTAAATATACATGCATAAATAAATAATTAAATAAATAACTGACTAAATCAATAATCATAATTTACAATAAAATAAATACAAATAAATATAGTATTTATATTAATAAAACTAAATATAGTAGTAAAATAAAATAAATACAATGCAATATAGCAATTATTAAAATATAAATTAAAATACATATAGTAGAAAAGTAAAATAAATAAAAAAAAAATATAGAGCATTTATTAAAATATTTATTAAAATAAATATAGCATTTAAGTAAAATAAATACAAATAAATATAGGATTTTAAAAAATATTAATTAAAACAATAAAGTATTTTTTAAAATATCAATTAAAATAGTGTATTGATTGTATTTTAATTTATTATTTATCTACTACTAAGCTCCCTTAACTGCTCAAAATTCTTCCCAATAAATCCAATTTTAATTGATTTAATATTGTATTTCCAATCAAGTCCTTTAAAGCATCTACAATTCAGCTCAAGTTGCTTGAAGCGACTTAAAGCTTGTTGAAAAATATTTTCTTTTTTTTTTTTTTTTTTTGCTGTTGTCATTCACTGTTCGGCAGCCCAACTTGAATAAAGTATCTCAACAGCTGGCTCCCAAATCGTATACGTGGTCCATGTCCTGGTCTTGGTCCTGGTCCAGTGCCAAATGGAGCAATCACAATTGCAAATCCAACCCTCTAAACAACGGAGTTTCAGTTGCTGCATGGCTCGTTGTCTTCATATTTTATATAAAAATAAATTTCAATACCAACTGAATGAGCCACGAGGACATTGACGTTGGCAATGATACGGCTGTTGTCGTGATTGCTGTTGTTGTTGCTGTTGTTGTTGTCATCTGTTGTTGTTTATTCCACTCATCGGCATTCGGTGTCCGCATCTCTGGTCATCTCAGCATTTGCATGGCTCATTTGAGTACAAGTTGCTCTTTATTTATTTATTTTATTGCGGCCTCATTCGCGTTATGAACTCAATGGTCTGTGGACATTATTTTCATAATTGCACTCTACAACAATATATATACAGTGCCGGCAACGAAACAACAACAAACCCGCCCCCAAATACACATGTCCAGCCCAACCACCCAATCACCCACTCACCCACTCACCCACCCAGCGAACATCTACAGCCCTAGTTAAACAACATCTTGCTTATTGTTGTTTTCAATTGTTAATGCTGTTGTTGTTGCTGTTGTTGCTGTTGGGCCTTTCATTATTCGCATTCCATTGATTTTGATGGTCTTTTGTAATCAACTTTTGTACTGTAACTTTTTATATACATTCCTTCCCAACGGCCAATAATCACAGAAATTATCGCCAGACGCAGAGCAAGAGAAGCAGAAAGAGAGCGAAAGATATTCATATATATGCTTATAAATATTGAATTCACAATAATTCTCAGCAATCGGGGTATTCCCATACAGCATAGAGCATAGGTGATAAGCGACCGGAAGACATGTTGTCTGGAGAGCGCAGAGTTGTAGTGAGGCCACTGAGGCCAGCCCGGTAGCTGGATAATCCGCGGCTAAGCTTACACAAATGTTGTGGCCTAATTTATCTTGAGTGGATCAATTCAGTAAAACAGCAAAAAAAGAGAAAAGAAAAAAAAAAAAAAACAAAACAAAACACGATCGATTTGATGATCGATTGAGCCGCTGGCTCAGTTTCGAGAGGATCAGATGACGTGCCAGATTCGATGTTTTTGTTGGCCATTGTGGCCGGGTGTGCTTTTGTTTGTCCACTGGCCATTGGATATGCCAGGGGATTAGGACAAGTGCTGAGCCGGCCCACAGTCGCAGTTGCACAATGCCCACTGGCAGTTGCAAGTGCATATGCCAAAACAAAGGACATGCACGATCGACCTGCGATAAAGGGCTCACAGGCCGCTCGTCCGTTTACCGACAGCCAGTCTAGCGCGCATCCTCAGGCCCAGGCACATACTCGAGCACATATATTAAGCCTAAGTGCGGATTAGCCAAATGCTAATAGGTTTGCTAATGTGAAAGCACCGGCCACACATGCGGGGCCAGTTCAGGTCAGGCTTAAGGCCTGGCTCTCGCTCTCGCACAATGATCGCGGCCACGGCCCAGTGGCTTTTATTGTGTGCCGCCCTTTGCGGCACACACAACTCCATTGTTCCATCAATTGCCAAACAATGCTGGCCATAGCGCCGGCGCTGCAGCCAGAGCTCGGTAGAGGCCGCAGTTTAAGTCTTAGTTTTTAGTGTAGGCTCAGCTCTGCCGCAACAAATGAGAAAAACAAATCTGTTTATATGCTCTTAAAGCAAATTTACTATTTTGTATGGGCTTTGTTACAATTCTTTGCATTATTATTTTGCATTATTTTATTTTTCATTTGTGAAATGAGAATTTAACCTTTAAATCAGGAACTGTAACGATTCTATTTAATTTAGCAAAAAATTAAAAACTAAAAATTATTTTTTAATACATTTAAAAAAAAATTATTTTTAAAAATCATACCATAAAAATCAAAAATAATTATTATAGCTCAATACAATCAAGTATATATATACGATGATTTTTATTTAAATTCTCTAAATCTAAATTCTCGACTAGAGAAGTCTTACCAGTTTTATTATTTATTATTATTATTTTATTGATTTGATTTTTAAATAAAACTTGCTCCATAATAATTATTTTTTATTTTTAACACACAAATTAATTGTAATAATTAAAAATAAATATTTTAATAAATAATTACAAATTAAAGTTTCTTTTTATAATTGTCCAAACAAAAATAACTTTTCCCCTCTCTTCCTGGTGATTGTTTGGTGTCTCAATTTTTATTAAATTCATAGCTCTTATTTGCGGTCCCTAATATATATTATATTTATATTTAATTGAAGCATTTAATAATGATTTAAACTCTGCAATATTGGCAGCAATTCCCTTATAATAAAATTTAAAATTATTTTTTGTTTACCAAATCTTAAATTCAAATACTCGCATGCATTTTCAAGGGCCGCTTGCATAATCTTCCCTTGAATAAGAGTAGATGGGGGATAACAAGAATTCTTAATAAACCCATTGCAAACTGGCTGCTGGGGCTCTGTGGCCAGGCCGGGAGTTATGGCTCAGTTAGCACTATAGGGCCTAGAACATAGAAATGTTACATTTTTTGTACCGGACGCGTTCTTTTTTCTAGTGTGACTAAAGTGGCGTTTGTATTTTTAAGCCAAAGCCAAAAGTATTTTTTGTTAGTATATGTACTTTTAGTCGTCTTCCTTTTTTTTCTCTCTCTCTCTCTCTCTTCTATTTTTTCTGTGTGTGTGTACATCCAGAACCCATTGAAAATAGCTAACAAGGGTATAAGGTGCTCATGCAAATATGAGTAACAGGCCAGACGGGCAACAAAAGGCATATTTCGACTCGCTGTTGAATTTGAGAATATAAATATTCGATATATATGTAGATAGTTTGTATAAATATATATCTGATTAATCGAGACAAGCTAAACTGACGACCCAAATGGATAAACCTTTTTATCTACAATATTTTTCAAAGTTCTTAAGTTTATTTACCATATATATGATATGGATAATATAAAACATAAAATTAATTAAATGCCATACAATCTTATAATTTAATAATTATTAGAATATGCTTGAATATATATATCTAAAATCTATATATTTTTGATATACTAAAAATAGATCTCGCCTAAGGTATTTGCAAGTCGAGCACTACCGAGTATCGCGCACTCCAATATATTCCAGTTTATTTTTAGTGGTGCCTCTGCCTGGTGCTCGGTGCACAGTTTGTGTGGACCGGAATCTCGATGGGGCGGCACTAGGTTTCTAATCAGTGCAGCTTCCGCTTGCCGGGCCGTCAGTCAACACTGCGCGATATTTGTCAACAAGCGGAACTATAAATATGCATGAAGCTTTTTTTTCACGAAAAAAAAAAAAAAGACGACAGGGCTGGGCTAGGCCTCACCAGACCCAGTACCAGTCCCAGTACCAGTCCCAGTTCCAGTTCCAGTCTCAGCCCTAGGGCCCAGCCCCATTCTCAGGCCCAGTGACAGTGGCAAACGAGCAGGCTTTGAAATTGCACTCAGGCGATTTGTCAGAGAGTGAGCGTAGGGTAAACTCGTCTGTCGAGCATTTCATTTCATTCCTACTTTTTTTCTGGCACTACATCAATTTTTCGGACTAAGGGAAAATAAATAAAATCAACTTGGAAAAAACAGTAGTAAATTGTGAACTGCAATAGAAAAGTGAATTAAATACATTGAACTAACTAGGCAGATACATCGACTGCACTAAATTTTGAAGTGGCAGCCTCCCATAGTTGGCAGTCCCCAGTAGTATCCTGATACCGATACAGAGGATGTTCCGTCAACTTCAATTGAAAGCCCCCTTCAAGGGGCTGCAGCTGAAACGCTCATTGACCTACAGTGAGTAGATTAATTGTTGTTGACCGATCATATAAGAGTGGAAATAATATATTCGATTTAATGTTTATTCTCTCGCCAGATCCAAAGCAAGCACAGCCAATTGCTTTTGTTGAGGCCTCTGAGGCGCTTAAGCAGAAGCCGCAATCCAAATTGAAATCGACGACAGGACGCTGTGTATCGAAGCTAACCGTTGAGATCGCCTCCAAGATGATGGAGTGCAACAACAACAACTCCCCATTGGGCTACTTCAGCTTGCGCATGGCGCTGCCGCTCTATGGGATAGGCCGCACACACATGAGACAGTACAGCGTCTGCCTGAATCCACTGGAACAATTGCAGATAGAGCAGGGTAAGCTGAACCGCACTAACAACGTGTCGATTGACTACACCGACATGCCCGTGGAGCAGCCGAACAGCACGGATGTTCCACCCATTGAGCACGCGCCGGTGGAGCAAGGCCTGAAGAACACTGGCACCGCCAAGCCGCCGCCACAGCCGAAGGTGCCAGAGCCGCCGATTCGCAAGATGCCCTACTACAATCCACTCAGACGCCGCAGCAATGTCGATCCGGCACGCGTACAATATATCAAGGACAGATTCAAAGAGCGCAACATGGAGACCGACACCAATAAGCCGCAAGGCAAGAAGTTCGTCTCGCGCACCACACTCCACTCGGGCCGTTTGGACAAGATTGATTAGATACCTCCCCGCGTAGTTTTTCCCCGATTTTTGTCATTTTACTTCCGCACAACAAGTCGTCTGCAGAACAACAATCGCCTCATGTTTCCAGAAAATTGACTTTAAATATATTTTGTTGCCTATTGGCATTTTAGCACAAACCACTAAAGAGATTTGTTCCATCTGTTTGGGCTATTTTATTTATGTATGTATATTTATTTACTTAAATACTTATGTATTTATTTATTTTATTTAATTATTATTTATTCATTTATTCATTTATTTAATTTATTTACTTAATGATTTTTTATTTATTTGTTTATTAACTAATTAATTTATTTTATATTTCATTTTATTCATTCTTGATTTATTTATTTATTTGTTTATTTTATTATATATTTATTTACTTAAATACTTATGTATTTCTTTATTTTATTATTATTTATTCATTCATTTATTATTTTATTTATTTATTTTTGTTTTATTTATTTGTTTATCTACTAATTAGTTAATTTTATATATTATTTTATTTAATTTTTATTAATTATTGATTTATTTATTATTTATTTATTTATTTGTTTGTTATTTTTTATTTATTTACTTGAATACTTTTGTATTTCTTTATTTTATTTAATTATTGTTTATTTATTTGTTTTTTTTTTTTAATTATTTTTTATTTATTTGTTTATTTACTAATTATTGATTTATTTATTATTCATTTATTTATTTGTTTATTTTATTATATATTTATTTACTTAAACAATTGTGTATTTCCTAATTTATTTTATTTATTTATTTTTATTTATTTGTTTATTTATTAATTTATTTATTTGTATTTTTTATTAAGTTTATATTTTGTTTGATTAATTTTTATTTTTTATTTATTTATTTTTGTTTTATAATTATTTCTAGCACACTATAATATATTTAATTATAATTTAATACATAACATAATATCTGCAAACTTGACTTGGCAACCGAAGCAACATAAGAAAAATTTCCAGCAACTTCTAAAGATTAAAGGAACCGCCAGGATAATCTCAGGATCTACGTATAAATCTCTTATATATTGTTAGTTTGCAATAGACTTTTTGGTCAAGAAGCTTGAATAACACATTTTAAATTGGATTAGAAAGCACTCATCTCTAAATATATATTTAAATACTTCAAAATGATCTCACATCAAAATACTCCAAGTTGACCCAAGCAGAGTCTCTTCTGAATCCTCAATATTTGCATAAATTAGAATGTCTTACAAAAGCCTTTTTAAGTGCAGAAGTTTCTCTCTAAGATTTTCCCAGATCGAGTAATTTTAATGGCCACATAAATGTATTGTGGGCTGACTTGAACTGTAACTCAATTTCAAGTACTTGTTGAGTATAGCTATAGATATTATTCATACCCAGAATATGTGTATGTGTGTGTGTGGGTTTTATTGTTGTTGCTGTTGTCACTCCCACTTTGATCCATGCGCCTGCCTCTCTAGTCCAGCTTCAGTTCTTCTTCTTCTCCTTCTTCTTCATCATCTGATTTTTTCCCTTTTTGCTGTCTGTCGCTGTCTGTTGTCGAGTCTATTCAACTGATTCAACTAAGTGTTCCGCTTTCAGCTCGGTTTGATGTGCACAGCTACTTGTGCAGCTTTTTGCCCAGTTACTTCTCGCTGAGCTCGTACAATCCCGGCTATCCCAGCTAGCAACTTGACTCGGATCCATATCCAGCAGAGCAGAGTGATAAGGCTAGGAGCGAACGGTGGAGGTGGGGCAGCAAATCGGTACGCATACAAATCACACTAAACCGAATACGTCCAGGCGGCAGTAGCTTTGCTGCAACAACAACAACAACAACAACTGCAAGGAGTCAACTTTGGCTTTCCCTTGAGTGAGCGCAGCCAGCAGCAGGAGCAGGAGCAGGAGCAGGAGCAGGAGCTGGAGCAGCAGCCGGCTCAATATCACAAAAAGTACCCGCAAAAAATCACATAGCAGGGCGCACATGAGCTCTGGTTAGGGACATGCAAGAGGCAAAAAAAAAAAAAAGGAAGAAAGGAAAAACTCAAAAAACACCAGAAGCAACGACAAAAATAAAAAAAAAAAAAAACAGCTGAACAAAAGCTGACTGACTACAAAACCAAGTCGAAGCGAACGCGCGGCATCGACATCGGCACGCTTGGCGCTTGAGAGAGTTTGGCTTGGTTGGGTGGTGCTGCTGGTGGATGGCTGCGATTGACTTTGACTCCTGCTATATATATCCTGTTTGTGCAGAGATTTAGCTTTGAGCTATGGATATCGTCGGCCCTGCTTTGTATACTGCCATCGAAGCTCATCGATTCAGTCGTCGCCGAACCGAGCGAGCACCAAGCCATGAGCCATGAGCCATGAGCCGTGAGCCGTGAGCTGTGAGCTGTGAGGCGCTGGGGCATTGAGGCATTGAGTTATTGAGGTATTGGCATTCGGTTTGAGTCTGGCCGGGGCACCGCTCTCGAGTGTCGGGGTCGTGCAGCAAGCAAGTTGTACATGCTGTCAGTGCAGCTTTTTGTTGCCGTTTTTTAATTACATCCTCGACGAGGGGTGCATCAAGCATACGCCGTGTATGACGCGCCTTTGGCAATCGAGCAAAATAAAGCACAAAGGCAACAACAACAACAACAACAACGACGACGACGATGAAAGAGCACAGAAACAAAACAAGAATACAAAAGTTAACATACCATGACTACAAGTTATACCTCAGACGACAACACAGTCTGCACAGGGTATGCACACACACACACACACACACACATCTTCCACTTGCTGATGGACTATACTATGATTTTATATATGAATATATATGCAATATATATATCTTTTTTTTTCTAATCTAGCATTGCTCTTTAATTGTTAATAAATTATTTCTGCTGATCTTAAGCTCTATAGCTATGATGGTCCAGAGCTCTTATAGTACCAAGGCAAGGTCACCTCCTCACAAATTTGAGCAAAATTCTCTCTCTCTCTCTCTCTCTCTCTCACACCCCTCTCTCTCTCTCTCTCTTTCGTTCCCTCCCTCTGTCTGTTTGTGCCTCGTACTTGTCGTGGCGCATCGCTAGTTTATTGTAAAATTCCAATAAATGCAGTTGGAGTCGTATCGTGAGTCGTCTTGCAGGCGGTGGTGGTAGCGCAAGCCCCAGCAAAAGGTAAACCAAAAAATTGCACCACAGCCACACACACACACACACATACACGCGCAGGAAAACCAAAGCGAATATCGAAAAATTGGCCACGCGACAGTGGTAGAACGAGTTGCTAAAATGCAAATATTTCACACGTTCGGCCAGCTGAACTGCAGCTATGCCGTACAATTTATATTTTTATATATTTATATCATATTATATTTATAACTTGTGCTGAATAAATTGGCTGACTAATTTGAAGTCGGTCTCAAAAAAAAAAGTCCTTTTTTAAAAGAAGAAAGCTCTAGTGAAGACTGCTCGACTAGGAAGTCCCCTGAACCCTTCGGAGAACTGATATTTCAATAATTCTTCGCGTCTTTCTGACAGTACTTGAGTAAAAGTAAAAGCAAGGAGAGAAGATGTGCAGAAGATCATTAAAGTTATCTATGTGTATGCAGCAGTTCTCATTTGGTATTTGTATTTAGGTAAAACGAAGCTAGGATGCTCACAGCAGCAGAGAGCGTTCCCATTGCTCACTTGAAGCTCGACTGCAGCGAGCTCTACCTGCCGTCGAGCTTAACATTTGAGAGAGACAGTGCTTGAGTAAAAGCAGACCTATATAAAGGGCATCAGCTGCAGCATTTCTTCAGTCAGTCTTCAGTGGTCCAGGCGTAGTGCCTCTTTGACTTTAGGATGTTACAAAAAATATATTAAAGAGATATTTAATAAAATTGGAAAATAAATATTTATTTGTCAATATTATTTTTAACTTAACTTAGCTTTAAGAAATTATCATAAACTAATATAAATAGAATACTTCAGTGGCAACATTATTTCTTATGACGTTCCATTGTCTATAAGCTTAATATGTTGTACGTGGCAGCGCACTGGACAGTTTCAGCTGACTGAAGGCGAGGCAACAAATCCACTTGACCAGGCCAAACAAATTGACTATTGGCACCCAGGCACTCAGCTCAATTGTTCAAGGGATTGCGACGTAGACTGCGACGGAGACTGGCGCAGCCAAGGCCATTATCGTCATCGTCATCATCACAGATTGGGTCAGCCCAGGAGGGAGGGAAAGGGGGCGGCACAGGTAACGGTAACGATGCGGCGCAGAGCAGTTGTTGCCATTGCTGTAAGGGCATCCTTTGCATCCTCTGTTGCTGCTGCTCTTGCTGCCATTGGTACTTTGGGGATTTTGTGCAGATTTACATGCAAACAATCAAGATATGCCGGGCTTTCAAGCGACGCTATGCTGGGACCTGAATCTGAGCCAGGCAGCTCCCCAAACACAGCCGTCTCTCCACCCACAGGCAGCGCCCGCTCAGGTATCTCAAGCTGACAGAGAAGGTTGAATCAGTGATAGCAAAGGGATTGGCGGTCTGTGACCCGCACTTCACTACCAATAGAGACACCCACACACACCCACACACACGCACACTGACTTGATTGGGACAGGTGCAGTGGCAATGCCAAGTTTGTTTGCTTTACACAATTCTTTACCTTTGATTTGTCAGCACTGCATACATGAGTATATATATATATAAAAATATATGCACATACATATGTATTTATTTTTTATTGAATGTTTATTGAATAAATATCTACACACAGCACGTTATCCTCAACTCTAGCTCAATCAGAGTTAGTTTTTTTTTTTTTGTTTTTTAACTCCAACATTATTGGCTTAATTCAATTGATGCTGAATGTTTGTTGTTTTTGGCTCAACAATTTGCGATTTATTTAACTCTATCCTCCCACTCCTTCTCCCCCTCTCCCCATCTCTTTGTTGTTATTTGTGTGTTCAGGTTGGCCTTTTGCATGTTTAAGGCGCGTTAATTATTTAATGCCTGTCACCCAGTGGCTAACACTCGGTGTTAAATGCAAATTGGCATTCTCACTGGACAGCGAGGAGCTAGCGCAAGGACAATAACAAGGATATCACACACAGCATAGTTAACCCATGTGACACATACAATACGAGCAGCTGGATAACACCGCGACATCAGCACGGGGCACTAAAAAACCAAAGAGCAACAGAAGAGAGAGGGGGAGGGGGAGAGAGAAAAAAAGGAAAGCGAGCGCAAACGTAACACATCAACAACGCCAACAACAACAACAACAACAACAGCCAGTTGAATAAAACGTGGCGCAAAGTATCCCTTTTTGGTTAAGCAGCCATGCAGCTTGGCTCAGACTAACTATACCACTGACCCGACTCAACGCCCACCCCCTTCACTTACACACACACACACACACACATAGCTGCTTTAACTGCGCGTCAGGGTTGCATCTCATTGCGGCTAAGCGCATGAACTCCAATGGATGGCTTGGGGGCTGGGGGCTGGGGGCTGCCAGTGGGTGTTGCGGTTTCTTGGCTTTGGGGTTTAGGCCTATAGTGCGCATGACATGGACCTCTTCAGGCAAGGGGTAGTTGGCCAACGCAATTAGACTACAATTTAAGTCCATTACAAATCAAGTTTCTAATGCGTGCACCACAATGCTAGAAATTAGATATTCTTTAAGCATTTCAGCTAAACAAAAAGCGCTTCCAAATATTATTTGACGTAGCATTTGTCAAGGCATTTGAGTGCATTTAAGAGCGGGCATATTAGTGCACTCTCCAGCAGTGCCATCCCTTTCTGTCAGCTTCAATAATCAACCAACGTAAGAATGCAAATCTCTTTAAAATAATAATTAATATTATTTATTTATTTCTTACTCATTCATAAAACTGGTTATTATTTTTTTAAGTTCATGAATGACTTGATTTTTATACCCTGAACCCATTGAAAATGGGAAATCAGGGTATAATGGTTTTGTTAAAAGTATGTAACAGGGAGAAGGAGGCGTGGCAGACCCCACAAAGTATATATATTCTTGATCAGGGCGACAAACTGAATCGATTTAGCCATGTCCGTCTGTCCGTCTGTCCGTCTGTCCGTCTGTCCGTCTGTCCGTCTGTCCGTATGTATGAACGCGTCGATTTCCGAAACTACAATAGCTAGAGACCTCAACTTTTTTTTAAAATGTCCGTATATAGCGCGCGCATATCAAGTTTATCACAGAAGATCGATAACTCGTCCGATTATTTTTTTATCGATGAAAAACCTTATCGAAAGCCAGTTATAAAATTATATCTCCTACATCTTTTGAGCTAGAGTCTCCAAATTTTAAATGTAGACTCATATGCACTTTATAGAATTTCGGTTTTTGTTATAATTCACCCCTCGCCCCTATATCCACCCCCTCACCCTCACTTTTGTAAAAGGCGTATTTCAAATACTAGAGACTTGAGTTTCGACATATACACGCATAGTAATGATATAATCATAATCTAAAAGTTTCATGAAGAACGTACGTCCACAAAAAAAGTTATTAAACAATTAAGTTTCCATGAGAAGCCCACACGGCAGCCCATGCGTGTTTATGCGTGCGTGCCTATATGTGTCTATGTATGTGTGTGCGTGTGTGTGTGTGTTTGTTTTGTAAATAAAAAGACGCGGAGAATTATATAAATATCAGTTCTCCGAAGGGTTCAGGGGATTTCCTAGTCGGGCAGTCTCGACTAGAGCTTTCTTACTTGTTTTTGTTTTTTTTTTATACCCTGAACCCATTGAAAATGGGAAATCAGGGTATAATGGTTTTGTTAAAAGTATGTAACAGGGAGAAGGAGGCGTGGCAGACCCCACATAGTATATAAATTCTTGATCAGGGCGACGAGGTGAGTTGATTTAGCCATGTCCGTCTGTCCGTCCGTCCGTCTGTCCGTCTGTCCGTATGTATGAACGCGTCGATTTCCGTAGATACAACAGCTAGAGACTTCAACTTTTTGTAAAATGTCCGTATATAGCACGCGCATATCGAGTTTATCACAAAAAAACGATAACTTGTCCGATTATTTTTTTATCGATAAAAAACCTTATCGAAAGTCAATTATTAAATTATATTAGTATTTCTTTAGTAGTATTTCTTTTGAGCTAGAGTCTCCAAATTTTAAATGTAGACTCATATGTACTTTATAGAATTTCGGTTTTTGTTATAATTCACCCCCCACCCCTATATCCACCCCCTCACCCACACCTTTGTAAAAGGAGTATTTCAAATACTAGAGACTTGAGCTTCGGCATATACACGCAGAGTAATGATATAATCACAATCTTAAAGTTTCATGAGGAACGTACATCCACAAAAAAAGTTATTAAACAATTAATTTTCCATGAGAAGCCCACACTGCAGCAATACTTCATTACAAATACAGCAAAAAAAAAAAAACTAATCAAACCGTCAGAAGACCATGTCATTTAGTTTTAACTTTAGTGTTACATTTTTGTTTGTATTATAATTTTATAATTCTTTCATTTTGTTTTGTCTTACTTCATTTTTGGATTTTGTATAATTTCTTTCATTCAATTAACATACAAATTCATTATAATTTAAATATTTCCAACTACATTTATGTAAGTATTTTATAGTTTATGTTTATGTTTTTTCCATATCTCTTATTTATTTTTGTTTAAGTCTATCAGAATTAGATTTTAGAGAGCTTTATATTTTTTCTTGTTATACCCTGAACCCATTGAAAATGGGAAATCAGGGTATAATGGTTTTGTTAAAATGTATATAACAAGCAGAAGGAGGCGTGGCAGACCCCACAAAGTATATATATTCTTGATCAGGGCGACGAGATAAGTTGATTTAGCCCTGTCCGTCTGTCTGTCTGTCCGTCTGTCCGTATGTTTAAACGCGTCGATTTCCGAACCTATGAGAGCTAGAGACTTGCATTTTTTTTTTAAATGACCGTATATACAGCGCAGATGTCGAGTTTAGCTTTAGAATTCGATAAATTATCCCGTTATATTTTTATCGAATAAAAACATTCAAGTTCAAATCAGATGCCATTACAGCTAATTGTGAATGATTTTTCATTTTTTTAAATTTGTCAAATATTCAATGGAATATGCAGATCATATGCTGAAAGTTTCATTAAATTCCGTTAAGTCTATCAATTTTGAAAAAATCATTAACTATTAGGCCAATTAACAAACGCACATGCAGCAGCCACAGCAGATTTAGATTTGCTAGATGGCGCTGCAGCAGTGAATGTATTGCTATTTTGCCATCAAACTGTCAAGGAGTGAAGTGGCGTAGTAGGTAGCAGCGCGCCACTCGATCAAGAGGTCCCGGGATAGAACCTCAGAGCGGTCGAAATTAATTTATGTTTATTTTTTTTTTTAATTGTTTCAAAATATTTATACATATATTTATTTAAATGAGCTTACTATTCAATGGAATATGCAGATCATATGCTGAAAGTTTAATTAAATTCCGTTAAGTCTATCAATTTTGAAAAAATCATTAACTATTAGGCCAATTAACAAACGCACATGCAGCAGCCACAGCAGATTTAGATTTGCTAGATGGCGCTGCAGCAGTGAATGTATTGCTGTTTTGCCATCAAACTGTCAAAGAGTGAAGTGGCGTAGTGAATAGCAGCGCGCCACTCAAACGAGAGATCTCGGGTTCGAACCTCAGAGCGGTCGAAATTAATTTGTTTATTTTTTTTTTTTTTTTAATTGTTTCAAAATTTTTATACATATATTTATTTAAATGAGCTTACTATTCAATGGAATATGTAGATCATATGCTGAAAGTTTCATTAAATATCGTTAAGTCAATCAATTTTGAAAAAATCATCAAGTATTAGGCCAATTAACAAACGCACATGCAGCAGCCACAACAGTTTTTCTATAAGTGTGCACACATCCATTCAAAGAAACAATTAGTTTAGTTTAGATTTGCTAGATGGCGCTGCAACAGTGAATGTATTACTGTTTTGCCATAAAACTGTCAAGAAGTGAAGTGTGAAGAGAGGTCTCGGGTTCGAACCCCAGATCGGGCGGATTTATGTTTAATTTTTTTTAATTGTTTCAAAAATTGAAATTTTAGCCACACTAAATGTGAATATTTTTTAGTTTGGTTCAGGGTAGTATCTAGTCGAGCAGTATCGACTAGAGTTTTCTTATTTGTTCATTTATTATTTTACAGTTGGCTTTTACTACGCCTTTTTGCGTAGTGGTTAAGTGTAGAAATATGAGGTATATGGCGTGTGGGGAGGAACAACACAAACTTTAACACATAATTGTTTTTTATACCCTGAACCCATTGAAAATGGGAAAGCAGGGTATAATGGTTTTGTGAAAAAGTATGTAACAGGCAGAAGGAAGCGTGACAGAACCCATAAAGTATATATATTCTTGATCAGGGCGATGAGCTGAGTCGATTTAGCCCTGTCCGTCTGTCCGTCCGTCCGTATGAGCAAAAGGATCTCAGAAGTTATAAGAGCTACAGAGCTGAAATTTTGTATGTAGACTCGTGTATACCATACGCAGTACAAGTTTATCATATTTTTTCGATAACTCATTCGATATCTTTTTTATCGAGGAATATCGATAAATTTGTATTGTTTTTTCAGCCTAATTTGAACACTTTTAGACATAGAGATTTCAGATTTACGGTGTATATGCATTAGATAGATACACACATTTTGCCATTTTGCTTTGGAATGTACACACATTTACACTTTATGATTACGTTCTGAAAGTTTCATTAAGATCGTATGTCTACAAAAGAAATTATTCAACAAATAAAATCTCAAATTAGTCGTAATCTCATAAGCGCAGTCGCTACTTACTGCGCAGTTAGCAGAGCGCGCGCTTATGCGTGCGTATGGATGCATGTGTATATATGTGTGCATAAAAGAACTGCGGTATGATTAGAATATCAGTTTGGAGGGTTCAGGGTATCTCCTAGTCGAGCAGTCTCGACTAGAGCACTCTTACTTGTTTACATTATTTTTTATTCATTGTTTTATTTGGTTCTTAATATTTTTATTTATTTTTAATCTTCTTTTATGTTTATTCTATTATTATTCCTTATAAATAAAATTCTTGCATGCTCTGCTAAGAAAAATTAATGCAAATCCTCCTCTTCTGTATTCTACATTAAACTCAGAAAGTAACTCAGATTCTCATTCTGCAAAATCAAAAGGTTTACGATTGTTTATTTATTTATTTACTCAAATACTTATTTTTTACTTATGTAGGCTTTTAAATATTTTTGTTGTGTTAGCAAAGTTCAAGTTTTTGTCAGTCATGTCTTTTTAAGAATTAATTTATACAAAATATATACAAATAAATTAATTTATTAATTAGCAAGTACCATAGGCCCTGTTTAGAAAATCGCTGCTGATTTCATTTTAATTAATTTAATTTTTATCAGTTTTCCCCTCATACAGTTCAATAGCAATTTTAGTTACAGATTCGTTTTGGTAACTGGTTATTATTTATTTTAAATTACATTCTTTGTGGAAATAATCAAAAAGTAAAAAAAAAATAAACAATTTACTTTAGCTAGCTTTGGGGAATATATTTTTATTTGGGTATGGCCTGCAGTCGGTCAAGAAACGCTGAGCGAATCTCACTTGCCTGAGAAGGCATATATACATATATACTTATACTTATATTTATATATGTATGTCTACGCACAATCTGTTGGCTCAGGGTAGCATAATATTTACGAGTTTGCTGCGCGTATTATCATTAATTAAGGGGATTATGGCGACGTAGTTGCTAGAAACGCATAAAAACCACAGAATCGCTTGATGGAAAACACTTTCTACAACAGCAACAACAATAAAAGTGTTCCTGGTATTTTAATTGAGTTGAACGCATGCCAGCACTGATAACAAAGACATATGTGACCCGTAGACTCATCGGATATGAACGTGTGCGTGATTTCAAGTAAATCCCGAACAAAAATTCCGATAATTGACTTTGATGTCGACTGTCACTGCCGACCGCCGCCGACTGCCGCAGCGAGCAGCGTGCAACATGCAGCGTTCAGTGTCCTCTACAAGTTGCAAAAGGAGCGAGCAAAGGGAGCAGCTCGACAGCGCATGGCCAGATAATACAGCATGCTAGAGCCGACTAGAGCAATGGCCAAGTGTCCTGTTGTTTTCCTTCGACTCCGTCGACTCCTGCTCCGGCCAGACGACAGCGACGCGCTGAGACACTTCATGTGGCAGTCGCCGCATCGCTGCTTTTATTACACAATGTCAGCAGCGACTGCGACGACACTTGGGTGCAAACGAGCCGATTATTGCCGCCTGATAATGCTCTAATTGCCCTGCAGCGACAACCAGTCGGCAACCAGGGCTCCTACTGTTTGGGTTTTTGCCAGCAAACTGAAAAAAAAAAATTAAATAAAATAAAACGAAACAACAAACGGAAAGCAGCAGCTTGAAAAAGGTGCCTCAAATCTGCACATCGTCTTGTCAGCTCTTTGTCTTTCGGCTGGGGACCCTGCTGCGACGTCTGTACCTCTATCTGGAGACCTCTGTCATGGAGTGTAGGTGTTTTATTTGTCGTTCGCTGCCTCGGGCTGGGCGAGAGCACTTCATTAGTGTCGTGCGTCTGCACATGGCTAGATGATTGCTGCCCCTATCTCTAATTGTCTACAACTATCTTTATCTGCATCCGACTTCGACTCCGACTCCGGCTCGACTCGGCTGGGCCTCGGCCTGGGCTAGTTCTATCACTGACCGCAGTTGGTCAGTTTCTTGGAAGTGAGTCGGCATCTCTTGTGTGTCGCAACAGCTACCATCCAATTGATTTTCCATTTTCAATTTCTGTATTTTCAGCAATCCTGCGAAAAACGAGAAATGCATAGAAAATGGAAAATAAATATGCTTAGACTTGACTGTGGAGCTTAGCTAACCAGCTCTGACTACTCTCAAATTATAAATATGTTCTACAGCTCAACGGTTATCGATAATTTATCGATAGGTCGTGGCTTCGCCTTTCAGCTAAGCCCCATAAGCCAATAGGATAAATAGATATTGGAGGAAAAAAAATGAAATCCGCACAATTTCCAGCTAAGTAGCAAAGGAAAAATTGAAAAAGCCAAAAGAGCCGCAAGGGAAATTGATCTGATGGGAGGCTGTTTAGGCCAGGCCTGTGGAGGAGGCAGCGCCTGCTGCTGCAGCCGGGCTGCTTAAATGTCCAACAAGATTTGATTTTTATCGCAAGTATATTTGAATTTTATTGCGTACGAAATATTCGATACAATCAGTGGCCATAAAAAACGACTGGAGCCGTGTCCACGTCGCCTGCCAAATGGCCAAATGGCCAAGCGGCCAAATGGCCCCTGGATAAGCCCGTCCACCCAATTGGGCAGCAGAGTGGTGGGCATGGGGCGCGCGCGGCAGCTGGATCTGCGAATGGACAACGAGGACGAGAACGAGGACTGTGAGTTTGGTCCGTCGACCGTCGATAAGGCGGCGACGTGGACATTTCTTGGCCACGTTGGCGTCATTTTCCACGCAATAAAATAAACATTCAAAACAAAATCAAACTAAACGCTGCATGTTGATAGCGCACGGTCTGTGTCCTGGCTCTGTCTCCCGGGACACAGCGAGCACTGGCCCGGCCCAAGTCAAAGCCACGCCCCTTCACTCCCCGCCCGTCTGCCATCCATCAATGTAACACATTTAATTATACCCTGCATCCACGAAGATGGCGAAGAATGAGCATGAGAGCTAAGAGAACTTAAAGTGGAATCTGTATAATATTCTATATTGAGAATATTATTATATTATATTTAGAATATTATACATAAATTGCACGTCTTCATAATTGCATTTAATAAGATCTATTTATTTATTTAAGTTTAAAAATACGGGAATAAAATTTTAATATACATATATAAAACTTATTTGATTATAACGTCTTCAAGATACCGTCCTTATAGTCGGATTCAACTGTATATATAGTATAGTATATATAGTACTATGGTATACTTCATATATTTCTGATAGTTTATATAATTTATATAGTGTACATAAATTCCAACACTAATATTTTATTTAACTCAAATCACAGCTCAACGACTCCCACGCTCTCTATGATCTATCGATAAATTATCGAGAATAGTTGGGCTGGTAGAACTTCTTTATAATTTGAGAGTAATCAGAGCTTATTAACTTAGCTCCTCAGTCAAGTCTCAGCAATCAGATATAGTTTACATATTTATTTTCCATTTTCTATGTATTTCTCGTTTTTCGCAGGATTGCTGAAAAATCAGAAATTGAAAATAGCAAATCAATTGGATGGTAGCTGTTGCGACACAAAAGAGATGCCGACTCGCTTCCAAGAAACTGACCAACTGCGGTCAGTGATAGAACTAGCCTAGTTCTGGGTCATGTTTATAACAGCTAAATTATATATTTCATTTTATGATTTATATTTACAGGGTATATGGGTAGTCTGTCCTTTACGACTAGCGCATTCTTCCATTAGTATTATTTTATGCTCATTTTTATTTCATTTTGCATTTTTTTCTGCTCTTTCTTTTTGCCTATCGCTGGTCAGCATCAGAGGCCGCAAAGCCCAGCCCAAATTCTGCTTTGCCCAACTAATAGTTTGGGTAAACAAGACTCGCTGAGCTGAAATGAAAGTGGACATGGAACTGGAGCTGAACGAGTGAAGTGAAGGGGTTGATGGACATGGACGGATGGGATTGGGACTTGGACTGGGGATATGCTTCGTTAACTTTTGCGAGCCTGATTTAATAAGTTGGCTAGAAGCTCAATCGCCTTTCGATTTCTATTATCTGTTTAAAGGGCGATCCGGGGGCATACGGCCCTAAGCACATCAAATGCGTTTTTATTGAGACTTCGAGCCAATGTGACAACTTGAATGGCCACCCACGCTGTGGCTAAGGGCCCTAAAGTGCCCTGGCCACAATGAGTGTGGGTCTGGGACTCGGTTTTTGGGGTCGGCCATTTGGACTTGCTCCGAGAAAGATAATCGTAAAACGGCCGAAAGAGCGTTAGACAATGAGACAACAGGAACAGGAAACGACAATAGCGTTAGGTCTGGCTCTCGCACTCTCAATGCGTGTGGTGACATCAGCGCCCATTATAATTTGGCCAACGGACGACGAACAATTGCCCAGGCGACCAAGTAGGTCCCATAGACAATATGCCTGGCTTGGCCACAGCTCCCGATGGCTGCTGCTGCTGCTGCTGCTGCAGAGGCTACTGTGTGCCCAATGTGAATTATAGGCTCAGTCACAATGGGCAGCAGAAGTTGCAGCAGGAACTATTGCTGCTGCTGCTGACTTGAGCCACATCTTTGATTTATATTGCGGATGCGCCTGGCACTTTGCAGCCGCCGTTTGACTGCTCTCGTTCTCGACTCGTCTCTGGCCATAATTGGCAGCCATCAAAGGCAGCAGCAGTCCAGCTGGCTCTGGCCAATGCCAATTCAATTATATAAATCATAGATGGAGAGAGGTTCGGGCATATCACTTTCGAATTGACCTACGCGCCATGACATATCGAAATCTGTTATGATTCCCGGTAAATCGTGGCACAATAAACGTTTTTATGTGCGCGCCCAAATCAAAGACGAATCTGAGCGATAAAAACGGTTAAAATTACTACCCCAAGCTTTGGTACACCCCATCACACACATACGTGTGTATAGCCAAGGAAATTGTCATTAGACATGCCGAATTTATGATTCTTGTTTTGATTTTTTCCTTTTCATTTTTTTTATTTTTGCTGTACCCACACCCAGTGCTGGCATCCACGCCCAGCTGCCCCCGTTTTTATTTTGGTAACCCTTCTTCAAGCTGCTGCTGCTGTCGCACACTCACAAACTCATAAATTGTATAAATTGTTGGGCTATTATTTCTCGTTGCTGTCAGCGCAATATTGCGGAGAGGCAAGTGTCACAGGCGGCGACCAAAGTGGGCGAGAGGGTGATAAAGAGACACACACAGCAACAGAGAGAGAGTGAAAGAGTAAAGTACAAATATATATATACACACATATTTTATATACACATTTATGTATATACATATATATATATATACATATGTACATATGTGCCTGGTCAGACATGTATTACATATCATTTGTCATCTTTTTATTATGTGTTTTTTTTTTTTTGGGAATTTTTTTCCCTTTTTTTGGCAATTGACTTTGCAGCCTTGACTTACGCCAAATGACATAATTAAGCCGCTCTCTGGTCAGGTAGTCGCTGCTTTTGGTTTAGGGTTAGGGTTTATGCCCCTAACCCTAGCGCTAACTCTACCATGTGCCATAAAATATAATTCGCTTGAATTCGTGGGCAAATCCTTTTTTTCCCTTTTTTCTCACTCTCTCTGCACATTAAATTGCGAATTTTTGTGCATTTTTTCGGCGAAATTGTTGTCGAATTTCATACAATTCTTTGGCAATCGGCAATCGGTTTTCTTTTTTTTTTTTTTTTTTGTCAACGCTCAGTGGGCTGTTTGCTTGGTTAGAAAGTCAATTGGTTTATGATGCAAGCAACCCTCGCAAGGGTTTGCAGCTTAGCATTTTGCGCTCTAAACGTCAACTAGCTGACTAAGAGCCAAAACTGAATTTTTTCTAGGGGGAGTTAAAAAATTAGACAGCAATTACATTTTTTTTTTTAATTATCCAAAATGTCTAATCTCTTCCTCGCTTATGCGAGCATGTTCCGCTGGAGTTATGTTCAATCAAGCAAAAATGTTTTATATATATATATATATATATATATATACATATATATATTCCCTGATTTTCATGTCTTTTTCTTTGTTTTTTTTTTTTTTTTTTTCTTAAAGCATACATTTATTTCATCAATCTATATATTGTATATCGAGTGCAGACTTTTCTCTGAGCAGTCTTGATCTTCACTCAGTATTAGCAAAATATATTTGGAGGAGGCGGCGGCAGGAGTTGTCAACGAGCTAACTAAACGAGAGTGCAGAGTGCCAGCAAAAACTTATCTCTGGAAGGTCTTGATCTCCACTCAATTTGCAGCATTGGGCGATTGTAGCAGGAGTAGGCAGCGACAGGTTTTATCACTGAGGCAGAGGGAGCTGCGGTACATAAATGTTCTCATATAAATACGGTGGAAGCAGCATATGGATCAACTTGTGGCTTAGCACTCATCACCAATATAAATACCACGAAGTATTTCGCTCTGCATTCGTTGCACATTTGGCCATCCATCAAAGCACATTGCGAGCTTATCAAATCGAATCGCCACAGAGTGTAGCTTCTATATGTACGTCTGTTGGTTAAGTTTCCGTTTACTGCAAGAGACAACGGTAGACATCGAGTTTATTGTGCGCATCGCTGGCACTGACAACGAAAACCCGGTCGCAACTTCCCGGTAATTAGATAAAGACACCAGCCCAAGGGCACTTTATGGCCGGGCCAGGCTGGGCTGGGTCGGGCTGAGGTTTTGCGGGTTGCATAGAGTTGAATCATCTTCTAGGTAGGATCTACCTGCCATTGTGTTGGGCATTGCGTCAGGCCGCTGGCAACTTTATGCAATGGGCTCGGGAGTCAAGGACGCTGGACGGCAGGAGTCGCCTCGCCGCAGCTCAGCTCGACTACCTGACACGCTTCGAACACGCGGCCAAACTCTTTTCTTTTTATCGCCTTGGACTTCTCATCTTTTTTCATTTTCTTTTTTTTTTGGCATTCACTCTCACTCCTTCCACTTGGTTGCTGCTGGCAGTTTCATGCGAAAAAGGATTCGAGTGAAAGGATAACGGCGAATGCCTCGCACTCGGCAAGCTAAGCAGCCGGGCAATAGAAACGAATATTTTCGAACTGCAATTGAATTGCAGGCCAAGCCAAGCCAAGCCCAGTCCAACCCAACCACTCTATTCTCCGTCATTTAAGCGTTTTATTTTCTTTCCTGTATAGCCATTTATTTGGCCGTTTATTTAGCAGTTTATTTAGCCGTTTATTTTTATTTTTATGACTGCAGCCAACTGGACGAGCTGCAGAACGTTCGGCAATTATAGTACAATATATTTTCTCCATCACCTTAAAAGAGAGAATCGAAAATGACTCCTTTGATGGTTCAATTAACGTAGTTTTCGCATTTCTCCCATCGAAAAAAAAAATAAAAAACAAAAAAAGGGTAAATCGTTAAGAGAGGAAATTAGACAAAATTCCTTTAATAATTGCTATTCGTTCGAATGATGCGAATGAACACAAAAATCTATTTCCAGTTAGAGCTGCAAGCGAAGTTAGTTGAAAAAAATAGTGAAACATAAAAATAAATAATAACTAACATAAAATAAATAATATAAAGAAATAAATAAATAAATTTACCAGCTTACCATATCATTTCAACTCTTTTACTCACATAATCAAAGAGCTCTCCAAGCATTCGCATTCGATTGCTTCGCAAGCCCAAAATAGAAAAAACTTCTGTCTTCAGCAAATTTCCCCGATTTATTTACTGAACTCTCTTTCATTATATAATACAGCCAAGCAAATATGTGAGCTCTAAACACAATGCGACTAGGTCAAGCGGGGCGTGTGTGCCGATAATTGTTTAATCAACAAGTAAAATAAGGGCATGTGCCTCTAAGACCGTAGAATAAAGCAAAAATTTAATCAATATGCCTCAGTTTGTAAATCAAAAATCAAAAAATGCGAAAAGCACAAATAAGTTATTTCAATTTGCCCAGGGGATGGAATCGATGCTGTGGCTCTGCGAGGCGGGGGCAGCGCCAGACAAATGTTGGCCCATTGATTAGCCCTTGGCCCCGGCATTCGCGTATTGCACAGCTAAGGATGTTAATTTTGGGGGTTGCCCTCTGATTTCTAGAATTTGATGAAAAAAAAAAAAAAAACTGCCCATTGACTAATTCCAACAATTTGTTTTTGGACGGTGCTTGTAGAATACCCCTTATGAGTGTTGATGAGGGGGTATATGCACTTTGTGTCTATGATAGTCTCTATAGAGAGGGACAGAGTCATTTTTTATTTTTTTTGCTTATATACTCGTAAAAAATCATGTGTGAATAATATTTGTGACTGCTTAAAAATATTTTTTATAATATTTCAAATGCTTATATATTATAAATATTATAATATATCAAAATAAAACTTAAAGCAATGAATTAAAAAAATTTAAATAATTATTTATGCCTTTTATTAATATTTTAAATTATTATTGCCATTAAATTCTTTATTTTTTAAATTTTAATAATTTAATAAACTTGGCCAATGTGTGGAATATTCTTTGCACCACTCATGTTTTTTTTTTTATTTGTTTAAAAAAAATGAATTTTTAGAGCTCTAAATTTTTTTAATAAGACCCTACAGAGCAAAGCTGCGCGTAGATGCAAAGATTACGGTATTGACAAGGTCCAAAGTCTCTTCTCGTGTGCTGTGACACTCCAATCCTTTTTCATTTAGATTTCCCTTTATTTCGCACTTTGCCTTAGTCGCTTTTACTATTATTTATTTTATTTTATTTCTCAGCTACTTTACATAAACTAAAATGATGACATTCTTCAAGCTGAAATCAAATATTTCCCACATATATTTTGCACATGCAATACAAATATTTTTGTAACATATTTCTTAGCCAACGATTTATTTATTTTTTTTTTTAAAGAATATTATTATTTTTTTATTATATTTCAGTTGAAGTTTGATATTGTTTTTTCAGTAATATAACAAAATGAAAAATTATATATTATTATTATATAATAATTAAGCCCATAATTTAATATATTAATATAATATAATTTAATATATTATTATTATATGCTGTCTATTTATTTATTTCACACATTATATTATATATTCAGATAATCAATCTGTGCTTCTCGAACTAATTCAACTGAATAATGGACCACAAACTGATGAAGCTGCTGCACAATATGTTGCCTTTTAAGTAACTGAGTAACATGAAATTACAGCTAATAAAGACTTTGCCAGATTCCAGATAAAAATTCCAGACCGCAATAATTTATAACTTTGTAGCTGTTGAAGAGAGCAAATGTTTTATAAATATCGTAAAGGCAATAAATGCACTTGGCAATGCATAAAAAAAAGAGAAGGAGAGAGAGAGAGGAGACAGCTGGGTAGAGATAGAGCAACCACAGACCACAGCGTGGTCAATTAAGCATTTAATATACGGCTGTCGACCCGCTTATGTCGATGCCCCAATGCCAGAAACGAAAACTGATTACAATGTCCGATTTCTGTCATTGTGAATGTTTCAGTGGCTGTAGCTCTCTGACTCTGACTCTGACTCTGGCTCTGGCTCTCACTGTGAATCCGACTATTTGTTTAGCTCCAATGTGTCGAATCCCTCGTGTGGCGTGGATCGGCTTAGGGCTGCGATTCGGTTTATTGAAACATTTCTGATTGTTTTCTTAACCAAGTCCGAGCAGGACAATGGCTGTGGCAAGGTTTCGATTTCGTGTTACGTCTGATTCTGCCTCTGCCTCATCTTCTTCTACTTCTACTTCTACTTCTTTTTTTTTTTATTATGGTGAACATATCTGGTTCATAAATCATGCCAGAAGCTGCGGTCGTCGCCGACTCGTCTGGGACGACACAAGAGAAAAGTGAAATCAAAACTATTATTGGTGATTTTTACCTTCTACGGATATTTGGTTTTGTTTGCTTTGTGCGGTTTGTTGAGGTGGCACAGCTCGTAACGTCTCTCAATGACAAATAAAAACATCAAATCATTCACAACACTTGTTCGGCTGGCATTGATTGAGCCAACACACCCCATGATCCTCGCAGACTAACCAGAAAGACCTGAACACGGCCACAAACCCAATCAAGGAAATATTTATATACCTAGGCATCTATTGAGAAAACGACAATTTCCCTTGCTTTGTCTGCGACTCCCCTTCCCTCCCAGCTCAGATGAGTTCCCAACCTGTTGGACAGCTTCACTTTCATTCACATTCACAGGAGAAAAAAAAAGTCTTTTTACTGCCCAGCGATTTATTGTTTGTGTATGAAAACATTAGCAGGCTTCTAGCCAGCCAGTTCTCTTGAATTCTCCCTCTCTCTCTCTCTCTCGCTCACTCTCTTTGACTCCGACTCTGTCTCGCTCGCATTGTTCGATGAGATTGATTAATGCTCTAATCCTACGATTTCTGCCTTTTGATTTCTATATTAAATGCTCATAGCTGACTCTTTTGATCGGACCTGGACGTTCCCTTACCTCCTGTTGGTTTGTTTATGTGGCTTCTTGTTGACTACGCATTTTTCATCTTCCTCTTTTCTATTTTTTTTCCTCTGTAATTTAATTGTACGTTTCGTTTTCACGGTGTATATATTTAATAAGCCCATTAATAGCTCAATTTGTTGGCTGCCTAGTTAGCATTCGAGCTGCTGAGTCACGCTTTGGTCATCATCATCAGAAATTGAGATATCGAGAGAAGATGCTTACGATATAAAGTGTTTAATATGGCTATTATTAATTTTTAATTTTAATAGAATATATGTAGTTTACTATTTTTATTTTTGTATATGGGAATTATTTAATGTCAATATCACAGAACCCAATAAAAAATAATTTATGGCTATTATTAATTGTTCCTTTTAATATAATATATTTTGCTATTTTGTTTTTATTTTATTTTATTTTTTTCTAAATATATGTAAATTATTCTATGTGAATATCCCAATAATAAATAATTTAATCAATCAATAGATTATAACAAATATCGAAATCCTTCAAGAGATATATGAATCTATAATAATTTATTTGAGAGAATGAATATTTGTTGCATTTTTTCTTCTTCTTCTCATTTAAGTTAATCGTACCAAAAACCCAAAAAAATAAATAAATATAAAATCATCTCTCATTTGGAGTTTATAATTTCGATACACATTTAACATCCAATAAACACAATGTTTGACCCGTGTCCAATAGCACTTAATAATGTGCAACCCTCAGGGCCCAATTCTGCCCACACACACACACACACACGCACACTCACACAGAGCACACTTAACCTCAGTTGGTCGAATTTTTTCATGCTTTTTTTTACAGTTAAATTGTATTTTATATTTTTTGATTGCAAAACTCGGCTTTAGGGCAATTAAAATTTCACGCTTTAGGCACAGGCGGGCGACCATGTGTCTGTGTGTGTGTGCGTGTGTGTGTGTGTGTGTGTGTCGCTTTGTGCCCGTGTCAATCAACAAATTTATTGTGCAAATTATTGCGGCAGCTATGACAACCTCAGGTGCTGTTTGAGGTGGTTGCCTTTCTTCTTCTGTTGCTGTTGCCCCACCCGAGCCAGTTGCTGTTGTTGTTGTTGTTGTAATTGTTGGCTATTATTGTTTCTATTGTTGTTAATTTTAAGCGCGCTGCTGCTATGTTGCATTGCACTTGTTTAAACGCATTCGCCACGCCTGGGATATGCGAACAACAATATAAATGATACGGCATCGTTGGCCAGGGGTTGTCTCAGCAGCAGCAGCAGCGTCAGTTCTTTGCCACACCCTCACCTAGCACCGAGCCATCCGCCTCCCCAGCCTCTTGGCCTTGCCGCGAGCTCGGTGATAACGCGAAATAATTGCGTGACAACCATGTAGCGATAATTTTCAATTAAACGGCATTTTCTTTTGCCTTCTTGTTGCCGAAATAAAACGCGCAAACAGTGTGAGAGAGAGAGAGAAGAAGAAGAGAGAGTGTGAGACACACACACACAAGTGTTAAGGCATAGACAAAAGCGAACGGCCCACTACGAAATGAGCCGAGTGTGGAGCGAGAGCCAGCGTGAAATTCCATATTAAAATCAACTTATTTTCTGCTTTCATTTATTCATGCTCAGTTGTTGTTGTTGTTGCTGTCGTCATCACACACACACACACACAGCACTGTGTGTGCTAAAAAGCAATAGTAACAATTTGCTTCTGCTTCGTGTTGCTGGCAGAAAAGTGTCACACTTGTGCGTCATTAACGCCGCCAGCCGGTCACAACTGGTGGGTGGGTGGTTGGGTGGTTGGGTTTGGGTTTCAGTTGGCTCGGTGGGTATGCTGCTTCATTTGACGCTCCTTTTTATTTTTGGGGTGGCCATGGCGGCCATGTGGTTGCCGCCTTTTTTGGGGGTTGCTGCTGCTGCTGTGGTTGCCAGCAACATTGCCAACCATTTTTCTGCGGCCAAAAGACAACAACAACAGCAACAACAATGGCAACAAAATAAAAAATAAAAAAAAAGCTGAGCGCATGTTAATTTGATTTGCGCGCTTTGCAATTTGACAATAATATTGTCATCAGGTTGAAGCTACGCAAATGCTCAGACTTGGCCTTTTGGCTCGACGTGCGTGGCCAATGCACATTTAATTGCGATCCACTCGGCTTTCATTCAAGAGCAGAGCATTGAACGGGTCTAAAAGTCGATGGACTTGAGTAAAACTCGACTTGAAAGATAAGAAATATGTGAATAAAAGAGAGAAGGAAATCAGAGCGTAAAAAAATTATGCATATATGTAAATTGAAATTACCTTAGTCACATATCCCTAATTCTCTCTTTGAGTACCGGCAATCCTTTTCTGATATAAGAGGATTCCAATGGTAAAGCAAATTAAATTTAACTTAAATTAAAATATTTTTTATCTATTTATTTATTTAACTTAAATTAAAATATTTTTTATCTATTTATTTATTTAACTTAAATTAAAATATTTTTTATCTATTTATTTATGTAACTTAAATTAAAATATTTTTTATCTATTTATTTATTTAATTTCTTTTTTCTCTTTTAAATATTTTCCTACATGTGTTAAACAAGGTGTATATCATTTCTATATTTATTTATTTATTTATTTTTTTTTTTTACCCTAATTTGTAAGACTAAACGTATCAGAATAATTCTTTATAGAAAGTGACTATGAGCTAGTGAGAGAGAGAGTTAGATAAAGTCTATCTCACTCGTCTCTTTGTCTCTCTTTTTGTCTTTCTGTCATCCAAAATGAGCTACCTAATCTCATGAAGAGCTTAAGAGCCACAGATATTCAATTTGCGAGAGAGAGTGAGAGAGCGAAAGTCTTTTAGAGTCTTTCCAAATGCAGAGCTAGCCACACGTGCGTTTTTCTTCGGTTCCTAATGCTCTGCCCATTGACTTTTCCGTGCCGATATAATTGAAGGAAAACTCTTCGAGCAACAATATGAGATGTGACGACGGATTACAGCTGCCAACTGTCAGTTTGGCTGTCAATTTGACCACGACAACCGCATCCGGCTTATTAAGATCAAGCAAAATGAATTTAAGGAAATGTAAAGGAATTATGCACAGCGAAATTTCGCAGAGCTCTGGCTGAGATTGAGCGGAATGTGAAAAGCGGGAAAATTCGAGAATGTAATTCAAATTTCACATATTTAAGTCTATATTTTTTAAGGCCAACAGCAAGCAAGCAATGTTGGCTAGGCCGGCAAGACTAGTTCCTGTCTTTGGGTTGGCACTGGTTTTTAGTAAACGTCGCCGTCTGTTACCATTTATCAAATTCAAATTAACGCTGGCATTGCGTTCGCAATTGTTCGGCAATAAGTCCTGTCATTAACAATGAGTCCTGACAAGTGAGTAACAGCAGCGGCAAGGACAACGACAACAACAAGCAACCACCCCGTTTTTTTTTGCGCCTCATTGAGTGGCATATGCGTTGTGAATTACGATTATATATATATGTATATATGTATGCATATATTTATTTATGTGTGTGTGTGTGTGTGTGTGTTTGTGTCGACTCTCCTGCATCCTGGCGTTTATTTCGCCGTTCGGCTGCCTTTTTAATGAGTGCAACGTGTTTTTGTTCGCATTCTTGTCGACTCTCGTGCACCCACTGTCCGTCATTCACTCCGGCTTGCCGTTTGCTGTTTTCTGTTTTTGGTTTTTTAATATTTGCGGTTGTCGATGGTACCGTTGTTAAGCATCCGCCTGTCACCCCAAGCCAAGCCAACAACCATCAACCATCAACCATCAACATCAACTTAAGTTCAATTAAAATCCACATCAAACAATAAGCGGGCACGTAGCTGAACCATCAACTACTTCAAAATTGGCACAACAATAACAACAATGCGCCAATGCTCTCTCGCATTCATACACACACACTCACACACTCATACTCACATCGTATTCATACGGCAATTTGCCAGGTTGGGGATGGACACGACCTCGCGGCCTCGCGGCTATTGTGGGTGGTTGATTCCGTTACTCACGGCTCGTGCCCAGGCTTAAATCTCGCCCAAAAAGAAAGCGCACACGTGTCCAGCAGGCGACAAACTTGTTGCCCTCCTGCACCGCTTCACACGCCACCCAACCACACACCCACACCCACACCCACACACATACGCACTCAAGATCTCTCTGTGTTAAGTTAAAATCAATGTCCCTGTCTTCTTTTCGTCAAGCCGAGCCACATACCTAACCATGCACCCAACGCAGTCGAGCATACCCCGTCCCATATGCTCTTAAGCCACCCAAAACTGTTTGCCTTTTAATACTCGAACTGAAGCACATGAAGATATTCTCATATCGATGTCTTCGTAGACATAATCAAGTTGAGGGCTCAGCACTTGACCAAAAATCTGATTTAATATTTGGCAAACTAATCGGAAATAAATAGTTAAGTTAATTTTGTAAATTTAATATTAATATTAATATTTTTAATATGTTTAAAATTAATATCTAGCTGATTTTTCATAAAAAATCTAATTTAATATTTGGCCAACTAATCGGAAATAAATACTTAAGTAAATTTTTTAAATTTAATATAAATATCAATATTTATAATATTTTTTAATTTAATATCTAGCTGAACTAATTACAGATTTTTCATCAAATACATATTTAAATGACTAGATAACTGAAATAAATTAGTTTCTAAATTTTAATAATTATATTTCTATAATTTAGTATGCAGACAAACTATAGCTCATTACAACTAAATATTCATATATTTAATACATCCATAATTCAATATTTAACTGACTAATTGAAGAAAAAAAAATGTTTAATAAATCAATTTAATTTAATATCAATTTCAATTTTAATTTATTTCACGCTTTGTTATAAAACCTGTAGTGGTTTTTTGTATGGTATTTTACAATAATTGTTTAAATAAATAAATAAAAAATATAATAAATTATTTATTTAGTTTAATATAAAAATGTATTCATTAAATTCGATTCATTAGATACGATGGTAAACAAAATTGTTATAATTTAATTTTTAATAATATTAAGCCAATAAATTGAATATATACATATGTTGCTTAGAAAATATTTAATAAACATTATAATAAATAGTTTATCAAATTATTGTATTTACATCTTGGATCATTTTATTCTTTATATGCCATATATAAGTTAACACTTCCACAGGAGATCTGATTCTACATTCAGACGTGTCATAAGTCAGCGCAGATTATTTTATTATTTGAATACTATTTGAAATATATATATTGTTTTTATGTGTAACTCGAGATTATAAACTTTAAAATTTGAATTTTCAACTAAGTTAAGTCATAAGAAAGTTAAGTCACAACTCTTATTTTTAATTTTTATTATAAAAATTGAAAATAAGACTTATGATTTGATTTTTATATAAAAATTTACCTGTAATAATTATTTTTGATTTTTATCATAAAAATTAATTTTATTATTAAATTTAATAATTCAAATAAATTTTGATGATAAAAATCAAAATACAAATATTTGACTATAAATATATAAATACATTTTTTTCTCTTACAATTTTTATTGAAGTAAAACTATAATAAAATTTTAATAATTAAATTTTTCTAATAATAATTTAAATGTATATTAATATTGTACAATAATAAATTAATATAGCTTATACAACAAACTTCTCTTAATTCCACTCGATGCCTGCAGTTGCCTGGGATTGAGAAAAAAAAAAAAAAACAAATCTATCGAGAAGCATCGAAACATGGTCCATGGAGTAGGCCTAGTCCATGGCCAGTTGGCTAGTCGCGGGGGTGGCGATAGCCACGTTTGAGTTGCTTTGGCTAAGGGCAACGAGTCAACAGCCGTGGTGAAGGTCGGGCGCCGGGGCAGCTATGCGGGGAATGCCTGTAAGCCAATTAATGCGTCAACTTATTAGTTTGTGCCCAGCACTCAGCGAGGGGCGTGGGCGTGAGCGAGGGCGAGGGCGAGGAGTAGAGCCAAGGCAGACTCTGGTTGCTGTTTATCGAACGCAGCTGTGGCTCATGCCATTCCGCGTGCTTTGTCAGTGGGTGCAAAAAAACATTGAAAAGCCCATCCAGATTTGGATGCTGTGGGGGTGCTGTGTGCGGGTGTGTGTGTGTGTGTGTGTGGGTGAGCGGAAATGGTAAAAGAAGAATGCGAACGGGCGGCGGCGGCAGTGGCTTCATTATTAAAATAATGCCACAATGCCCGGGCCAGGCCAAACTAACAACCACGAGAACATGCACAGAGATCACATCAAAGCAGGGTTCGTGGACCAGCGGTGGTTGTGTTTTGTGGCCAATGCGGCACCCTCTGCAAGCGCAGGCAGCAGCAGCAGCAGCAGCAGCAGCAAAAAACACAAAACACAATTGAAAGGGGCCAGCGGACGCAACGGGCAATCGGAATGAATGCCAATGCCGATGCCGATGCGAAATGCGAAATGCGTCAAGGAGCAGCGGCACAGCTTGGGCCGGGTATTGGGTCTGGGCTGTTCGCGGGGCGCAGCCGTTCGATTTCTCAGGATGCCGCTCTTGTGGGCCCACACAAGAGGACATCGAGGACATGGAGTGCAATTAATGTTAATGTTGAGATATTTATGATGCAACCCCCTTTGGTTTTTTTTTTTCTTCTCTCTCTCTTTGTCAAGAGGGGGTGTGGGCCACCCTTTCGGCTGAATATTTGCGTATGAGCTTCGCAGCGTAATTTAAATAACCCCGGCCGTAGCCGTAGCTCCTTGTGCGCATCACGGTCCACCCTCGATTGACGTTGCCATGGCCACAAAACAACATTTCAATTTCTGTCAAATAGTTTCGTATTGTCGACGGACGGACGGACGGCAGCAGCAGCAGCAGCAGCAGCAGCAGCAGCGGCAGCGTTTCGAGGATTTGTCAAATCAAAAACTTATGTTACAGCTGGATTAAAATTATACATGTCACTGGCTGCTGACTGCTGGCTACAGGCGACTGAGGCAACTGAGGCAGCTGAGCCTGTCTGCTTGTCAGTCACTGCCACGTTGTTGTTGTTGTTGTTGTTGTTGTTGTTGCTGATTTAACGCTTCAGCGCGCCAAATAAAACTTTCAAATGAACAGTTAAATGCGCGCTAATAGGGGTTCAGATTTCAGCAACTTTAGCCCTCAACAAGAGCAGCCCTCCTCACACCCCTCGCACCCCTCGCACACTGCTGCTCACTCCTTACCCCTTGCAAATCATCCTCAACGGGCAGCGATTGCCCCTGGCCGCTGTTGCGTCCCTTGTGCAAGTTTTGTAACCAACCCGAGCCGGCTCCTGGCCACACTGAGCCCGCCGCTCTATTGTCCTGCCACGGATTGATTGTGACATTAAGTAGGATTTATTTATTTATTTACTCCTTTCTTTGCCGCCTGATTTTTTTTTTTTCGTATTTTTTGTTTTTTTGTTTTTTAATTTCCACACAAGATGCAAATGATGTTTTCAGTTTGTTACACTTTCGCGCTCAACTCGCCTCGCATCGCATCGGATCGGATCGGATCGAAGCGAAGCGGATCACTGCCCCTGCCACGCCCTGCTATAGCTTTTAGCGCGTTCTATTTGCGTTGCGCATTTAAATGATTTAAGTTCGCAGTTTTAAATGCCTAGACAAACATACAATCTGCATATGCTCTATTTCGAATCGAGCTCAACTTAAATCGAAATTCTAGGACCCAAAAACCTTTTACGAGTTAATCAATTCGGTTAGGCATTTTAATTTATTATTATTATTATTATTTATTTTATTTTTATTTATATTTATTTATTTTTTTATATATTTTATTTTATTTTTTTTTTTTTTTTTTTTTTTTTTTTTTTTTGGTAAAGCATATTTTAACATTAATTCAATTTAACTCGAGGAAGATTGTTTTATTTGTATTTTCTTTTTTTTTTTTTTGTTAAGAGAAATTATAAAATATATTTTTTTACAGTTTAGCACAACGCTACCTTATTGATAAATTAATCTAAACAGAGTATTACATTAATTTATCTATTTAAAAGCTATATTAATATTAATATTATATATGAAGATATTTATGGGTATTTATATAAATATATTCCTGACAAATGTGGAGGTGTTTAGGTCAAGACCCGATCTAGCAGGTCTTGAGGGTGTTGGCGTTTCCGATCTACTCCATATATTAGTACGGCAATTGACTGAATTATGTGCTGCAGAGCCTAGTCGTCTGGCCAAGCTATTTGGATAAGAGTTTAGCCTACCAATGGATTTTTTGGCTACCTCCTGAATTTTGTCTCCAATTTTGGGGACTTTAAAAAATAAAATAAGAAATAAATAAAATAAGAAAGAAGATTACGGAGCCCAATAAGGCTCTGGCGCTTCATAAGAAATAAAAATAAAAATAATTATAAAAAAAAGAAAATAAAAAAGAAAAGTAATTTTTCAACCCTCTCACTGATAAGTTCTTCCTGCTCATAGCCCAGAGTGAATTAAAATAATATAGCTAATTTCTTATAAATTAAAATAATTATTTTTATTTCCTTTATTTCTTATTTATTTATTTATTTATTTTTTATGCTCACAATTCGACATATTTTTATTTATCAAGCCGCATTAGAAATGTATTAGAAATATTATAAATATATATATGAGATTTTTTCCCAGTGCTATTTTTGGCCATTTGACAGGTGCTCAGGTAAGCTTCTAAATAAATGCCACCAAAGTAGCGCAGCGAACTGTAAAAATCTGCCCAAAATCGACAGCAAATATTCAAACCAAAATAAAT
This sequence comes from Drosophila aldrichi, assembly GCA_035045965.1. Classification (NCBI taxonomy): domain Eukaryota; kingdom Metazoa; phylum Arthropoda; class Insecta; order Diptera; family Drosophilidae; genus Drosophila; species Drosophila aldrichi. Next base: position 1,250,479 of record JAWNOM010000125.1, read on the forward strand.
GCTAAGCCAGAAACAAAGCAAGAAAAAAAAGAAAAATATCTAGTAGAATATGCATATAGCATACACACACACACACACACACACACACACACACACACACACACACACACATGTATATATATTTATATATAAAATGTTATACAAAATATCGCCAGAGGGCGAAATGGAAGCTGTTCTATACTTTTTGTCGTTCATGGTTTAGTGATTCAATTATTTTTGTGCGCAATTTAGATTTATTGAGTTTACAGTTGACGTTGTTGTTGTTGTTGTTGCTGTTGTTGCTGTCATTGTTGTTGTTGTCATTGCTGGTGCAGAGATTTGCAACAACAACCTGCATAATCAATACTGAATACCGAAATGCGAACGTGTTGTGAAGTTTGCCATTTGCCAGAAAAGTAAATAAAAATGCATCAGTTGCTCTCTGTGTGTGTGTGTGTATGTGTGTGAAGCTGCATGCTTGCTGAGAGAGAGAGTGTATGCCCCTGGGCCAGTTTGAGGGACATGCGGAATGCGGCAGGCGACATGCGGCATACGACAATCGGCATGGGGCACGAGTAACGAGTAGCGAATATGGCCGCTAAAAGCTTAACGCTCAACAACAACAAATGCAACAACAAATGCAACAACAACAACAACAACAACAACGATGTCGACATCGACAAGCGCTCGTGTGTCACGTGACGCATGCAATTCGCATCCGTTTCCGGTTAAGCACCGTACATAGCGTACGGCAGAGAGCCAAGGTGGGCAGAGCTCGAGTGAGAAAGGGAAGGAGGTAGGGGGAGTGAGCGGGAGTTTGTTGGGCGTTTGCGGGACTAACAAATGGTCGAGACGGTTGCTGTAGATATTGCACAAAGCGCGCTGCCTGCAGGGTTAAAAATCATTTTAAAACCATAAAAATAAACTCGCGTGTCTGCCAAAGTAAATAAATAGTAAAATAAAAGGCGAGGCACACACACACACACACATCGAAACATTTGCCAGTTTATTTGTGTCGATTTGTGTTTTGTTTTAGTTTTTATTTAAGCTTCACACATTTTTGTTTTTCAAATCCTTTCACTCAACACTTGATGGGTGTGTGTGTGCGTGTGTGTGTGTGCTTAGGCAAAAAATGCAATTTAGAATATTTGCAATTCCCTTTGGCAACAACAAATCTGCCACCGATTACCCGTTTCCGCTTCAGCTTCAGCTTCAGTTTCTCATTTCATTTAGTTTCTGCCTCAATGTATATCAAATAAAAAAAATAAAAATAAAAAATAAAGAAAATAAATCTGCGCACATTTTATAATATTTATTGTGCTAAGCCCCAAACAATCTGGCAAGCAATGATCTCATAACATTGCTGTTAAATCCATAACAGTGAGCTAACATGTTTGTTGTTTTCTCTACCTCCCACGCCTCTCTCATCTCTCTCTCTGTTTTAAGCCAAGTTCCAATTCATTGAGAAAAATCTATTTTTGCGTGTGCATTGTTAGATATGCATATATGAAATTTTTAGACATAAATACTTTATGCTATAGAGTTACAATGGAATAGAAACTAGAGAATAGAGAATACCCAGCCAACAGCAGCTCCAAGTAGAGCTAGCCGAATTAATTAGATTTAAGTTAAAGCAAATTTGTGGAAAATTGTAAAAAATAAGAATTAAGTTTCCGATTATTTTATTTATAATTATTTCGAATGAAGATTGATGAATTTAAGAATTTTATTCTAGTACACAGCTCGATGTGTGTTTGCTACAGACTATCGCTCAAGTCTCTAGCTCTTATGGATCCTGAGATCGACGCGTTCATTCTTATGGACAGACGAACGGAGCAGATCTCGCCCCAATCAATATTATTTATATACCTTAAAGGGCCTGCCACGCCCTCTTCTGCCTGCTAGCAGCTCAGCGCAAAACTAGATCTACAATAGAAAAAATTCACATTATTTAAAGCAGCTCAAAATTTCGAGTACCTCTATTAAAGCAACAACAAAATCCACTTCTGCTTTAGTTATATGTCATATTTCAATTTCAATTATCCACCTATATATCATTTTATATATATAAAAAATATTCAATAAACTCGGCCAAGCTATTGACACTCGACATTTGGATCATTTCTTTCTGTCTGATTATCGTCGCACGACTGTTCCTCCTCCTCCTCCTTCTCCTGCTGCTGTTCACTCCTAACCGACTTAACTGACCTTTTATTATTCCATTTTTTGTGCCGTTCAGATTTCATTATACCTAGTGCTTAATTTTTCAGTACAACATCAACACCCTGTACGACAACTTGTGAACATGACAAAGCAATTGAGCACGGCCGAGGCCGAAGCTGAGGCTGAGTCTGAGGCTGAGGGTTGACTGCCCTTGCTGCGATCCAGGGGTGTTGCGGGGACATTGATTATTAAATGTTTGAAGTGAAGCCAATGCCGAACCCTTTTTTTTTTAGACTCATCTCGCCCATGACCCATAATTTGGACTGTGTGCGTCAAATTTATTGAAGTTAATATTTGTCGCAAATGGTATGGGTAGGCGGAGGGTTGGCCGAAGCGCACAATGAGCAAGGCTGTTGCAAAAAATAAATGAAATAATAAAGAAAGATAATTGTGCATAAGAATATGTGTATATAGATATTTTTGCAAAAGGGGCTCTCTCACCCTCTCACCACGCCTTCTTGGGCTGGTGCAAGCATAAATCATGCAATATATTGCATTATCATGCAGCTAGCAATCGTTCCGGCTGCCAGATTTGTCCAGCCTTCTAATGGATATAATAATGGGAGCGCATAATGGGAACGAGAACGGGTTGAAAACGAACGAATAACGAATACAAAAACCAAAGACAAATGAAAAAGAGATAAAACAAAAAATAAAATAAAAGAAAAGTTCATAAAGAGAAAGGAAATTTTTGAGAAATGGTAAATGGTAAACAGAGTTGGGCAATTGATTCGTTCGCTCAAGATACTGAGGGAATGAAGGTCTCAAGGTCGTCGCAACCTTTCGACGCAATTTGCATAAAGGATTTTCGGGGAAAGCATGTCCACAACATTGCGTCGTCGCAGGACATTTTACGACGCCTTTTGCCTGATTTCACTGTTCAGTTTTATGATGCAATCCGTAAACTAGAGCATTTCACATTTCACAATTCCCATTTCACCCGCTGCGATGGTTCAGCGGAAGATGTGCGACACGGTATGTATGTATGGGTTGGCTAGGAGATAGGGATAGGACAAGTTGTCCTACAATAACTGGGCATTATATAAAGTTGCGCATTCCGAGCGTTTCGAGCATAATGAAAGACACGAGCGGGTTTTATCATCGACTCGTTCGCTCTCGCTCTAATTGTGTGGGTTGCTCTCGGCCGCGACAATTCTATTGCATTTGCATTTGCGTTTGCAATCGCATTTGCTTAATGACAAATTTTCTGACGAAGTCTATTCGAAGGCAACACAGCCTTGCCTTCCCTTCCCTTCCCTTAACTCCTCACGCAGCCCTTGTGCTTTGTTTGACCGTTGTGTTGTCCTTTTCAGTTGAGTCGGCGAGTTGATCGAATTCTCAATGTCCTCTCTATGCAAATATGCAAAGGCTGTGCCATTGTTTGGCCCGCCCCGTAGCTGTAAATATTGGTTATTAGGCCAGCCATCTTGGCCCGATTCTCGCATACCATTTACATTTACATTTCGAATCCTGGCCACGTTGTCCCTTTGTCGCAATGTTATACAAATATGCGCCAATCGGTTGAGACTCGGCGCGGGTTTTACTCGCTATTGATGCGTTGCCCCGCAGCGGTTGCCTTGCCTCATTTGTTCGGCCTCCGCGTCTTTTATGTGGCATCGTAAAACTTTTGTGGCTAGCTGGCAATTTTTCAACACAACGTCAATGGCTGGCCGAGCCCTGCTGCCAGCCTTAACTATTTGCTTCGCAGAAATGCGGCAATCAATTTCCCTCTTTTGGGCAATTCAAAGAGGAAACAAAAAAAAAAAAAAAAAAACTTGTTCTGCTCTTACATCAATTTGTTGCTTCACAAATGAGTTTATTTGGCAGGAAAAAAATATAATTTATGCAGCACTGAACAAAACTCTTTCTATTTAAAGATATAGCAGAGATTGAAAATATGTAAAACTAACTTAAGGCGGCTATTGAAATATATCAAATAAAATTGAAAAAAAAAAAAAAAAAATTAAATAAATAATAATAAAAATAAAAAATAATAATAAAAGTTTACTTTAGCTTATGTATTATTAGAGATGGAAGGATTGAAATAATAATAAATCAAAAACAAACAAACAAAATGCAAATAAAAATAAATCATATATAAAATAAAATTATTAATTCAAACTATTTTTGGCATATCAATAACTATAAATAAATACCAAAAATCAATTTAATTAAATTTGAGCAAACATTTAAAAACATTTAAATAATCATTAACTTTAGCAAACAAAAAATATTATCACACAAAAAATATATATACATATATATTTACATATATATTTAATGTATATAAAACAAACAAAATACTTATTATGAATACGCAATAATTAAATAAATAGATATATAACATAAATAGTGAAAAATTCAAATGCGTATATTTTTAAATAATTTTCAAAAAAAGGGAAAACTTTTTTCAGCAAGAAAAAAGAGAGATTAAAAAAAAAAACAAATGCTATTTGATTTAGAATAATGGTTTCTTACAATTAAAACATGTACAATTAAATCGATAAATACATAAATATATATAAATACATAAAAAAAATACTTTACTTACAAAATGAATGAGGAATATTAAAAAATGTACATAATAAAAATAAAATAATATTACTAAAATTAAATTAAATATAATAGAATTAAATATTTTATTAAATAAATGATTATTCAATATATTATTAATCTCAATATATTATTATTCTATCTGTCAAACTATTTTTATGTTAATACATTTATTATATTTATATGATTATAATATAATTATTTAATAAAAATAATGTGACTTTTTTAAGTACAATTAACTGAAATTATGAAAATAAAATAATAAATAGGCAAACTGCAAATAAATTCTTAAAAATATTATTTGTAAACAGAAATATATTTTTAACTAAAATATTTCCAAAAAGAAAATTGTATATAATGCAAATTCAAACTCAAATTATTAAAAAACTCTCCGAAGGTATTTTTTTTTTTTTTTTTAGATAAATGAAAATGTGAAAAACAAACAATGAAAAGCGAAAAGTGAACGCCAAACAGGAAACATGGGAAACAAAATGTTGATTGTCACCTTCGGAGCGTAAGACATACAAACATTAGAAACGCCCATTTAGACAAAGGGTTTTCAATTTGGACCATGCTGGATGTGACCCATGTTGGTTACGGCGGCGGCTTGTTAATCTCTTAATTTATCAATTGAGGCATATTCGTGCATGGGCTGCAGCAGCAGCGGATGCGGATGCGGATGCGAATGCGAACTCGAATTCGGTTTCAATTTCATTTTCATTTTCAGTTGCAAATTAATTTCCATAAATGCGCGACGAAAAAGGCAAAGCACACAAAAACTGTCGGCGCAGTTTGTGTTAAATAGGCTAGGGCTTGGGGTGGGGCGAGGTGTTTGCGAGTTTGGGGGTTGCTCAAAAAGGGTTACGACAAAAGTTATGTTTACATAATTAATTAAACAACACAATGCCATCGTGGCTGGAGACGGCGAAGGTAACACATGTGCAGCAGTCCATCCGAGAGCCAACGAAATGCAATATATTCACACAATTGTTAAGTGAAAGAGTTACGGCAGGGGTTGCAGCACGCCGGCAGCATTTGCAGACTCCGCCAGATCTCGCCAGATATGCCATAAAGAGCGGCCGTAGCGTTGAGTCGCCGCATCATTTACTTTGCTTGGTAATAAACTCATAAAAAGCCAACCAAATGGGAACATTAAAACAAAACTAAAATGTCATCTCACCCTAGAGCAACACCAACAACAACAGCAGCGGCAACAAGACGGCCGCATAATGGGGCAACAAAAGGCGCGACAATCCTTGAATCCTTGAATCCTGCCCTAGCCAAGCGAAAGGGTTGTGCGCGCTCGAGAGATGCGTCCTCATCTGCGCATTGTGCTCATAAACTATTTGTCACACGCAGCCAGCAGTAAAGTGGGCGGTGGGCGTGCACATTTGTCATTAGCATTGGCCAAGGGTATGGCTGTGCGGAGGCCGGACAAACGGGTTCGCCAAGGAGCCAGCCTAAGCCAGCTAGCCAGCTAGCGGCACAGCAAAACGCATAAATGACTTTTTGATTCACTTGCTAGATGTGTGCGTGTGTGTGTGTGTGTGTGTGTGTGTGTGTGTGTGTGTGTGTCCCAAAGGAGTTGCCTGGGCCCCGTTGAATTAGATCGCCAGCATTTGGTGTCGCCATTTTATGGCACATTTGTAATCCACTTCCGCATGGCTGGCTGCCCACGCACCACCAACCACCGCTCAGTGGGACCCCCCCAACCCCCAACCACCCTCCACGCCCATTTAGCCGTAGCAACCTGTTACCAGGTGTTAAATTAGCGTCATTTTCAAACTCTGCTCACACGGATGAGCAAGTGGCGCTCTAACCAACTGCTGGCCCGCTTTTCATTTACTTCAGCCAGCCAGAATTAATGTCGGCTTTCGGTTTAGCTAGAAGAATGCCCTAGATTCCGGGATTGCTCTATGTAACTGGAAGCTGTACCGCCTAGCCTGGGCATACGTACGTATATTAAAGCTGTATTTATTAAGCACTTCAATTAGCTGCATCAGCTGTGGCTTAAGTCTCCACTCTAAGTAAAATGAATTGTGGGAATATACTTGTAATAAAATGTTCAAATTAGTGGAATAATGAGATTATTCATAGTAAGTGTGAGCTACTTAAAGCAATTTGGAATATAATATTTAATAAGTTTAAGTTCGAGTTTTTCAATCTGGCATAACCCATGCCTGAGTATATCTGTATGCAAATGACAATATTATCAATAGAAGCTCTATGTAACTGGAAGCTGTACCGCCTAGCCTGAGCACACGTACGTATATTAAAGCTGTATTTATTAAGCACTTCAATTAGCTGCATCAGCTGTGGCTTAAGTCTCCACTCTAAGTAAAATGAATTGTGGGAATATACTTGTAATAAAATGTTCAAATTAGTGGAATAATGAGATTATTCATAGTAAGTGTGAGCTACTTAAAGCAATTTGGAATATAATATTTAATAAGTTTAAGTTCGAGTTTTTCAATCTGGCATAACCCATGCCTGAGTATATCTGTATGCAAATGACAATATTATCAATAGAAGCCCTTTTAATGTTTTAAATGTGAGTCGAAGATCGTCAAAAACATTAAGTATTTTTTGAATAATACAAAAAAATGTATTTTTAATTATAAAAATTAGGTTTTGTAATAAAAATAAATAATTAATATTATTATTTGCGTTCCCTGGTATATACATTAGTTCAAGTAAAATTTAGAAAGTAAATTAGAATTTAAAAAAATTATTTATTTATTAATTCATTAAGATGAAGCGCCCAAGCATAGCAAATACTTATAGATCATATAATTAATGGGAATTAAACATCAGCAAGCGAAGGCTGACATCAAAATAATAATAATACTTTATAATAACATAATTTAATATAATATAATATAATATAAAATAATATAATATAAAGTAATATGACATAATTCTTTAATGAAATGATTATAAACTAAACTAAAGAGCGTGTGTAAAATCCATATTTGAGAGATTTGATACACATATACACATATATAAAAAGAAAAAAAAAAAAAAAACTGATCTGAACTCTATTTTAATATATGCATATGTACATTGCGCTCTAGTAACCAAATTATATACATTTATTTTTATTAACATGACCCACGAGGTCATTCCTTTTCATTTAATAATATAAACTTATAGCAAAACATTTCACAACATTTAAAAAAAATCGAAATCCTGTTCCTGTAATAAGTTACAGTTGAATATTTTCTAGCTTTTTCTGCTAATTATAGCTGGGCTGTTGGTGACTTTGGGTGGGGAATGTGGGGTTCTTATAAATAGTTCAAAGGAATCTTACTTATTCACTTACCCAGAAATCTCCTATGAGGTCAGCTATGGGTCGTAGTATACTTATACAATTTGATTAAAAATTCATAATATTGAAATTCAGCGAATTCAGAACTATATTTATATGTAGTTTACTTAATTTATCAATAATAATGTTAAGTTTGCTTCACTTGTAGCCGCAGTCATTTATTTACATCTACATATTTTTATTTTAATTTTTTTTTAGGTCAATAAAAAATAAAAATTATCTAAAAATAAGCTTAAAAATATGCGACTATTGTAATAATAAATAATAAATTCTATAATATATATTTTTTATCATGTATTATTAAAATATAATTATTATTTATTATTTATGTATTTAGTGTAATATCATTTTACTTATTATTGTAATGCTATTTTTTATACATTTACAATATTTATTGTGATTTATTATTATTTATTGTATTTTGTTTACTTTTTATTGATATTTATATTATATTATTTATTATTCTTATTATTTATTTATAACTTAAATAAAATAACAAGTAATAAATATAAAATAACAAATAATAATGTTTTATTTTAATTTTATTTTTTTTTTAATATAATTTATTTTATTATTTATTTATAATATATTGTAATGTTTTATTTTAATTTTTTTTTTTTAATATTATTTATTTTATTATTTATTTATAATATATTGTGTTTTTTATTATTATTTGTTATTATTTTTTGTTGTTTATTTCTTTATTTTAATTTTATTTACTTCTTGCTGCTAAGGAGTTTTTAATCAGTTAATCATAGAATCAGCTTATCAATAGTATACTCTGATTGCGCCTGCTTATAATCCCTTTCACCTTCTGCAGAGCATTTAAGAACAAGCTGACTTTTCATTTCCATAGTCTGGGCGACTTTTCCCATTTCAGCATTGAGTTCTTAAGTACTTAAGGCCAGTTCTTGGCGCGTATCACAGCTGTCAGACCTTCTGGCTGTCTCCTGACTCACTCTCCTCCCGCACTCAGTCAAAGTTCCAACTGCGTAATATCTTCTGCTTAGAGAACAATTATCAAAACTGTTTCAGTTTCAGTGCCTAAAATTAGGCACTAATCAATAGATGGCAGCATATTTCATTCACAACTCGCCACTCCGCCTCTCCCCTATCTGTGGGTGTGTGGCTCCTTGGCTGGAATCACTTAATGCCACACACAAGCAGCCCCAGAGGCACGTCGTCTATTTGTTTTGTTAACAACATTCTTGAGATGCTTTTATGAGGCATGCTATGCCTGGAGAATCGGTAAATCACATGACTCCCCCCCCCCCCCCCCCCCCAGCCCAATTCAGCCCAAACGGCGGCATTTATAAGCAGAACCCCACACTACCCATCCACCGGCCCTCCTCCTCCCCCGTCCACCCGTTGACACTATTTGTTGGCGCGTGAGTAATGCGCATGGCTTAATTTCAGTTTGTTGTCACATATTTGAAAGGCGCCCGAAAATACGCCCAGGCATAAATATTTATAGCCCCGTCAGCCCCTTCGCAGATTAGAAAACGCTTAAGTGCGACTTTTAGCTCGTGACTTGTCTTAAGTGTACCGCCCCACTCCACCCATGTGCTGCTGCTGCTGCTGCCAGCGCCTATTCTCGACTGTCAACTGAAGATGCCGATGACGGCACGCGTCATCTTTTTGCTGTTGTCCGCTCCAGGTCTCGGTAAATGCTGCCAGCATATGTTTAATAGTTGAGCGACAAATATGAGCGACTCTTGAGGCATTTTTAAGTAGCCCCTCAGCAAACGCCCCCTTCTCTCTCTCTCTCTGTTGCTCTGCCACTATCCCTCTCAATCTGTTTGACGGCAAACCCTATCCCCTTCTAGTTGCGTATCTGATCTGCGCTGTTTGATTATGTTGTCGCACGCGCTGTTTAATACTGTATATGAATATGAAAATAACACCACCAGCACCACCCGTGCCACCCGTGTCAGCCCTGCCTGTCCACCTTCCGTTCTCCCCTGCCAACACAGACGGCAGACGACAGACGACAGACGTCGTGCCTTGAGGGTTGTTGCCAAGACGTTGGCGGGTTAATTGAAAAACTTAAGTGCCAACAGTCGCTGCGGATTAACCATATTAAAAATTTAATTAATGCCACTTTCGTTAAACTATTTTGATATTCTTGCCGTTTAGGCATTGCCCTAACAAGGGGGCGTGGCCGGCAATGAAACACACGCAACTGGATGTGCAATATGAAATAGAAACTGAAATTATTTTTTATGATGGCTTAAGCCATTTCCAAATGAGGTCTAACGAGGCGAAGAGTCTGCAGAGTAGGTTTATTTATGATTATTTATGTAATGCATATAGATATCAGAAAATAAATCAATCGATCTGAATCCATATGAATGTTTATGAATTTTCTTAAGGAGTTGTACAACAAGTTTCCGGAGTATAATACATATATATTTAAATCGATTTAATAAATATATATTTAAATTATTAAATTTAGTCATTATATGATATTATATGATGAGGATCTCTGGGAGCAACAACATAATATGATTCCTTTAAAATAAGAGTGTTTAATGCAATTGTGCAATGTATTCAATGTAAAAAAAAAAATAATAATAATAATAAATTGAGGCACAAAATAACCCCCAAGAAGAGAGGAAAAAACATACAAAGGTTATTTTTCTACGGCAAATTACAAAAAAAGAATAAACTCCCATTTGCAATTTTTTATTAAAAAACTCTTTTTAATTATTATAAATAATTTATATGATAAAAATAAAAAAAAAAAACACATGATTTTTGTATAAAAATCAAATCATAGCTCTTTCTTTTCAATTTTTATTATTCTGTTTTATTAAAACTAAGAGTTATGATTTGATTTCTTAAATAAAAATTGATCTGTTATGATTCCTTTTGATTTTTAACTTATAAATTACTTATAATAATTAAAAATACATTTTTTGAAGTACTCAAAAAATAATTCTTTCGAAGATTTTCTTGTTAATTCTATATTTTTAGACTAGTAACCAATAAGTAGTAAAATAATGATAAACTTTTATTTGCAATTGTTTATTAACAAATTATTTTTAATTATAATAAATAATTTATAAGAGAATTTCTTTAAAATTAAATCTTATATATTTTTATACTTTTTGCAAATTTTAACCACTTGTTATATTTTCAGTTTATATAACAAGTGCTTAAAATTTGCAAAAAGTATAAAAATATATAAGATTTAATTTTAAAGAAATTCTCTGTCTCTCTCTCATTCTCTTTCCCTCTCTCTCTCTCTTTTTTTAACTTCTAAAATCAACAGAACAATTATGAAAATATTTGAAATGCCAAATAAATTAAGATGATTTCATAATGATGCAAACAATGAATGAATATGAATGCAGTAGAAATTGAAGCGTCATTAAATTTACATCAGTCAGCAATCCAGTTATTCACACACACACAGACACACATGCAGATGCCGTTCGTAAGTGTGTGTGTGTGTATAGAGATATGCAGATGGCCACAGGGCATTTGGCTTATACATATGTAAGTAAAACACTTTTGGTAATTCATTAAGCTACGGAAGTTGAACTCAGAACTGCAATTTCCCCTAGAACCAATTATAGAAAAATTTAAATTCGTTTTAAAAGCAGACCAAACGCATGTCCCATGTCCAGCGCTGTTGGCCCAGACAGACGACTACACGACGACGACGACGACGACGACGACGACGACGACGACGACCATGACGACTCATGCAGAAATGGAAGGAGAGCCACAGGCAACAGCAACAGCAGCAGCAGCAGCCGGAGCTGGAACTGTAGCTGTTAATGGTATGGGAGAAGCTGTAGATGGCCACTGGCGTTGCCTCTGATGGATGAATGTAATGCCATGTGTGAATGTCGGGCAAGGGGTCTGGGCATGTGGGCGACGTGGGCCTCTCTCTGCATGTGCATGCCAGTATGGGTGTGTGTGGACAGCGGCATGTTCATAAATTGAAATCACTTCCATATCCAGGGGAAAAGTTTGGCAACAAAATAGAGTAAAAGCGTTGGCTCTACCCAAAAAAAAAGAAGAGAGAAAAAGTTGAAATAAAAAAGCGACAGTAAAGAGCAACGAAGCAGAGAGCAAAAAAAAAAAAGAGAAAAATGAATGAGTTGAGCCAAGTACCGTGCAATGCCACCCACACACATCGAGCATGCAGGGGAAATAAAAAATTCTGTTTTTAAATCGCTGACATTGGAGAAGGAGCCGGAGTAGGAGCAGGACAAGGACTTGAACCAGCAGCAGCAGCAGCAACAGCAGCAGTCCAGGACCAAGTCAGAGTTGACCATGTACGACAAGTAGGCAACACTTGACACAGTTGCCACTTTCAATTGCCAACATTACTCGAATGGCGCCCACTAAAGAATGGGCTAACCGGGCTGCATGGGCTGGGATGGGGGTGTGCCATAAGCCGAGCAGCTGCATAGTTGAGGGCGGTGTTTTGTCTGCATATAAATACCGCCTGTGGCCATAAAAGTGGAGACCAACCGACCAACGTGTAACAAGGCAAAAAAAAAAAAAAAGGAAAATGAAAAGAGAAAATAGGAAAAAAAAAAGATTGGAAGCGAAAAACTCGCCCGACTGCAGCAGCAACGAATTGCCAATTCCAAACGAGTCCCACCCACAGCGCAAAGTCCGCACTAAAAAATGGCTAACCGAATGTGTGTGGGCGCGGCTGTGGATGCTACTAGCTCTCGATGTGGGTGCAGGCATGGGCCATCCATGTAACTCTGACTGGGCACTTGGATGCTTGAGAGGTTGTCACATCAGAAACTGCAATCCGCTGCCACCGGGCACCTTTTTGGCCACAGTCGACCTGGCCAACAGCAATACTCTACCGTTATCCGATTCGACTGGAGCTTGGCCTATGAAATGCTTGAATTGAATGCATTAAAATGTTTAAATTAAAATATTCAATTAATAATAATATTTTGCATATTATTTTATAATGAGATGTGAATTTATGTTTAAATAATAATAAAAATGTTTAAATAATAATAAATAATAAATAAAGTTTAAATAAAAGGTATATCAAAAAAATTATTGTATTTATTTATTATTTATCAAAATTCTAACAATTGCTTATTTTTTTATTGCTATATTCTCTTAAATACATATATAAATTTTTAAACATAATTCTTATTTATTATTTATATGCGTATATTTTAATATTTTATTATAAAATGTATTAACATAATTATGCAATGAAATATTGTTATTTTTATAAAGCATAATAATGTCTAAATTTTTCCTTGGTTAAAATAATTGAATAAAATATCTAAATGTTATTTTTTTATTTTTCCTTCTTTATTTATTAAAATATGCAAATAAAATGGTTATATTATGCAATATAAACCAATATAAAAGATAACAATATAATAGGGGAATATAATAAAGAAAAATAGCAATATTATTATTATTATTAAATATTGAAGAAGTTCAAGATTTTTCATACCCATTTTGCATTTTTATTTATTTATTTAATTAATTATTTATTTATTCATTTATTTATTTGTTTATTTATTTTATTTTATTTATTTTTTTTTTTTTTTTGAATTATAAAATAAAATATTTAAATAATATTATTGGCTTATATTTTTATTTTTAATTACAATTTTCTTTGATAAGACAAAACGATTCATATGAAAATAAAATTTTGGTGTAAGTATTTTTAAATAACAAAGGCAATATTTTATTATTTTCAGCTTCGTGAATGAACAAGAAAAAATGATTTTAATTTGATTTGGTTAAGTTAAAATGAAAGCGTGTAAATTTTTAAAATACAATCTGTTTCATTTTATCTTATTTTTAATTTATATTTTTTTTTTAAATCGTAAGCTTTTATTTATAAAAATAATATTTATAAAGGATGCTTATAAACTCACAGCTTATTCAATTTATTTATATATTTTTTTTTCTCCAGGTTTTTTTTTTTTAATGTATAAGATTCATATTTTTTTAATAATTATTGTTTATATATACATTTTATTATTATACAATTTTTTTTTTTGCATAAATATATTTTTTTAATTAACAAAACTTTCTATTTATGTGTTATATAATTTATAATAATGAAAATTTCCCTTGTTTTATAGAGTATTTGCCTGGTATCTGCATAACGTGTGCAACTTTAGTCGTTTGATGTTTTTTGTTTTTTACTTTCGTGCTTCTGCTTGTTGTGTACTCTTCCTTTCTGCCTTTGCCCTTATCACATTTCCATCGCATCACATCGCATCGCATCGCATCGCATCGCATCGCATCGTATCGCATCGCTTCGTTGCCGTCCAGTGTCCTCTCCTGTTGTTTAGTTACTTTGGTAGTTTCGTTATATTTATTGGCCCACATTGGGTGAAAAATGTTCAACGCTTTGGCAATTTAGTTGAGTACCGTTATATGCTGGCGGCCTGGACTCTCTCTCTGGCAGTGCACTCATCCGCCTCCTGCCCGGCATCGGCATTGGCATTGGCATCAGGCATCAGGCATGGGTGGTGCGCTCTGGCGCTCCAGGCTCATAAAATGCGAAAAAGCTAAAGCAGAACAATGAATGCCAGCACCAGAATCAACTCTCGTCCACCTAGACAACTATCCGTGGCGGCAAGTGGAGCGAGAGCAACGGACAGGAGGCGCGAGAAGAGGGGGCGAACGCGATTTACGAGTTGCCATTTTGCTGCTCAACTGGGCCGTGAAGTGAAAAACGAAAAATGAAGGATCATCGCCCACACACGGAATCGTCGCATATGGGCACAGCACCCATGACATGCCCATAGCATACTCGTGCTCAAGCATGGTACCCATCATCATCATCATCGTCCAGCTCTCATCGACTGACGCTTTATTTCATATTACATAATTGGGCGAATAATGAGTCTAATTGAGTTTTTATGTTTTTGTCGACAAAAACGCAACGCCAGCTTACTTTGCTTGTTAGCCATGTGCTGTATGCTTTGAATGTGAGGAGTATATACGCACCTGAAATTGTTCATATGTATAGCTATATATATATCCTATCTGATATTCATTTATATCGAACTATGTAGAGCATTTAGTAAAAACTCTGGAATCTTTCGCTAATTGAATATTTGCTAGCAGTATATTGTGCAGTCGATTAAACTCGACATTTTTTCGGCTTTAATCTTACATTTATCTATAACGAACTACACAGAATCAGAATCACACAGATCATTGACTAAATTCTCTGGAATCTCCTGCTGGCAGTATATCATGCTGTCTGTTATGCCCGACCTTATTTCGGCTCAAATCTAATATTTATCTATAGCGAACTACACAAGGTATATTTGATATGTCTTCAACTAAAAATTATATTCAGCGAATACTTGTTCTTAGGCTTTGTATGTATATAGAGCTAGCTATAAAATCTGAGTATGAAACTAACCGCAGAATTAATGTTAAATTAATGTTAAGTGTGTGTTAAATGTCTTAAATTAAAAATTTATTAAGATAATACTTGTTTTTGTGCTTTGTATATAGATCTAGTTAAAAAATCGGAATATATCTGTTAAATGTTAAATGAAGTTTAATTCTATGTGATATGTCCTAAACTAAAAATTGTATTTAATTTATTTATTAATTTTGTTACTAATTATAAAATTAAATAGCTTTGTGAACAATGAGATAACATGTCCCATTTATTTTTATATTTAATTTTAATATAATATAATAAATAAATTAAAGTCGAATCCCGATAATTTTAAATGGCAAGGGATCAGGTTTTTTTTTTTTTTTTTTTGATTACCTAACACTTCCCTAGTTTCCATTGTGCAGTCGGCTCTAGTCTGATATATACCTATGTATGTATATCTAACTACACAGGATCCCCCAACTACTAAAATCTCTAGAATCTTCTGCAGACAGCATATCCTGCAGTCGTTTATGCCCGATTTGAATTCAACTCTTTTTTTTTATATATATGTCGTATGTTTTGCTCAATCCCTGTTGTCGCTCGGGCTAAATGAGTTGGTATTTGTAGCCGCTGGTCATTTGGGCGACACGCCCCCTTCCACACACACACACAGAGAGAGGCATATAGACATACGTCTGGCCCATTTTCGTGTGAGACACTAACTCAATTAACGTCGCTGGCACCATGTGTTAATATCCTCTGTGCTTCCGCTCGCCCCCAATTTGGACTCCGGCTCGGATTGTAGCTTTCCTCCAGCCGTGCCCAAGCCGGCGCACTTGTGTGTAATTGTATGTAATTGCGATTCAGAAACAGCAAAAGCCTGGAAAATTACTTTATTTTGAATAGGGGATCCACATGACTTTGATAAGGGAATAGGCACGGCTTGAATAGAATTGAATTGCATGAAAATTCAGTTTAGCTTCAGTTATGAATGGGCCGCTAGATGGCGCTAGATGGTCGATGGCCACGCGATTGTGTTAGAGGCATTTAGCACGCCCAATTGCGCTCGCCCGCTCCTGCTGTTCCGGCTGTTCCCGGCTAGCAGTGTCCTTGGGTTCATTTAATGCTAATGCAACTGTCGGATGCACTGGGACCAACTGCTGGGCCATGTCCTCGACCGTTAACTGCCCAAAAGTCAGCCCGGATCCGTGCACCTTCCGTACCTTTCGCTGAGCCTGCGCGTGCACAGAAGCTGTCCATCCTTTTCGGCACCTCTATTGTGCACCAGCGCGCGCTCTCCCTCTCCCTCTCCCTCTCCCTCTGTCTCTCTCTCTCTCTCTTTCACTTTCTCTGAGGGTGCTGCTCTAGCCCGTAAACCTACGGCGACCTTCCTCAGCCGCCCGCTGAGCTGCGCACGCGAATCGCAAGATAGCGGAGCAGCGCGAGACAGAGAGCGTGAGTTGCTGCCAGACAGAGATAGACATAGATATGTGTGTGTGTCCCGTTTACAACTTTCTACGAACACTGCGTGCGCCTGCAGCTTTACGACGCTCGATTCATTGGAATGCGCTCCGGTTGTTGGGCGAGCAGCTAGCATGCGGCACTGGGTGCCCGACTCGCAGCTCCCTGTGGGCCAAGCGGCAGCCTCTCGCTGTGCCACCGCTGCGCTAGTCGCGTGCTGTGCCCGCGACCAGAGCCCAGAGCCCAGAGCCACGCACAGAGCGAAGCAGGAGGCGTTGCCACTGCACGCTTCCTTGCCTCACCTATACGCCGGCATACGTATATGTATATGCATATGCATACATCATTTCCAATGCTTAAATGCCATTCGATCTATTGTTGGCAACGCTCATTTAATAGGACATCATGCGGTGCAATTGATTTGCCCATCGATATACAAACGTAGTGAAAATCGAACAACATTTTGCTACAATTATTTATGGAATGTCAACAAGAAATATTTCAATTATCAAACTGATTTGATGACTTAATCGGAGAGAAACATATGTATAATGAGGTAGGGAAGTGTGAAAAAAATAAATAAATAAAATAATAATAATAATGGTAAAATAATATTAATGATAAAAAAAATAATAATAATATTCATATTAATAATTCTAAAAGAGACTTCATTTCATCTACATAAGTCTCTGATCAAACATATTTTTGTAATAAACATTTCATTAATGTTTCAACATTATTATACTCATTCAAAAAAGTCGACTGTTTGTATATATATTTCTAAAGTAATAGCAAATAAAAAAAGTTATAAAAATATGTATTGAAATTCCTTAAAATTGAGCCAAAACTACCAGACATATAATAGGACAGGTTTACACTATCTTAAAACAAATTTACAAAAAAAAAATATATTTATTATTTATAATTTATTTATTTATAACTTATCTACAAAAAGAAGAGTATCCGTACAAAAAAATTATCATTTTTTGTACTTTCCTATTTCTATTTAAAAAAATATTATATATATGTTATAATAATTGGAGGCAAATTGGCAAATGGCTCTGACAGCTTTTGGGCCATGAACAAGTATTTTTTGAAAAAGTCTTTATTATGATATGTTCATATAATAAAATACATATATTCATTGTAATAAAAATATACTAATAATAATAAGATACAAAATATACTAATTATATAAAAAAAAATTTATTATATATCATTGCAATTATAAACTCTTATTTTTTTATTATTTATTTATTTATTTTTTTTAATTATAACAAACAATATCATAACTTTACCTATTTAATTTTTTTATTTTTTTCAACTTTCTCTAATGAGCTATAATTTGAATAATAAAATATATTTTATATATTACATTTGAGCACTGTTTGACTGCCTCCTCAATTGCTCCCCCAGTGCCCCAACAAAAATTGGCAGCAGGAGTCGGAACAGCATTAGCAACATAGCCCAAAGCGTGGCAATTCGCTGTTCAGTGTCCGTCCGGGCTGTGGGCAATGCAGCCCAACTAGAAGCCTTTGGCAAGTGCTTTGTCAGCCGTTCAATAGAGCATGCTCTGTTTGGCGAGTGAAACGGGTATATTGGCACGAATCGTAGTCGGAATTGAGCGTACCATATTATGTCTAATAAATCGAAATCTAAATGAGATTTATATATGCATTGATCTGCCATAGTTTTTACTGAGAGTTACATCCAAATTGCATTCGCTTATAAGCAACTGAGAAATCTTTTGCCTAAAACTTAGTTTTCGTGGGGAGTATTCTGCAGTCGATTGCATCCGCTTGCAGTATATTTTTTTTATCGTACTTTGTTTTCTTGCACTACTATTTTTTTGCTTTATGAAGCAAAATTTGTTTGGGATTTTTTCCAGCAACAGCAGCAGCAGGAGTAGTAGCAGCAGCCGCCCGCTTCTGTTTTCTGTAACATGCTGCAATTGTCCAGCTGCCCCGCCTCCTGCCTTCATATTCTCGACGCTCTCCCCATGCTCCACATAGACATTTTTTTGCGGGTATCCGATATAGTTGGGTCAGTGCTTGTGGCCAGAATGGTTCTGGTTGCGGGTTTCACAGTGCCGAGTGGGCGGACTCACACTCCACTCTCCCAACTCCCACACTCCCACCCTCCCTCTCTCTCTCTCTCTCTCTCTGTGTGTGAGTGCGTTATTGAGTGCAAATAGCAATTTCGCAACAATTCTGCCCAGCAGCATCTGGAAATTTGCTCGTTTTTCCTTTCAGCACTTTAGGCCCAGAATTGAGGGTTGAGAATTTCAAGCGGATAAGCCTGAGCACCCACGGGCACGGGTCGAGCACCGACCCCCGAGACCCCCCCGAGTCCACCCACGTACAGGCGTTGCATTGCCATTAACTTGGGCCTGCTGCTGCTGCTGCTGCTGGAGCTATCTATTCATTTTGGCGATGGGGCTTGCATGGGTTTCCCGGGCGCATTGTAACGGATTTCTGGTAACTGTTTTTGGTTGCCGTCGCGTCGATTTTTGCTGCTTCAACTGCGCGCACACACACACACACATGCAGGAACTGTCAAATCTTTTTGTGTGTCCGTGTCTCGATATTGTCCACTGGGGAGTCCCTGGCGACGGCATGGGCTGGTTGCTGGGAGGGGGAGGCGTTGGCTTAGACGGCATTCCTGCAGTCGATTTTATTGGATTACGGTTTAGATTGCATTGGCAAAAAACTGCAACTGTAGCAGCAGCAACTGTAGCAGCAGCAGCAGGCGCTGTTTGGTATTCATGTTGTTTATATTGCTGGCATTGTTGCTGTTGTTAGTGTTGTTTAGAAAACATGCTGCATGCAAAAGGAATAAAGGCGGCTCGCTCCTCCTTGCCAACAGCCCCGCACATTTTGTTATACTTGCTTTTCTGCTAACTTTTTTTTTTTTTTTTCGTTTTATCATTCGACAACAGCAACAATAACATGCAGGCGTGAACGAATTGAAATTTGTTTGTTGTTTGTTACTGTCGCTTGTTGTTGCTGTTGTAGTTGTTGTTGGTCATGTTGCTGTTTGATGTTCGATGGCATGCGCTTCCGTTGCGTTTGTACGTGCAACGCGACGCGACAATGTCCTGTCAATTGAAACAGCAGCTTAAAAAGGATAGCGATGCGGCCAGAGCAGCAAGCAGACGGTGCTCATACGCTACAATTTAGAGAGAATATATATAAAGTGTTAAGTTAATGTTAAGTGAGTGTTAAGTGTGTGCTATGTGTATGTGATATGCCATAAATTAAAAATTATATCAAGAGAATAATTGATCCTAGACTTAGTAAATAGAGCTAGCTAAAAAATCGGAGTATATCTGAGTATTTGCAGAGTTTAATGTTAAATGAATGTTAAATGAGTGTTAAGTATTGTGATTTGTCATAAAAAATAAATTATATTAGGTCAATATTCGTTGTTTTGCTTTGTATATAAATCTAGTTATAAAATCTGAATATTTCTGAGTATTTGATTAAGTATTTGCATAGTTAAATGTTAAATGAATGTTAAGTGAGTGTTTAGTGTATGAGATATGTCTTAAATTAAAAATTATATTAAGCCAATATTCGTTGTTGCGCTTTGTATATAAATCTTGTTATAAAATCTTAATATATCTGTTAAATATAAAATGCATGTTAATTATTAAATGTTAAATAAATGTTAATTGAATGTGATATGTCTTAAACTAAAAATGACATTAAACGAATGCTCGTTGTAAATAAATCCAGCTCTGAAATCTGAGCATATCAAAGTATTTGACTGAGCTGTATTAAATGTTAAAAAATGTTAATTGAATTGTCATAAATTAAAAATTGTATTTATTAGAGATATTAATTTTTGTACTAATTATACAATTTAATAGCTTCGTGAATAAAGAGAAAATATATCCGATTTATTTTTATATATGTATATTAATTTGTTTAATACGAGTATAGTATAATATAATAAATAAATTACAGTCTAATCCCGATAATTTGATATTGTGTTTATTTGTATTAATAAATTAATTTTATTATTTTTATTTTTATTTTAGTATTTAATTTTATTTATTTATTTTATTTTATTTTTTATTTATTTTTTTATTTATGTTTATTTATTTATTATTATTATTATTATATTTTTATTTATTTATTTGTTTTTTTTTTTTAATATATAATTTACCTACAATTTTAAATTATTGAGAACGAATTTTTTCAAGACGATAGAATTTTTTGATTTATCGCGATTTTTTATTTATTTAGTACAAAATATGGAGACTCTACTATTTAAATTTAAAATGTAAAAATATTCGTATTTTCTGATGTAGTATAAAATATATATTACAAAAATTAAATGAAACATATTTAATGTATTACTTAATTCTGTTCAAATAATAGTAAATTAATTGTATAAAGTAACAATGTATTTTAATAGAAATAGAAATAATAGAAATGGGAAAAAAATATTACAAAATTATATTTAAATTCTTAACTTGACTACAGATCTGAATTCATAAACAAACTTCCTCTAATATCTACTTGAAATACATATCCTTAAATGCTTCTCCCATTCTATAAAGACTTTTTCCTAGTCCTATGGCTCTATGGTTGCCTATGCCAAAGCTGCTTGGATCTAGGGTATCTTCGAGGGCAGTAAATTCCCACAGTCTCTGTTTATATTTTGTATGCACGTATGCAAATTTACAGCTAGTTTGCTGGCAGCCCGCCTGGGCCTAGGCCTGGGCCTGGGCTAGCAGCCTTTCATTATGGTTGTTAAATGTAATGCATTTTGTATGGCTCTGTGCATGCGGATTGCTTTGAATGCGCACTCCTGTTTGTCACTTGATTCGCTGAAAGCCGATTTTCAATTATTGGACTTTGTTTTTAGTGCCGGGCCTCGAGCCACGCAATTGTCTGAAGCCCAGCAAGAGTTGTCGATATCAGCCCCAAGTCGAGTTGCCGTTGGCTCCTTTAAATGTTTATGTGCTGTGCCGGCGCGCCCAGGGGGGTGGGGCGTGGGTCGTGGATGGGTGTTCACAGCATGGGTTATGGAGATTAGACACACATTGAGTGTGTGTGTCGGAGTGTTGTTAATAATGGCGCTACATGCAGCGCACATGTTTGGTCGTTGTCAAAGGATTTTTTGTTCGGACTGTGGCCCAATCTAAGCTAATTAAATTTTGGCCACGGCGCATCGGGTATCCAGCGAAGAGCACGAAAGCAAAAGCAAAAAAGCAAGGCGAACCAAAGGTCAAAGGCCAAAGGGCATAAGCTAAATGAGCTGCAGCAGCAATTTAATTAAAAATTTGCTTACCCACACACACACGCACACACACACACGCACACACTATCCGCTCCCGCGCTAGCGGCGGCCCCAAAACAGGATCAAAGGATCAAGCGCTATCGCTGATGCGGCAACGGCGACCACAAGCTGCTGCTGCCACAGCAGTAGAGCAAGCAGCAGCAGCAGCAGCAGCAGCATAAAGACGCACCGAAAAACCCTTTTGCCTAATGCGCTGTTAATGCGTGCAATACACACACGCCCACACACTCACACACACTCACACACATACTAAGATAATCCCCATTTTAGACTAATTAAATTGTCAAATATTTGGCGTGGGCGCGTCTTCTTGTTGCTGCTGCTGCTGCTGCTGCTGGGCGTGGCAAAACTGTGCTGAGCGCTTCAACTAATTTGCAGCTAATTAAATGCTCGCCAGCTGCGCGCCAGCAGCAGCAGCAGCAACAGGACACAGTCGAAGGACAGCAAAAAAAAATAAAATAAAATAAATAAATAAATATAAAATAGGGAAAAGGAAAAGAGCAGGAAACGGGTTAGCCAATTCAGGTAGCGCAATGCATTGTACAGACGGGGTTTTGGTCAGCCAAACAATATGCTAACCGGGTCAGAGGTTTATGGCCCATTTCCATGGCCCTCAGATCAATGTCAATTGCCAAAAGCAGCAGCGACGCAGCAGAAAGAGTTAAAAGGAGTGAGCTGAGCACGCGGGCACTCATAAAATCCATCTATGCCGCTGCTGCTCCTGTTGTTTGTTGTTTATTTATGCAGTCGGCGCATTGTGTGGCCAGAGCAAACGGTGATTGCCTCGCACTCGCCCTCGCCCTCGCCCTCGCTCTGGCTGCTCTACTCATCCTTAGGCTTTATGGCACCGTTCAATCGGGTCTGCGGCACCGCGACGGCAACCCTTATTTCATTGGAAATTATTTCGGTGCTGCCGTCTCGGTCAACTGCACTGCACTGCACTGCACACAGCCCACTCCTTTGCCCGCCCATCGATTCGAGCCGGTGCGCCTTTACAACTTGTCAGTCATTCGAACAAAACTAATTTGCATGTCATTTCTTTAGCACACTTGAAAATTTGAGCATTTTGCACGAAGTGGAGAAGGGCTGTGAAGAGAAGGACACGGCATGGCATGGGGGTGAACAAGCCCTGCCCCAGCACCGCATCAGTAAACAACTTGGTAAAGCCTCTAATTGAACCACGGAACCTCAAGCTCTCTTTTTTGTGCATTTCGTCGCAAGGACGACGGGTCCGAAACTCAGCTGTCAATTCAGATGCCAAAGCGAACTCATCTTTAAAAGCTTCGAATTAATTAGGTACACTCTCGATTTATTAAGTGTCCAAGTGTAAGGGCAAGCTGGAGAACTCATTATCCGTTATCTCAGAAGCTATGCCAGTTAAAATTCTAGAGAGTTGAAAGTTGGAATCCATTCTCAGATTACAAATATCTACACCCATTGCTTTCCACACTTTAAGAGCTAAGAACTCAAAATTCACTAATGCCATTTAATGATATAATAAATACATATATACCAAGTGGGGGCGTTTTAAAAAAGGAATTTAGCTAGCCTTTGGCCCGTGAGTGAGTATTCTGCAGTCGGTAACAGCTGACTGCAATGCTGTACGAGTTTAGTCGGATAATAGGATTTTCCGGATTGAAGTACTCACGATAGAGACGAAAGACCAATAACTGAAAACCCCATAAAGAGCGATATTGCTAGCTAGATTAGCGAATTACAAATAAAAGTCGATGGGATTTCTTGGAGCGCATACATTTTACTTGCTTCATTTGTGCGTCCAACGATAACACGTGCACTCGAAGGCAAATTTGGATTGGAAAAAGAAATTGTTGATTAAAATGTGCAAACAAAATGAAACACGCCAACAATTAGCGAATTTTGTGCGAATATGGAAACCGAAATCAAAGTGCTGAGCGTCAGCAACGCAGCTTCCCCGACTCTTGCAGATCCAGTGCCCATCTCATCCAGCATCCCCAAGAGCGGCAGCCATGGTGTGCAGTCCCATTGTCTAAATGACATCGCCATCGGGCTCCGGGGGCGACGGTGAGGGATAATGGCGATGTGACAGCTTCCTCTCGTAGGCATCGATCTGGGCGGCAATGGTCGCCAGCTGCTGCTGTATGAAGTCGCACAGGCGCAATATCTGTTGAACGCTGCGCTCGCGACGCTGCTCCAGAGTCTCACGTCTTGGTGGCTGGATCACGCGCTGCGGCTGCGGCTGCGGCTCTGCCGTCTCCCCCTGTGCGCCGTCGCCGGCGCCACGAAGATGCGGCGCCAATTGCGCCTCGAATATGATCTCTGCATCGCCGCCGCCCATATGGGCCATGTGATTGGCGGGCGCGACTGTGGGTATGCCCACCACATGATTATTATCGCCAATATTACCAACATCGCCAGCCTGGCCCTCATTGCCCATCGCACCCCAGCCGCCGGCCAGGTGCCTTCTTGGCAGCGCCTGTCTCGTGTAACGCTCCATTTGGGTGCGCAATGGGTTTGTCATTTGCATTGGCATTGTTCTTGGCACTTGCATTGGCATTGTCATTGGCATTGTCATTGGCACTGTGACTGGCATTCGCATCGGCTGTGGCATCGTCAACGGCAACTCCATCGGCATCTCCATGCGTTGCATATAGTCAAATATGTTTTGTCTGTGGCGGCGGCGTCGATTGATCACAATGTGACTGTAAATGTGAATGTAGATGTTGTTGTTAGTGTTGTTGTGGCCATTGCTGCCGTTATTGTGGTGCGTCTGAGTGTAAGTGTTGCTGCTGCTGTTGCTGCTGGTGCTGCTGCTGCTGTTGCTGTTGCGGCTGCTGCTCCTGCTGCTCCTGCTGGTACTGCTACTGCTGCTGTTGTTGTTGTTATTGTAGCTAGTGTTGTTGCTATTCGACGCCATTGCTATTTTGTGGGCGTTTTGAATTTTAAAACCGAAACGGAAAAGTTTTGCGAGCGCCAAGCGAATTTCTAAAAGTTTGAAGCGTGCTTGTAACCCGATCTGTATGCCGATGAAATATAACTGAAACAACTTTGACAAACATTGACATTAGTCGGGCCCACATTGAACGCTCCAGCCACGCCTACTCACATTTATTTGCAGCATCTTTGAAGCTGCGGCTTTTAATACGGTTCATATGTGACAAAAAAAAAATAAATTAATTAAAAATAAAATAGAAATTAATATTAAATATTTATTTATGTTTAAGATCGGGTGCGCATATAATGAAATTATTCAATTTATTTTAAAAAATAAAATAGTTTAGATGTTTAAATTTATTAAAAAAAATTTAATTAAAAATTTAATTTACAAAATTAATTTTAAAAATCTTTGGATTTCGTATAGCACACAATAAATAAAATTAAAAAATAAAATAATAAACAAGAAAACTGTTCAAGCATATCATATTATTATTGTAATATCATATCATTAATTAATAATTTGATTAGTTAATTATTTACTTCATTAAATCAATCAAATTTGCTTGAATATGAAAATAACTTGCTAGGTTTTTGTTCTGATATAGGATATAAAAAAAATTAATTATAATAATTAAAATTATTTATTCTTTTATATTACTCAAAAAATAATTCTTATTTTTAAATTTGTTCAGGGACCGTAACGACTATAATTTTTATGGAAAAAATTTGAAAAAAGAATTGTTATTTTGAGTAATTTAAAAGAAATTTTTTTTAATTTATATAATTAACTTACATGATACAAATTCAAAATAAGTATTACAGAACATTTTTATTTTTATTTTATTTTATTTTATTTTTTAATTAAATCATAGCTCTTTTTTAATATTTATAATACAAATTTGTATTTTTTATCATAAAAATTAATTGTAATAATTAAAAATAATTTGTTAATAAAAAAAATGCTTTCCCAATTCTTAAATTTGCTGTAAAAAATTAAATTATCGTATGTGTGTTTTCTCTTTTCTTCTTGGGGATTATTTTGTTCTCTTTTTTTTTTAAATTCATAACTCTTATTTGCGGTCCCTGAAAAATACCACAACAGCACTGGTATGCCTTGAATTTCAAGAAAAAAATAAATAAATATGAAATAAATATTTAAATAATACATACAGCTATAAAATAGGTATAGTAAGCACTCTTACAACTCTATCTGCTCTTGCAAACATGTTTACTTATTTATTTATTAATTTTTTTTTTTTTTTTTGTATTTAAAAATATTGGGGTTTTTCTATTTCTTTGTGTTTTTTTTTTTCCTCCAAAAATTATGTTATCACATATATAAATAACATATAAATATCTATGCAGAAAATGCCTATATAAGAATTATAGCCTAAGCTCTTAAAGCTCATTTAAATTATTGTTAAATACCATACACAAAAAAAATCTGTGGTTATAAAAATGAGTGAAATTAATTGAAATTGAAATTGAAAAAATATATATATATATATATATATTAAAAATACAACAAAAACATAATAATATATTATATACATATAATATATTACATACATATAATATATAATATAATATATACATATTATTTAATGATTAATTAGAGTAAGCTAAACATTTTCTGCGGCTTGTTCCAAGTGGATAGAACACATATGAAATGGTTGATATATAGAGGGAGGGTGCATCCGATAATGTTTGATTAAATCATGCTCACTCTTAGTCTTTTGTTGCCAGCTGCTTATTGGTGAATCCATCTGAATAAACTCTTGGCAATTCTATAAGCTGAGCTCAACTCACATGCTATCTCGTTCTCTTTATAAATATACATATATATTTACTTTTGTATATCCATTATTGTTTACACATTCGTATAGTTTTACGGCAATTCAAGTGCAGAGCAACCCCATGAGTAGACCAAAGTCAGACTCACACTCCCACACACACACACACACTGGCACGAGCATAACTGTTATGTTAAGCTTTAGAATAATATGCATGCTTGTTGGCAGGACATCGTCATAAAAATGGCAAGCAGGCAGGCAGGCAGGCCGACAGGTAGCGACAGGACAGGACGCCAAAAGGATACTGGAGATGTTGCCCAAAAAGGGTGCAAAAAAAAAACAGAAAAGAAAGAAAAGAGGTAGAGAGCGAGGCCAAACACAAATCATATTACAAAACTTTACACGCTTAAGAGCGCATGTAATTGGCTTTTGAAATGTGCGCGCGGCAAAAGGTTAACACGTTTTGTTGGTAACCAGGAGCCAGAGAGGCCAGAGAGGCCAGTGCGGGCCGGACCCAGCTGTGAATGTGGTAGCCAGTGGCCAGTGGACAATGGCGTTGCGTTTTGGGCCCCGAATGTGCTAATAACAATAAGTGTCCTTTGTGCCAGTAAAATGTCGTCGTGTCAGTGTGTTCACTTTTGAAATATGAGTAGACCAGGAGCGAACGACAAGGATCCAAGGCAAGGACAACAAGGACAACAAACGCTGCCTAGCTGACTGGCTGACTGGCTGAATGACTGGGCTGACTGGGCTGACTGGCAACCCCCTTGATGCCACTGGCTAATTTTCGACGCCGCCAACAACTTAGCGTGCATTGTTGTTGTTGTTGTTGTTGTTGTTTTACTGTTGGCGTTTGGTTATATCCTTGAAACTTTTTGGCGCTAGACATGTGCTCGTTTTAGCTGTGACGTATATTTAACATGCCACACCGCAACTCCAGCTCCAGCTCCAGCCCCAGCTCCAACATTCAACATTCAACATTCGAGACCGCCTCACCGCCCATGCCAGCCACGCCCCATACCTCATATATATTACGATTTTTGAGTGTTGGCATGTTTGCTGTCAGAAAATTGTCAGAATTTTATGGCCCCATTGGAAGTACATTTTGCTTGATTCCAATTCCTTTTTTTTTTTGTTTTATTTATTTATTTTTTATTTTACTTTGTTGCTGTTGTGGTTGTTGTTTGGTTCTTTGTTTTGTTTTTGTTTAGATTGTACTTAGTTGTTGTTGCTTGCGTTTTAATAACACTGCGCTAGAAATTTCTAGCGGGCTCGATGATTGCAAACAATTGACAGGCCTCTTTTACCCAGACAAAAAACTAATAAATAAATAAATGAAAATAAAATAAAGATAATAAAAAATAAAAATAAAACAGCGATCACCCGATATGGCAATTGTCTTGCCAATTGCTTTGCCTAGGCAATTGTGTAATATATGTATATATATATTTTAATCTAATTTTGTTATTTATATTGATGATGTTGCAGTTGTAGTTGTTGCATTGCAACAGCTTCAAGAAAAATTGTAATTCAATAGATAATTTAAATGTATTAAGAACATATGTATATTTAATCTAAATATTTAAATTTCATATTTATATATTTAAAAATATTAATATACATTTTATATATATTTTTTATATATTATTTTTATTTACTCTTCAACTTAATTCTGTTTTCCAAATATTTTATATTTTATTTATTTATTTATTTTTTGTTAGATATGTACTTATATTTATTTATTTTAATCTATTATACATTTTATTTGTATTTCTTTCATATTATTTGAATTATTATTTTTATTATTATTATTATTATTTATTTATTTATTTTTTTTTTTTTTTTTTTGCTTTATTTACTATGCAACTTAATTTTGCTTTTCAAATAGTTTATATTTTACCTATTTTTTTTTTTTTTATACTTTAATTTTTATTTATTTATTTTTATATTTTATTTTTAATTTGCCTCTATATATTTATAAATTTTAAATTTATTTGTATGGTTTTATTTATTGTTTCTAAATACATTCATTTACATGTCCAATACATAATATATGTATATATGTATGTATATATACTTAATAAATAATATGTTTATGCAACACTTAACAACTTTCATCTCTCTTTACATTTCAACATTTTTACATTTCAACATTTTTTTTTTTTGTTTACTTCATTTGCAATTAATTTTTTAATAATAAAGCCAAATTATTTTATTTACTCTGTGCATGCGCCGCCCACAAAGACTGCCAAGGGCTACTAAATGTAGCCTGTGCAGAAAAGTTGCAAGTTTAATGCAAATTTGCATAAATAGCCTTGACAATTATTAAGCAGTGTAATTATGTATATTAAATTTAAAATTGTCAACAATTGCTAGATCTGATCAAATGCTGAACTAGACGTAGTACGGAATATATTTTTACTGTAAAAAATTGAGCAATTTACCAGCTTGGCTATGCTTCTGAAATTCTGAAAACTAGATGAAAATATAAATAATAATAATTCAAAAGTGAATGTTGTATAATAATTTGTAGATACAATTTGTTTATGAAGCAAAATCAATCCTTGAACCCATTGAAAATGGGAAATCTGGGTTTTTTTTTTTATTATTGTTGAAAATCTTATAAAAATACTATACAAATTTGTGCAGCCTAACAATCTAATCTATGTGTTTCATTATATTAAATAACTAATAATAATATAAAAGTTAGTACTACAAACATTTTCCAGCTCAAATTTAGAGTCAGCTTTTTAAAGGAATTCCCTATTAGAATTCAAATTCAAATTCAATTCCATCCTTGACATACATTCTGGCAATGGCCGCCAAAGGGCTGGATTCGCACATATTTTAATGATGGCACTCAGAGCACTCACAGCGCTTTGCCAGTGCCCAGAGCCAGTTGCCCCGTTGCCCCTTAGCCCGTTGCCCCTTTGCGCCTTTGTTGAGCGGCTTGGCTTACATGCGGCGACACTGCATTTGCATTTGTGTGTGTGTGTGTGTGTGTGTGCCGCCATTGTTTGGTTATCTAATGCTCGCCAGGGGGCCGATCCCCGGAAAAATACATCATAAGTCGAACGCAGCGCGTCCTTATTCTGCTCGACTGTCTGCATATGGCTGATAATGTGTGTATGCCCATCGTTTCATGCATACGATCTCATGCAGCCCACCCTCCCCCCACCCCTGGCGGGCATTGCTATGTTTGAAGTGGTTGTACGATTTGGATTTTGATTTCAATGCCACTCAACTGGCCGCCGCCGCTGCCGCCCTGGGAAAATCGCCTTAAACAGTCCATTTCGAAAATGCGAAAAACGCGAACGACAACCGACGGCTGATGAGCGACTGCAACCCCGGCTCGGCTCGGGAAGGGCATGGTCGGGCCGGGTTGGGCCAAGCCAAGTGCCGCCAGGCGCTGGGGCTGGGGCTGGCCCGAATCACAGGGGGCTGTTGCTGAGAAGCATCAGTCGCGCATCAGTCGACCCATTGGCCATGCACGGGGTGGTTTTTTCATTATCATTTGCCCAGCACATAAATTATTTATTGTTAGCGATTTTCCAAAAAAGATAACAGTAGCAGCCAGCAGTCAGCAGCCAGCAGTCGGAGCAGAGGCTGGCTTTTATTTACTTTAGTCGCGAATCTGGCAGAACGAGCAAGCCCGGATGCCAGGACACTCTGTGTGTCTCACTTACGAATCTGCTTTACATACACACACATGAGCACACACACACACACACACACACATGTGTGTATATATTTTTGTGTCAGTGACCACTCAATGTTTACCACTCGATATAGTTGCTGTTGTTGTTGATATTGTTGTTTGTGCTCGTTCACCCTAAATCGACACCCCGCCATTTCGCTTTGGCCCGGATACACATAAATATTTATAAGTTTATGCCTTTGCCGCATTATGCGTTCTACTTGCCACACACACACACACACACAACAGCCAAATTAATATGAATTTTGAGTAAATAGCTAAATATATATGCAGTACATATATGTATATACATATGTATATAAAAAAAATATATATACATATTTATATATAAACTGTTGCATATTAATTAAGCCAAAATGCAAATACACAAATTCTTGTTTAATCCTTGTTTAAACGCCAATTCAATATGTGACATATCAATTAACATATGTCACAAAGTTGAGCATTTATTCAGCTATACAAATCTATATACATATACGTATGTATGTATATATCCATCTCTTGTCAAGTATCACTAGAGTCAGTTAGCTATATAAAATAAGAAAAAATAAATAATAAATAATAAATAATAAATAATAAATAATAAATAATAAATAATAAATAATAAATAATATGATGATAAATAATAAATAATAAATAATAAATAATAAATAATAAATAATAAATAATAAATAATAAATAATAAATAATAAATAATAAATAATAAATAATAAATAATAATAATAATAAATAATAAATAATAAATAATAAATAGTAAATAATAAATAATAAATAATAACTAATAAATAGTAAATAATAAATAATAAATAATAAATAATAAATAATAAATAATAAATAATAAATAATAAATAATAAATAATAAATAATAAATAATAAATAATAAATAATAAATAATAAATAATAAATGATAAATAATAAATAATAAATGATAAATAATAAATAATAAATAATAAATAATAAATAATAAATAATAAATAATAAATAATAAATAATAAATAATAAATAATAAAAAATATGATGATAAATAATAAATGATGATAAATAATATGATGATAAATAATAAATAATATGATGATTAATTGAGTTAGAAAAAATTTAAAGCATTGTTAAATATTTTTTCTTATTTTTATTTTCATATCCAAATTATTTTTTCTATGCATTCTGTATAGCTCCGATTCTAAGCACATTTCCCATATAACATTTCGTTAACATTTTACTTTCTGCTGCTGCTTTAACAGTATTGACGAATGCTCTCATTTCATGTTCGACTTTTAAGCTATAAGTTGTAAATTCGCAACGTGAGACTTTTATATTTTTATTGAGTGTGAAATTAAATAAGAAAAAAAGAAAAGGAAAAACAAGATCACGCAAACACAATAATCTGCAACCGTCTGCCCGAAACCGCCAAACAACACCACTACATTAGTAGCTCCAAAAAAAAAAAAAAAAATAGTAGAAGAAGGATAAACAATCGGGCAAACCCGCCCGGAATTGCAGGCTTCTGGCAAATAATTGGATGCAATGCCCAATACACAATGTATCTCTCCCTCTCTCTCTCTCTCACTCCGTCTCCCGTGCTCTCGCTCACACTCAGCTGTGACTACCCGCAAGAGCGGAAGTTAACTTGCGTGGCAGGCCAGAGCAGCCACACCGCCTACAGTCCCTCTCTCTCTCTCGGACGATGCTCCTGCTCCCCCTCCGGCTCCTGCTGCTGCTCCTGCTGCTGTTGTTGGCGGCTCGACGCGTTCGGCTGTGGTTCAAATTTAATATTCACTTGCGCAAATAATCCACGCAGTCGGACAAGGGACAATGGACACACAGACGGCTCAGTCAGATAGGCAGACAGACAGCCGGACAGTCGGTCAGACAGACAGGCTGGCAAACACAATGGTAAAATGGCGCTGCTAAGCTGACAACAAACGGGGATGGGCGAACGGACGGGGGCTAGTGGGGCTTCAGTCCCGGCACAGCCACGCCTCCTGCAGCCGCAGCTGCCAGCTATGCAAACTGCAACTGCAAGTGAAGTTTGTCTGTGGCAAACCCCACGCCAGCCTTTGACTCTGACTGTGACTGTGACATTACGGATGTCACAATGTGTGCGTGGGCGTATTGTCTGTGTGTGTGTGTGTGTGAGAGTGTGTGTGTGTGTGCGTGCCAATCTTTGCCAATCTCAAGTTTCCTATGCAAATGCAGTGAGCTCTTAATTAATATTAGCTGGCCCCCCTCCAGTTCAACAGATTGATTTGAGAAGAAAGTAGAGGAACAACGAGGAGTGATGCGCTTGTTAAAAAAAAAACAGCTAGGCATGGGAGTAGTTCGGGGTAAAAGAACAGCGATTAGAGACTATTACTATACTAGCAATAATTTGACTAAAAATGCTTAAGAAACTGTGAGACTTTTTATGCGACATAGAATTTTTCGGAAGAAACTGCCGGCCGGACAGATG
The DNA here is from genome assembly GCA_035045965.1 of Drosophila aldrichi. Lineage (NCBI taxonomy): Eukaryota > Metazoa > Arthropoda > Insecta > Diptera > Drosophilidae > Drosophila > Drosophila aldrichi. The sequence goes on from JAWNOM010000125.1 coordinate 1,283,566, forward strand.
AAAAGACGGAGGAACAGAGGGAGCGTTAGACGAACAGACAAGCGGACGGACAAGATAAATTAAACCTGTAATGTTAAGTATGCTTCAAGGGAGATAATAGAGTAAAATCATACTCTGGTGCTTCTTAATAAATAAAAAAAAAAGTAATAATAATAATAATAATAAATCACTTGTATAATTCAATTCAATAGAGGCTCTATTTCCAAATTATTACAATTAACTTAAAGCTAGCTTATTTTTATTTATACAGAGCTTAGACTTATTTAACATCTATATAATTTAGATATCATATTTACATAGTATTTAGTTTAAAAATTGCATTACTTATAAAAATTTATTCTCCCATTTATCGAGTTGTATTAAAAAGAATAATATTATCAAGATGATGGCTATAAGGTAAATCAGAATAAATAAGCTTAGCTCCAACTCCAACTACAAACAGGAATACTTGCTTTATATTCTATATTCCAATCTACTTTTCTTTTTTTTTTTAGATATAATATAGTTTTATTGCAGCTTTTGTCGTAAACTCTATAGCGCATTTATATTTGTCATATCTCGAAAATGCAGTTTCAGCAATTGTATAAAATTATTAAATTTTATTTATATATCCAATCTACTATTTATATACCCTATCTTTGTCATATTTCAAAAAACAAGTTTCAGCAGTTGTATAAAATTACTAAATAAATTTAAAAACAAAAATAAATAACTAAATAAAAATATGATTAAGTGTGAAGCCTATGCTATTTAAATTTGTTACCTTAACCACATAGGCGACACAGCTCTAGCATTTGAATCTATTTAAAAATTAAATACACGCCCTCGCACAACATCTATGGATATACACATACAGTATATTATAGTCTACTTTTTGGGGTCGCTGTGGCATGTGGGGGGCACAGCCAGACGGCTAATTGAATAAATGAGTGCGGCATGATGTTGCATGCTGGATGCTGCAGTTTGGCTTGGCCTAAGCTTCGTTTCTGTAGAACACCGCAAGCCAAGCACTTAAAAACTTCGCTGGCTGTCGCACGTTGAGTATACGCCATGTATGGCGGCACTTAAAATTCAGATTTGCCGCAATTTGTTGCATGAAATCAAAGCGAAAACATTTTAGCAGCCGCTGTCAGTGGCTGATCATCGGACATGTTTGGTCAACAATTAGCAAATGTGGATGACGGACAATAGCATGTGTGTGCGAGTGTGTGTGTGTGTGTGTGTGTGTGTGTGTGTGTGTTGACCATAATTTGACTTGATTTTCCAGCTGAGTGACCAGAGTCAAAGTTAGTCGTCAGCCTGCCCTGCATTGCACTCAAGAATAGAGAGGGAGAGGGGGAGTGAGAGAGGGGGAGTAAGAGAGTGAACTGTAAAATGAAAGAATAAAGCATAGTTTGCTGGCCCGCCAAATTGCAACTGCACGCTGACTGCCCTCGGCGCTGATCCTTATTGTTGTTGCTGTTGCTTCGTTTCACTCGTTTCATTCGTTTCATTCGTTTTGTTTTGTGCCGTTTTTCGCACGACGCGCGCTGCTCGTACAACTGTCCAAGTGACAGCTGCCGCCGTGCTTGACAGGCAGGCGAATGTAACGAACCGCCTCCTGCCTGCTGCCCCCTGCTGCCCCCCTGTCCGGCAGACATCAATGCAGCCGTACGATCCCCGTTCCGCCGTACCAATGCGCAATCAGTTGCAACGCAATTTGATTTTGTCGCTTCATGGCTCGTAGCAGTTGCCAACTCCAACTCCAACTCCAGCTCCACCTCCACCAGAACCCCCCAGCGCCAACCACCCCTCTTCCACTTCATTCTGTGGCAATAGCGTCCATCGCTTGGCCGCCATAAAGTGCACATGTCGCATCGTGTTCGCAGTGACATTCATTCGCCGTTACACTGTTTTCTTTTTGGCTAGCCCCACGCCCCACGCCCCAATCACCAACTCCTGCTCGCGCATTGCGCATACGAAGAGAGTGCTTCATAAAAAGTTTGCCCTGCAATCTCTGACCATTGCGATTGTATTTCACCTCTGATCCCCATTGCCTACCCACTCCGCCTACCATTTCCAATGCATTTTCGTATTTTCACTTCTTTTTTTTTCTTTTTCCCTTTTTCTTTTTTTTTTTTTTTTTTTTTTGACAATTTATTTGACGCCGGCTTCAAGTTGCCGACGTTGCTGCGGTTGCAAAAGTGCATTAGCCGCTGCCTGTCATTCAGAGCAACAACAGCAACTGAATTGAAATAGTCGAGCTGGCCGACACTTAGCCAGACAAAACCCAGCAACCCGCCAGCTGCAGGGCTAATATGCAGCGGGCAGAGTGCTGCACATGGAGCCAACCACGAATATTTCAATAGAGTTTGCCAAAAAAAGTTTTTAAGACTGGTGAAGATTTGCTTAAATTTAATTAGATATAATAAAGACTATATATACAGGGCTGAATTTCTTTTTAAAATATTAATTTAATTATTATTTTAATATAGACAACTGAAGTAAAGAAAAATAAAATAAAAGTAGTAGTAATATTAATTTTTTGTTAAAATTAATTTAATTATTATTTTAATATAGACAACTGAAATAAAAAAAAATAAAAAAAAAATATATATATATATATATATATATATAAAATAAAATAAAAGTAGTAGTAGTATTACTGGATAAAAAAAAAAAAAAAAAAAAAAAAAAAATACTAATAAACTTAATATTTTAAAAGCTATTTGAAACGAATATTTAAATTAATAAAAACAATTTTGCTTAATATTAATAATTAATTGATAATATTGCTTTTCATTAAGATGTCCATATTAAGTTGGCAAGTCTTTACTTTTACCTACATTTAATTGCAACTGAGTAGTGTATATAAATATATAATATTAATAAGAATAATAATAATAAAATATAATACAAAATAATAATAATTATTATAAAAGATAATACAAAATAATAATAATAATAATAAAAAAATATAATAATAATGGATAGCATGTAAATAAAATTAAATAGGATTCGTTTTCCAATCAAACTTGAAATAAAACCTAAGAAATAACATAAAACAAAACCAAATTTGTGTTTTTTGGCTTATGTATTATTTTGAATAATTATGTTAAATACATTAACTTGATATATACCTCATAGAAAAGAGAATTTTTCAACTTACAATTAAGCGTTTAAACTTTTTTAATATCAATTAATATTGCATTTTTTATTTGTAAACGAATATAAATGTTAATGTAATTTAATTTTTATTATACAAATTAAAAATAAGAGCTATGATTTGATTTTTATATAAAAATTGATCTCTAATAATTATTTTAAATTTTTATCATAAAAACTAATTTTAATAATCAAAAATCTTTGTTTCTTTTAAATACATATATAAAAAAATAATTCTCAGTTCTTAATTTTTTGCTAAACAAATCATAATTGTTGCGGTCCTTGCTTTTTTATAAGATTTTATGCAGCAATTATTATCTATATATATATATATATATGTGTATATATATAATTGGTTTTTTTTCTTCTTCTTCTTGAGTATATAGATGAATGCATTTAAATGCAACCTGTTGGCTGTTGGACTCCATAATAATATAACATTATATCTGCTGCAGCGCAGACTTTGGCCATATTTCCGACTTGCACTCAAAGCCAACAGCAGCAGCAGGAATCGCAGCAGCAGGAATCGCAGCAGCAGGAATCGCAGCAGCAGGAGTCGCAACAGCAGGAGTCGCAGCTGTTTTTGCTTTAAGGCAATGCTCTTAAAAGTTCTGGAGTGCAATTTTATTTTACTGTCCAGAGCGTTAACGACAATGGCACTTGTTGTTATTATTGTTGTTGGTTTTAGCACTCAATTGATTTTTGGCTGCCCTTGTTTTTGCTGCTGTTTGCTGTTCGCCGATCGTTGTTGTTGTTGTTGTTGTTGTTGTTGTTGCTGCTGTTGCGGCATTATGACCGAAGCCGCCAGTGTTGGCCATGTTGGCCATGTTTTTGTTTTGTCGCGTTGCCTTTTCCCTTTCTGCTGTATTTTATTTTTTATTTTCTTCTTTTTTCTCTCTCCTCTCTCTCTCTGTCTCTCTGTGTGTGTTTGCGAGGCATCGCTGGCAATGCCGAAGCATTGCGGTCGCCATATTGCGTTTGCATGCACGCCCACAGTCAAATACACATGCCACACCCACTCGCACACACACACACGCACACATTGACGTGGCCATATTGATGGCCATGTTTCATGCGCCGTTGTCAGCCAAATTTAATGCGCGCCGCAAATATGCAACAAGGCCTCCTCCTGCCGCCCCTCCTCCCCGGGACGCTAGTAACGGCTTTTTACAGGACGCTTTTGGAGCTGGAGCTGTGGCTGTAGCTCCATTGTGCAGCCCATCGCATGACAGACAATAAGCGCGACTTTTCATTTGGCCATTTAATAAAATGCAGCACAGCCGCCACATGCGGAGGCTGGCAATGCAGTCGGCAGCGGGAGGAGTGGGGAGATGGGGTAGCGGGCTGAAATTGTTGTTGGATTTATGGCGGCATTACATGACATGATTAATGGCCATCGGGCGAGCCGGTCGATTGGGCCAAGCGCTACCAGCTTCAGCTTAACTGCCCATCAAAGCAGCTGCCACGATTTTTGGACAAGCTGAGGCGCCACAGCCACGGCCACGACCACGACCACGGCAAGCCAGAGTCCGGAGCAGGAGACGGCATTCGCGCATCCCCCCTCCCAAAAAGCTGACCAACAATCGGGAAGCGAGCAATAAGGTAAAAGGCTTAAAAATAATACTCAATGCTGGCAAAAGCTGTATTTAATATGATTTGCTTACATATATATGTACATATATAAATACATATATATTATATATAGATATGTGGCGAATTGTCGGAATCAATTATGAGATAATGCCAATGGCTATCCGCTTGAAGTACTCCAAAGACTATAATAAAGAGGAGCAGGAGAATTACTGGAGGAAGAGAAGAATGACTGAGTAGTAGAGCAACTGATTGGGGAAGAGAGAGACAGAGAGAGAGAGATATATATAAATTAATAATAAATTGAGTAGTACTTCTGTTTATGGTATCAAGTTTAATTACGTATATTATAAAGTCAGTTTAAACAGCGCTGAAAGGACAATATAAACACATACATATATTAACTTTGATTGGAGTTTAGCTGAAATGGAAAAAATACATCAATTGGTCTTATTTTGTAGAACTCTATGAGATTTCCAACACTTTTTGTGTGCATAGAATGCGAAATAAAACTCAACAGTTAAGCGAACGAAGAGATCTCTAGCTAAAGTACTCCTCTAATATTGTATATTGTAGGAGAGTGTGAAAAGAAAACAAAAACAAAAAAAATAGAATAGAGGAGAAATTAAAAAAAAAAATCAAAAAGTCTCTGAATTTTTCACTGTAATTCTGAAGCTCTTACGATATTCAAGTGATGTATGAAACAAGAAAGAAAATAGATCGGACAGAAGAACTCAAAGATAAAGGGACCCATTCCAAGTTCCGAACGAACGGACGGAGAGGCGAACAGGCGGGCTTACCGACAGAGGGAGAGATAGGCATACGGACATATAGACACACGGAATAATATAAAGACAAGTATAATATACGGACGTACCAACAGGTGGACGGACGAATGTACAGACAGAAAAATTAGGGCGGACAGTGATAAGACGACTCAGCTCGTCGCTCTGATCATAAATTCATATACCTAATGGTTTCCTGCACGCCTCCTGCTGCCTTTCATAGACATTTTCGCGCGACCCGTATACGATGAAATCCAGGGACCGTAACTATTATAATTTTTATGGAAAAAAAATTTTGTTTAAATAAGAATTGGTTTTTGAATAATTAAAAAAAATATATATTTTTAATTATTAAAAAAAAAAAATGTATAATAAAAATCAAGAATAATTATTACAGAACAATTTGTATACAAAAATCAAATCATAACTCTTATTTTCAATTTGTATAATAAAAATCAAGATAAAAAATAAGAGTTATGGCTTAACTTTTATTTTAAAAATTGAAAATTGAAAAATTGAATTGAAATATCTTTTGAAGTGAAGGATAATATCTTTCAGGTGATATATGATATGTACATGTATCAATCAATATCAAGGAACAACAATGAGCGAGCAAACTAGAGACTAAATTGCAGAAGTAGAGCAAGGTGAGAGTTGGGCATACGAACTGAAGTAAAGATCCTCATTATTATTAGATTAATTTTTAACTCTAAATTCCATTCTCTTCATGCATTGATTGCATCCGTCTAACTACTGTGCTACTCCAAAGTCAGCAACAAACAAAGAAAAACCTTCAGCCAACATTCGGGTCGAATTCAAGTGTTGGCTGTAATTGGAGGAGCTGTCAATCGTAGCATATCATAGCATAACTTGTCAGCATATCAGAAAGCCGCAACATACACCTAGCCTACCAAAAATCCCCTCAAATATGACACCCATGCACACACACACACACACACACACACACACACACACGAACAATCATAGATGTGAACTGTGACAATTAGCTTCAGGTTCAGGTGCAGCCACTGTCAAAATTGTGAAACTCCGGCAAGCCAAACGGAAAGTCAAACCGTCAACTCCTACTCCTGCGAGTGGCAAGAGTGCTCCAAGAGCTCAAACCAATTCCCAATTACCTCAGTGCTCGACGTTACCTACGCTTACGATTCGTTTATTCTGTTGATCCATCAAATTAAAAATGTAATGCTTCAACATTTAAACTGCCAACTGACAACTGCCAACTGCCACCTGGCAAATGGCAAATGGCAAGCGGCAACTGCTAACTGCAAGCAAGCTGACGCCCTCTAATGCTGCAGCAAACGGGTCAGGTGGCATGTCACTAATAAGTGCAATCAGTGAGGACTAAAGCTGACTTCAGTCGGCAGCAGCAGCAGCAGCAGCAGCAACAGCAGCTTTCATGCAGTTGCGACAAATCTCTATTGCCTGCTTCCCGGTCTCCATTCTCGGGAGCTTCGTTGTCATTTGTTCATTTTTTTTTCCTCTCCTTTTTTTGTATACCCTGAACCCGTTGAAAATAAGAAAAGCCGGATACTTTGGTTTTCTGATTATGTATGCAACAGGCAGGCGGCAGGAGGCGTAGCAGAGTGAATATAAATATAGCTATATATAGCTATGTCCATCTGTCCGTCTGTTTATTTGTCAATCTGTTTGCCTGTCCATCTGCCTGTCTGTACGTTCATCTATCCTTCCGTTCATTCATTCGTTCGTCCTCCTGCCCGTCTATTTATTCCTTCATCTGCCCGTCAGTTTGAACGCCGAGATCTCGTAAACCACAAAAGTTAGAGACTTGAAATTTTAAATGGATAATCGTGTCTCCAAACGCAGCATGGACTAAAAATATTTTTTTTGATAACTCACGCCATTTCTATAATATCGCTAATAATTGAGGATTTTATTTTTAAAGTGGCAGGAGCTAGAATTTGTCGAATTTTCCGCGGTATTTCTGTACTTATTGATTTTATGTACCACGCCTCTTGCCGCCCAATTTATTTATACAAAAAATTTGTCCATAGATAAGTATAGAGATTTTTTATATGCTTAAAATAAGTCATCAGTCGCTGATGGGCATACCAATTGCTGTCAGTTTTCAGGGTATCTCCCAGTTGAGCAGTCTCGACTAAAGCACTCTTGCTTTTTTTTTTTGGCATTCGTCTCCTAATGAACTGAGCGCGCAACAAGCAGCCAGCCAAGTGCTGATGGGGCTGCTGGCAGTCAGGACCGTGCCGCACCATCAAGTGCCATCAACGTTGTCATGATTTCTGCTTGTTAACATGGCTACCGTGGCATGCCCAATTCGAATATACCTAGAGCCCACTCCACACACACACACACATACAGATACACATACACACTCCACTCGATACTCGCCAGCTCTGGTTCGGGATTGGGCCATGGCCATGACCAGCTCCATATTGGTTTTGCCATCTTGCGAATTTTGAATTCAGAAAATTTAACTCTTAACGTAAAATGTTAGCTCGCCTTTTCGGTTGCTATTGACTTTGAGCGAGACAGCGGAGCAGGCAACGTGTCAGCAGTCAGCAGTCGAGCAGGAGTCGGGCAGGAGTCGAGCAGGAGTCGGGCAGGAGTCGAGCGCTCTGCCATAATTCGTCGACGACATGTCAACAGTGCGCATTGCTCCACATCCGACTGCATGGTTTTGTGGCAGCAGCCGAGAGCGACAGCAGATGCAGATGAGGGGCCAGTTGGCTTAGCAATTGGTAAAGGGCAGGGAGGAGATATGGGGGAGATGGGGGTAGAGAGCACACAACGAAGCAACGGAGCAGCCAGCGTGTTAGTTCATTTTGATTGCTAATTGGTTTGTTACACAATGGCGCAATGGGTTTTAACGAATTGGCCAAAAATTTATCAGCGAGCGAACAATTTGGAGCTGTTGGTCACAGTTAGGGAACGCAGAGTGCAAACTGTTTGCTCGAATGAGCTGCATGGAATGCGACAAGGAGAGCGAGAGGGAGAGTAAAGTCAGCCAAGAATTGAATATACATATTTATTTAAGAGAGAAGTAAAACAGTGCCAAATGAGCTCAACAATAATCGAAAAGATCATTGGGCTAGAAGCAATGGATTCAGCTAAAGACAATAATCGGAGAAGTCCAATAAAAAATTAAAATGGATTTACCTTGAAAATTTAATACAATTTATTAATTTATTTTACATTAAAATTCATTTAATATGACAACAGTTTGGATTTAATAAAACTCAGAAAGTATCGGGGGTGAATAGCATTTTCTCAAAGTATTTCTTTCAAGTATTTCCGCCAATTATTTCCTCTTTCTTCCAAGTATTTCCTCGACTTATTTCCTTGTAATTCCTCTACGTAATTCCTTTACGTAATTCATCTACGTAGCTCCTCTACGTTTCTAATGCTAATCGATCAGCTGATCGATCACACACTCTACTTCATATTATTGCGCTGACCCCCAGCAGGCCTGGACGACTGAAGAAATGCTGCAGCTGCTGCCCTTTATATAGCGACACTTTTACTCAAGCACTGTCTCATTCAAAGGTTGAGCCCGACGGCAGGTAGAGCTCGTTGCAGTCGAGCTTCAAGTGAGCAATGGGAGCACTCTCTGGTGCTGTGAGCATTCTAGCTTCGTTTTACCTAAATACAAATGCCAAATGGGAACTGCTGCATACACATAGACAACTTTAATGATCATCTGCGCTTCTTCTCTCCTTGCTTTTACTTTTACTCAAGCACTGTCTCTCTCGTTGCAGTTGCCCTTCAATTGAGCAATGGGAACGCTCTCTGCTGCTTCAATGATTTGCTCAAGGGATATTAATGGTATGTCTTAATTAAATATGCATAATAGTTGTATAAATTAAAGATATTATATGAATGCAATGCATATGTAAATAATATTTCATATAGCTTCTGTTCCAGCAACTCCTTCTCGAGCAGCTTCGTCCATGGTCCAAGTCCAAGCTGAATCTTAACTCGGCCCAGCTGGATGCCAGCCCCTCGCTCGCTCGCTGTCCAAGGGCCAAGGCCTGGTGGCCCTGGGCGGCCAAGTGTCAACTATGTTTTCGGGATGTGCAATTAAGTTCAAGGACGCGACGCAAATTGTACGGGCTAATTGTCGGCGACGAGTGCAGCAGGAAACGGGACACAGGTAAGCTTGGTATGCTCGGTTGCAAATGAATCGGTGCAGCGGCTATGCCGCAATCTGCAACAAGTGAGCCAACCGCATAATCCACAGCAACCACAAAGGTCACACATATACGCACACACACACACACACACACATACAGTTTGGCATTAATAAATTTGCAGCAAAAAGCTGTTGGAAAATATTGAAAAAGCGATCTCTACACAGGGTCCATAAAGAGAGAGAGAGAGAGAGGAGCGTTGCAGGAGGCGTTTGCTGTTGTTGCTGTTGTTGTTGTTGATTCATTTTTTTCATTTTGCAACCACAGCAAGGATTAAAGTGGACAGTGGCAGTACAAGCGACAGCAACAACAACAACAACAACAACAACAACGCAGATGTTTATTGTTGTGACAATGTGGCAAACAAAAGCGAGCAACGACAATGGCAACAACAACAACAACAACAATGCTGACTCGTTGATATTGACAACTTTTTAATCACTTAATAAATTCAATAAAAATTAAATGCGGTCGCGCGTCAACAAGGACAACAACGAGCAAAAGCAGGAGCCGGCAAGACAGAGGGACGAACGGATGGACAGGATACAAGCTGAATGGGCAAAACAGGAGCAGCAGCAGCAGCAGCAGCAGCAACGGAGTCCGCACAACAAAGACGCCAAGTCAGCCAGTCAATCAGTCAATCAGTCAGTCACTAAATCAAGCATTTGACAAAAACTCAAAGCTGACATTGAACAAAGCGACAGCAGCAAAAAGGGTTCGAAATGAAACTTTTTTTTCTCTCCACTCTCCCTCTATCTCCCACTTGCTCTCAACTTTTCATTCTAAATCTCGCCTCGAGCTGTGAGCTGCCAACATTTTGATGGGGCATTTCGTGTGCCGTAATTAAGTTGGCAGCTCTTTAGCTCTGCCAGCTAATGACACAGCTCAATAACGCCAATGGGCCTTTTAATTAGCCCCAAACACTCGCACAGTTTAATAACTCAAGCCTCTTCAGAACCACTTTGTTCTCTGTCACATTAAAGAGTGTCGAATGTACTGAGCGAAAGTTATATATAAGTACCTATATAGATCGGAAAGTCATAGATAAATGTAGATTAACTGTCGCTTTAGGTTTGATTCATGGACTAGAACTAGAGTAAGCTAGGAAATAATTGTATACCCCAAATAAATAAATAATATTCTATAATTTAATTTACCATATCCCAGTTATCTCCCAGTTCACTGCCAAATATGGTCGGTGACAATATTGAGCTATGAATGGAAAACTGACAAAAAAAAATATTTAAGAAACTTAAGAAACTAAAAATAAAATAGGAGTGGAAAATCACTGCAAAATTAAAAATAATTGTTTTTCTTTTATCAAAAAATAATTATTATTTTTTTATTTTTTGCTATTAAAAATATAATCGGAAAATATACAAAAAAAAAATACAAAATTTATTTTTGGAAAAAAAGAAAACAAAGAAATAGAAAACCTTAAGAATAGTTACTACAATATAAATTAAATACAAATAATAATAAAAATAATAATAATAATTATCATAATAATATTAGCAATAATATTAATAATCATCATCATCATTTTATATTATAGTAATAATAGTAACAAATTAGAACTGACATTCCCTTGTTGAATGCCTCTACCCGTTAGCATTCGAGAGCGCAACCACATATTGCAGGATATATCCCAATCGGATATTTCCTAGCCAATGGAGCACTTTTGACTTTCCTGACTGAAACTAGTACGCTTCATATTAAGCATTAGCTAGTCATTTAGTTTTATATAAACAATAGAGAGAGCAAAACCTATAAGAGCTATCCATATATATTTTTTTTTTTTGTGAGTTTTAGCAAATGCTTTGTCCTTGCTTTGAAATCAAATTGAATGTCATTTAATTAGCGTGAAATATACATATATATATTGTATTTTTTTTTTTTTTCTTGCAGCATTTTAATTTGCGAAATGAAGTGGTTCTTGAGACCCGTCGAAAGGGCTGTCGTTGACTTTTAGCTGTGACTGTGCCACTGCCTAAAGCGGAAACAACAATGCCCGTGGTAAAGGCAGGTGAGGGGTGGTGATGTGGGGCCGGGTTTAAAGGGTTTTGTTTGGGGTTTGAATATATTGGCGATGTATTTTGCTGCTAATCTTATCGATATCGATATCCACTTCGTAGCTAAGCCAGCGAAGAGCAAATCTCAGCTATTGAGGATTACGGCGCCTCTACCACACACACACACACATAAGGAGGCAGCTAATTTGCTGGTCTCTTGCGTTTTTAAACCATACTAAGCGCATTAGAGGAAAAAAAGAAAAAAACAACAAGTAAGAGCTTTGCAAACGGGCGTTACTGACTGAAGAATACTTATTTAGGACCCAAATGTTTTCATATATTCGTATCAACAGTAGAAAACTGTATTCCCAATTTCAACTCTGTAGCACTTCAATTAACATCCTTTCTGAAATACCGAAAAATGAGATTTTCAATTTACCACGCCCCTAGTGGACGTATGGACAGTAAGACGAACATTTCACAAAACCAATATACCCATTTCACTTTCATGAATGAGCATAAATAAAAGCCAGCAGCACATAGTCAGTTAATGATTAAGAATGAACAAACTCAAGGGGTAACCGCGAGCCCATGGGCGGCTCAGTCAGTTGGTCAAGCCGGCTACGCCTAGTCGCGCCGCCCCCTGCCCAGCCCCTGTCCCCTGTCGGCTGTTTAGTGACAGGTTACAAATCGGCAACATTGGCATTTAAATTGTAAACCGGACAGCTTTAAAGCTGCCCACACAATTGACTTCGCTTGCGTGACATGCGGCCAAAATACACTTCATTTTATCAGCAGTGGACGAGCATGTGGACGCTGCCCCCAAAAATGGGGTGGGGCACACGGGTCAGCGTTGCCTATGATGAGAAGGCGGTGGAGGTGGAGGCGGAGGCGGAGGCGTGGCTGTGGCAAATTGGTAGGCAGGACTAGGCCACATGCAATCAGCGTTGCCCGTCGCATTTCATTAGCGCTAAATAAGGAAAAATTCAAACCAAAAATGCAGAAAATACAAAAAAAAAAAAAAAATGTTGATGCATTTTAACGAAGCTGTACCACGAATTGTTGATGCTCTGTCAAATGAAGTAACATAAAAAAAAAAAAAACATAAAAAAATGCAATGTATAAGTATATGTTAGCTAAGGGCAAATAAAAAGTATTTTTTTACATTAAATAAAAAGTTTGAAACTTACTAAGATTTTGTTAAAGCAAACAAATAAATAAATAAACAAATAAATATATAAACAAATAAATAAATAACAAAGTTATTATTAAATTATATAAATATTAAACTTAAATAAAACTATTTTAAAAAGACAATCAAAATTTCTAAACGAAAAAAAATAATAATTGAAAATATAAAACAAAGTTAACATATAAAAAATATTTGAGGACAAATGAAAAAAATATATATATATTGAACATATTAACTGAAAATATTAATTTGACAGTTTTTTATATATTTTTTATTTTTTTTAAATAATTTTTGGTTAAGTGCGTTTCTTATAGTTTATACACACAACACACGCAAATATATATGTAGTTATAATAAAAATAAAAATAAATTTATATTTTGCATTTTTAATATGTATTTCAAGAACTCTATTTTTATTTTTTTTTTTAATGTTGTTAATATCTGAACTAAAATACCAATATATATTAATCTAAATTTTTGTTTCGCATCAATTTTTAATTATTATTAAGTTATTACAATTTTATTATATTTTTAAAGAACTATAGAATATTTTGTTTAAACTACGAAAATTTCATATTTCATCAAAATAATTTTCAGCAAAGAAAAATTCTTTCTATAATATAAAATTAAAGTGGAGTCGCTTTGACTTCTATGAATTTTTCTAATGGTTTTTATTTTATTTTATTTATTATTATTATTATTATTTATTATTATTATTATTATTATTTTTTTTTTTTTTTGCATATATAATACAACATTTTTATTTAACATAAATTTTAATGCAAAAATTTAATTATCATTTTTTTATTATTAATATTTCTAGCATTATTAGTCATTAATAATAAAAAGTCTTTGAATTTAAAAAAATACAAAAATTAGATTAAAACTCAAATTAATAATATTAAATTAAAAAATATGAATAAAATAAATTATATCGTTCTTTTATTATTATTATTTTTCTTTCTGTAATTGTAATTTTTTTTTTTTTTTTTTTTTTTTTTTGTATTCAAGTAAAGCTTAAATTTAATAAAAATATGTGCACGTATAGTTAAAGACCTAAACTTATATTGCTTTATATCTTCCATTAGGGAATTTCGAAATCAAAATCAAAAATATGAACGAGTATATAAATATATTTTTTAAGAGTTCTTTAATTACATTAAGATCAATATGTATTTTAATATGAGATATTGATATTAATATAATTAAAGAATTATCCTATATTTTTGTTATCTTCCCTATTGAGTGCTATGGACTGTTCTGATAATGCACAAAGTTAGTGTAGCTACTACAATAGCTAGTAGAATCTATTGCTGTAGTGCGATTGCAATTCATTTTCGAATGCCCGAAAAACTCTCTTATTTCGTTTGTAATTTGTACTTCACGTATACACATACATATGTATGTATGTATGTATATACATATATATATGTACATGTTTCCCTGTACGTCTGTCCGTTTGTCGGTCTGTCTATCTGTCTGTTGTGGACGGTGGCTCTGTGCCGGTGCTCTGCATGGGCATTTCGCGCATTTCACCTCTAACCGTACTTTCGCCAATTTCCACTGATGCGCTCTTTGTAATTTCTGGCCGACCATTTTCCATTGCAATGCTTGGCCATTTTTTTTTTTTTATTTTCCCTCTCGTTTTCTTTGTTTTTTTTTTTCTTTTTTGTTTATTTCATACATACATGTATATACATATATATATTTCAGTTGATTTCTTTCTTTTCGATTGCGTTTTCGTTTTTGTTGCACGTCGCGTTGCGTCGCGCGGTTTTGTGTATCTCAATACGAAAATATTTGTATCTGTTAATGCATCTCCACATGTATCTGTCGCTCACTGGACAGACTCTGTGTGTGTGTGTGTGTGCTGAATGTTTGGGTGCGTAGGCTTTTTTGACTTTCACAGTTTTTCGCTTACCGCCGCCAACAATCACACAGTCAACCCCAGTTGCGGCGGCAACCGAACAACAACAACAACAACAACAACAACAACCAATGCTAAATAGTCAAATAGTTTTTCATGTGCCGCACTTTACAGCAACAACAAAGAAACGCACCCAAATTACAGCGAAAATGCAACAAAATGAAGAAGAAGTAGCAACTACATACATATATAACATATACATATATACCATATATATATATGTATGGTATCTCTCGGAAAATCAAGCCCCGGAAAAGTGTAAAACACATTGCGAAAATGTAAAGTGTTCCATTGATTGCAGACGAAATAAGCGCAGTAGCCGCAGGCCCATAGACATAGATTTGGTTGCGAAATGTACTCGGATCGATCAAAGATCTCACAGTAAACCCCATCACAATCTGAAAGAGATCAAAGTGAATGCAAGCGCTGCACCTAATTGTTTATAATGATATATGTATTACATATACTTTATAGGGTACAAGCTTTTGGTTTAAAAAAGACGGACACTCCGACGGATAAGCGGCCGGACGGGCAGAGGCACCGACGCACAGAGAGACGACGAACCAACGAATGTATAGATCGAAAAGCAAAGCAAATAAATAGACGTATGGAGGGACAATACGTCTCTATATTCTTATGTCCGCCTACCAATTTATTCTTCCGGATAAAGAGACAGACAATTAAACGGACGGATAGACAAACGGATAGGCAAATGGACAGACTGATGGACGAACAGAGGGACAGATGAATGCCTAGGCCATCAAAGGGGAGCACGGACAGTCATGAACTCAGATGAACAGAAGGACGGACAAACGAGTATACCACCGGACGGAAGAATGAAGAGACGGACTGTCAGACAGACGGACAGCATATGACCACATCGACTAAGCTTATCGCACTGGTAATAAATATATGTATATGCCGTATGGGATCTGTCACGCCTAGCTCTGATTTTTTCCTGAAATCAAATACTCGTACAACATTCGCAATACTTTCTAAACAGACCTCGTATATATAAAAATAACTCCATGGAGTATAACCTCATTATCTCCGAATATCCGACTATCAACTTGAGGACAATTTGTTGGCCAGGCATGGGGTATACCAGCTCAGTGGCCAGACCACACAGACACTTTACGGGTAGTGCTAACAGGGTATTACGATAATGGAAACATCAGCAATTTAACGCAAGGTTATGTCCCAGTCAATGGGCGATCTGTAGTCGTTAACTATGTCCAATCGATGAAACATCTTATGGGCTTACTTTTTGTTCTTTCCCTCTCCTTCCTTTCCTTTTTTTTTTTTTTGACACTCTCCGTGCGGTTAATGGGCTAACGGAATGAGCTGCTGCGTTGTCCTTGAGCAGCGCCGCTGTTGAGGTTGTTATGCTAATTAATGCGACAAATGCATTAACTGGGCACATGCCGATCGGACACCGGGTGTACCACACAGAGAGAGAGAGAGAGAGAGATGGTAGAGGCGATGGTAAAAAGTATAAACGCAGACCACAGGCCTCGTCATCTCAAATTATGCGTTTTAATTTCCATTATCGATTCACATTGTACGCACTGCGGTTGCCAATGACCTTCGAGAGGACCTGAAAGGAATCGCAGGATCCTGCGGAAGGAGATGACGAAGAAGAAGAAGAACACTTGACCAGCAGGCGGTAATGTCAGCATATGCAGTCCAAGCAGCCACAATAGAAAAGCGAAAAATGAAAATGAAAATAAAAAATAGAAATAATTTTCAATTTAGTTCTCAATCGGGCATAACCGACTGCATGAATTTACTTATCATCCGCCATGGCTATTTATTTTGTGGCTATTTATTTTGTGTATAAATATATAAGAATAAATAAATATGTGGAAAGATTAAATATACTTTATAAATATATAAAAATAAATATATATAGGATAAATACTTCGTATTATCAAAATGTGAAGCCAAAACGTGAAGATTTGCAGTCTTTGGGAAGATCTCTCTTTCTATCCATCTATCAATCTATCTTCTCTAGGAACTGCCACATTATAATTATTTTCCATTATAATTCTTCCATATCTAATACGAGATATAATGACACATTTGACTCGCTTTTCCTTAAATCACTTTGCTTAGGCTTTCTATCATAAATACGAACTATACTAAGTTCTACAGGTTAAACCATAAATAATCACCCCATCGGAAAAGGGAGAGAGGAAAGTCACATTGGCTGATATTCAACCATAATATCAAAATGATATTTTCACCAAATGCTGAAGGTCCCTGCCGCCATAGCCATAGTACTAAGTTAGTCTATAATTTTATCATTAATAAGTTGGCTCTTAAATAAATAAAATAAATTTTCACCAAATATCTAAACGTAGATATCAAAGATGTACATCTATTTCCACTCTAATATCCACCTCTATTAGACATCCTAAGCGAATCAATTGAATCTTTAACTCAACTATTCGATATGAACAGAAATTGCTGGAAATATCAGAAATATATTTTGCATTCCCTTTAATTTCCACTTTCCCTCACACCATTTCCATTTCATGTTTCCCAAACAACCCGGAAAAAAAAAGCATTTGAAAATTTTCGTTATTTGTTCAGTTGGATTTTTTGTTCTTTTTATTTGGTTTCAGAAATTCGTTTGTGTTCATTCATTCATTTTTTTTTTCGCGCTAAAACTTAAATCTAGACAAAAAAAATTGTGTTTTGCTTATTCCTTACATGGCTAGAAACTTAAACATTTAAACATTATCAATAGCTAAATTCGCATGATTCAATAATAATAATCAAAAAAAAAAAAAAAGGAGGGGCACTATTTACAAAACAGTCGAGTGAAACTAAAAAACTAATTTCAATTTATGCTACGAGATTGATTTTTTTTTTATGGGAACTTCCCTGCGAAGACAAAGTTTTTGTTTTTGAAAAGTTAAAATTATAAAAAAAAAAATAATAATGGTTAATATTTTTATACATAATAATAAAAAAAAAAATGATAAAATTGAACTAAAGTTGGGGTTTGGTATTAATGAGAGCAGAAGACGTTTAACAGTTTTTCTTCAAGTTCGCCGCGCGGCGATCGAGCGAAATTCCAGTTGAGGTTTTTCTAGTACGGTATTTGTGCTCGTGTGTGTGTGTGTGTGTTGGTTTGTTTGTGTGTGTGTGAGCTCAACGCACGACTTTATGAATCGAGCATAAAATTTCGAGTGAGCTCCTCGCACAACCCCCAAACAACAACTACTATATATCCTGCTGGTGCTGCTCCCGCTCCTGCTCCCGCTCCTGCTCCTGCTCCGTTTGCCGGCCGGAGTTGTTGCTTCTGCTTCTTCCTCATTTGTGCTGTGCTCTGCTGTGTGCACGTGCCTAACTTATATGACTATATCACAATGTTGCTGCCGCTCTGCGCCTGCTTTCTGCATCCTGCTCCATATCACGCTGTGTGTGTGTGTGTGTGTTTGAGTGTGTGTGTGTGTGTGTGTGCCACTGGTGTACTCCTGCTCCTCAATATGGCCGCCACACGGTCTTCTGCTGGACAACGGCATTCTTCAGCTTGGTTGCCGCCGGCAGCGTCGTCTCGGGCGATGCCTGGCGAGGAGCATGAACGGCGGCCACTGCTGCGGCCGCTGCCGCCGCTGCTGCTGCCGCCGCCGCCGCTGCCGACGACTCGTGGTAGAGCGGCTTCAGGGCGGACGGTGCTTTGAGGTCGCAGCGCATACGCAGCGGCACGGAGATCTGCTGGGTGGGCGAGCTGCGCGTCGAATCGATGGACTTGTCCAGCTCGTACTCGGACTTGACCACATCGATCTGTTCGTCGTCGGAGTCCGCATCCGAGGCGGACTGTTCGTGGATGGAGCTCGTCTCGATGGAGGTGTTCAGCTTGAGCAGCACGTGCGGCATGGATGTGGGCGTGGGCGTGGGCGAGGAGCTCGATGGCCGCGACGAGGCGGGGCTCATATGCGCCGTCTCGGCACCACTCAAACCGCCATGATGCAGTGCAGCGGCGGCTGCATTGCGCGCCCTCAAGCCCGCGGCGGCCGCAAAGTTGTACGGATGGAAGGCGTGAGGCGTGGCCTTCTGGCTCTGATGCGCGGCGGCGGCAGCTGCGGCGGCCACATGATTGAACGGAAACTGGGGCATTGCGTACGCCGACGCTGGCGGACCGCCCGGCGGCGAGGGCATCATGGAGGCGGGTGGCACCACACCGCCCACGGTCACGCCCACGCCGACAGGCGGCGCCGGTGGATAGTCGGCGGCAACAACGGCGGAGGCGGCGGTGGGCATGGCGGCGCCACCAGCAGCGCCCGGCGAAATGACGCCGCTGTTGCTACCATTGGGCGAGGTGGCGGCCTTGGAGAGCGCCGGATGATGCACTGCAGCAGCGGCTGCCTGCTGATGACGGAAGTAGTCCGCATAGCCGTAGGTCATGTACGCCGCATCCAGCCAGGCGGGATTCAGCATGAAGGGATTAAATGCGCCGGGATGTGGATAGCCATAGCCTGGAGAGCAAAACAGAAAGAAGAAGAAGAATATAAATTAGTACGATCCGTAAAAGAAATCAAAAATCTTTTCATTTTGTTTAAAAACTGGAATTCCGGGTGGGATTATTGACCGGGCTTTGGGTTTGGTTATTGATTTGGGTTTGGGTTTTGGGTTATTGGATTTGGGGCACTCAAAACTGAAAATCGTAATGGAAACTAAAAAACTCACTTTGCTTACTTCTTGGCTCCCGCGGCCCGTCGACCGTTACTTTAATGGCCTTGCTGTAGCTGGCGATCTGCACCGGATACGTGGCGATGGTGATGGTCAGCGTAAAGGATTTACCACGGCCAGAGCGACCGACAAAGCGCAGATCATTGAATTTGGCCACCTGATTCTTCATCGTGGTAGTGCAGTTGCGCAATTCGCCGCAGTAGTTCTCATCGTTGCCGCACTTGATCGAGACGAGGGTGCCGTCGGGCACATCGTCCAAAGCGATCACCTTGAAGGCGCCCGGCAGCGATTTGTTGGAGCGCCAGTGATTGGGCAGGGCGCTGCACAGGATCGACGGTGAGCCGGTCTGGGCCAATTCGCCGTGATATTCCTGCAGCATCTCGTGCAAACTGGCGAACATGTCCGTCATTGAGCTGGGCATTTTTGCCAAATTCGCCGCATTTGCATTGGAGCTGTTTGAACTGTTGTTGTTGTTGTTGTTGTTGCTGCTGCTGTTGTTGTTGTTGTTATTGCTGCTGCTGCTGGTGTTATTGTTGTTGTTGCTGTTGCTGTTGCTGTGATGGCTATTGTCCGGCGTGGAGCTGCCCGTACTGCTGGCCGAATGTGTGCTAATGTTGCCTTGGCTAACATTTGTGGCCGCCGCTGCGGCCGCTGCCGCTGCTGCTGCTGCGGCCAGGACCTGGGTGTGGGCGGACGTATTGGCCACCAGGGTGGGTCCCGTGGGCAAATGCATTTCTCACAATTTCACTTGAATATCACGTGCTCAAAAAAATAAATTGTTGCTGCTGCTTTTGTGGTAATCCAAGAGTTGCGTTAATCCTTCGTTTGCACTTGCACTTTGAAATTGTTTGTCAACAACAACAAAAAAAAAAAAAGTATAGAAAGAAAGAAACGCTAGCTAGCTGGCAATGCCGCTGCCTTTGCACGCTTCGATACCGTTTCGCACTCCAAGATACACGCAAAAAAATTTGTTGCAAGTCTTTCGTTTTAATATAATTTCGAATTCGCTCGTTCGGTGGTGCCCGTTGCAGTTGCAGTTGCAGTTACAGTTACAAAATGTTCACTTTTGAACTAACGAAACGCGGCGAAAATTGTGTGCTCAGCTCTCGCTCGCTTCGCTTCGCTTCTTCTTCTTTTTCGTTTCTTTGAATATTTTCTCTCTTGTCTGGCTGCGTTCTCGACACGTTAAAGTCGCTGTGTGAACTGTTTCTCAACTGCGATCGTTGCCAGTATTTAAAGTAGAATGCGTTGCTGTCGCTGTCGGCGTCGGCGTCGCTGCTGCGCGGCTGCAAGACGGCAGTGGCGCGCTCAGTCGCTCGCTCTCGCTTGCACTGCAGCGTGACGATGAGGCGCACTCGCTCGCACTCGCTGCAATAATTCAGGACGTCGCTGCGTGGTTTGGTTGGCTCGTTCGCTTACCTATTGTGTGTGCGTGCGTGTGTGTGTGTGCGTGTGTATGGGCTAAGGGTGCAACGGCTGCCGGCGGCGGTGGCGGTGGTGACCGGGGCAGGTATCAACCACCATTGCCACAACAACAACCACAGTAAAAATTTCCCATTTTTCCATTGCGGTGTACACTCGCGCACACAGAAAACACGGCCAACAGCAACAACAACAACAGCAGGAGCAGCGGCAGAGACAGCGGCAGCAGCAGCAGCAGCGACAGCAGCAGCAAAGGCAACAAGAAATAAGGGAAGTCGACGGCAGCAGCAGCAGCAGCAGCAGCGACTGAGGAAGAGGCGTGCGTTGTTGTTGCCATGCTACTTGTGGCCAGGGACGCGCGGTCAAACCGACAAACGAAAAGAAAAAGAGAAAAAAAAAACAGCAACAACAAGAAAAAATTGAAAACACCAAAGGCGAAGAGGGCAAAAAATCGTTGGAAGTGAAATAAAAATGTGCCATGAGAGCGCATCGCGCCCGTGAGAGAGCGGGGCGGCTCTCTGAGCATATTGGAAAGGCGCAGGCGGGCGCACAAAAAAATAAAATGACGTAGATAAAAAACACTCACTGACTGACTGGGGTTTTATGAAAACTCATGCGGAAAACCGTGGCAAAAAAAAAAAATACGAAGCAAATTCTAAAAAAAAAGGAAAAACGTAAAAAGGAATAACTCATCTTGCTCTCAATTGCTGTGTGCTCTCGCCGCTCTATCTCTGTCGCTCTCGCTCAATTTTTCTATTGCGCTGTGTGTCGCCGGCTCAGTCACTCGCTCACTCGCTCGCTTACTCCGGCCCCCCGACGGGCGGTCGCAGGCTGGAAAATCAGTTTCTTTACGCACGCAACTTTAACAACGGCATTCAACAGTTCCAACTGCGCGCGTGTAGGAGACACCCCACGGCCCCGCATCCAGTCTACACAGTGTCAGGCTTCTTCTGGCAATCCTACGCACCCAATGCCCGAGCCACAGGTAGCGGCTAACGGCACAATTCTGCGAGCAGCCACAGTGGCGTCCACTGTGAGGGTGCATTGAAAGCAAAAACTATCGCTAAATAGATCCTGTTAGCAATGCATATACACATACATATGTATATTAGTGATATTAATTTGGAGTGTGTTGGATTAGTCAGGGATTATGGATGGATAATCAGCAGATTAGACAATTGCGCAAGATCTGAGCGATTTGTAAGCAAGTCCGAACTGATCTAGTTACTTGAGCTGGGCTTTAAGCCTAAGCCTTTACGGAAGTGATTTGTTTAGAATATGAAACTGATGAAAAATATTGTTAGCATGATTTTGTTTATCATTAGAAAATTATTTTGACATGAAATGTTTGTTATAATAAGCACATTTTTAAATTATTATTACAAATAAAATAATTATATCAGATTCAACAAAGAGCTAATGTAATTTTAAAAACAATTCATTTTCGCTGTATTTCAAAAATCATATTATACTGATCTAATTTATTTTTATAGAAACTAAATAAATAAATGATTATATTTAACTTTTATCAAAAACATAGCAAACTCCTTTTATTTCAATTAATATACTAATATTTTATATATCATATTCAACAATAGTTGCAAAACTTAAAATCGATTAAGGAACAAAATGAATATTTTGAAAAATTGCTTGAAAACGAACAAAAAAATATTGAATTCAACAAAATTTACATTTGATATACATCAAGAATAGCTAAACTAAAATAAATACATATTAAATATATATATAAATAAATATTCAAACTGAAATAAATATTTATATATTTTATACGCATATAATATTGGCAAATATTGCATTCAACAAAATTTGTATTTGATATACATATAGTTTAATATAAAATAAATATTTAAATCTCAAGAATATTCAAACTGAAATTAATTTATACTTTATACTTATATAAAAAAAAATAAAATTAAATTAAAACTGAAATAAATATATATTTTATACGCATATATAAATAAATATTCGTTCCCCCCTCTCGTGAAGATTCAATGCGATGCGCCTCTGACGCCAGGACGACAAATCAAACTCGCGGCAGCCCAAAAAATTGCGGAGCACCAAGCAAGTTAAAACGAGGCCACAAGTGCTGCACACAAAACAGACGAACGAACGGACAGACAAAAAGGAGGAGAGGCGGATGGAAAGGGAGCCAGAGAGAGCGAGTCAAGGCAGAGCAGCGAATGGATGGATGGCAGGGCAACCACAATGAGGAGCAACTGGCTAGCCACTGTCACGAGAGAGCGGAGCAGAGGGAGCTGTGAGAGCGCATTGCGGTGGGATAGGATGCTGCGGAAGGGGGAGGGGGAAGTGGAGGAGGGGAATTATCTTAAGTGCAGGTCGTGACTCGAGTCGAGCCAACCAAAATGTCGCGAGAACGCGCCTCGCTGCGGGTGAGGGCAGCAGCGAAGCCGAAGCGTCGGGAAAGTACACGCACACTTCCAATCAACAGCGACGTCGGCGTCGCTGTCAATGCGTGCGCGCCCGCTCGCTGTGACAACAACAACAACAGCAACAGCAACAAGGGCAATCGAGTGCTGGAAGAGAAGAAGGCAAGCCTCGGCAAGGACGCGCCCGGCCGAGGATGAGGTGATACAGGTTCGCAAGTAGCGTGCGACAAGGACGTCGACGGCAAGGCTTTGATTGTTCTCATCTAGCCGTTCCAGGGAACTGGCCGGGCTCCTAGCCGTACGTACGTACGTTCCGCCAGCGTTATCCTGTCGTTTTCCACGGCAATTTGCGTGGCTCATTCAACACCCGCTGATCTCCAACAGTTCGTACAGAAGCTGCGCATTGCACGCGCATCGCGCCGCGGGACATCAAACGGATCAGTCGCACAAACAGATGAAGAAGAAGCAGACAAAATTCGAATATCATTGCAGCTCTACCTAAACTCTCCTCTTTTTCTCTGTCTCTCACTCTCTCTCACTCTGTCGTGTTGCAGCTGCCACCCTTTTTTTTACGATCGTTTTTTCTCGTTCTTGTGGCTCAAAGCCCCTGGCATAAAAATCATTTTCGCAATCAGGTAGCCACCCACTGCCTGTCCTCGGGCCTCGACAGGTAGAGAAACC
The DNA here is from genome assembly GCA_035045965.1 of Drosophila aldrichi. Lineage (NCBI taxonomy): Eukaryota > Metazoa > Arthropoda > Insecta > Diptera > Drosophilidae > Drosophila > Drosophila aldrichi. Next base: position 1,307,615 of record JAWNOM010000125.1, read on the forward strand.
ACATTCGGATCGCGGATCAGAAATCGCGAGCGCCGCACTCCCTCTTAATCCTTTACTTATGAAAGTCAATCGCCTGGATTATCCAGCACGCCCAGCAAATATTTTGGGCGATTAGCCGCCCCACAAGCAACCGACAGATCCGCGGCGATCTGAGCCGCCAGGCCGTAGATCATCTTCACAGGTAAGGCTCAACCTGTAGCCGGCAACCGCTAACCGATAACGGGAATCATTCTGGCCCTAACGGTTAAAGCAAAATATCATTTGGTATTACCAAGTTCATAGTGAATATATTTACATGTGTAATATCTGAATACATCAAAAAGTTGATTAGAATATTAAGAAATTTTTATTTGTATTGTTTACTATAAATTTCGATATTTTTTTTTATATTTAAGTTAATTTTTATTACATAAATATCCTAATTAATCTAAATATTTCACATTATTTTCTATACAATTTATTCCAGTTTCCATTGCAAATGCAAACAAAAATCATTCAATTATCGCACTGTAAAAAAAAATAGAAAAGAAAAAAAACGTTCCTTTTTCTCTCTTCTCGATCGCGGCAATCGACCAAACGAGTGGAAGCGCGTGAACGCAGTGCAAGCAACTGGAACGCTGCGATCGGGCCCAACCCTCACTCTCTCACACACACACAACTTGGAGAAGGGGGCGCTGCCACAGTTTTGAGGCCAGCCAACCAGTGGCAAGCAGCAGAGCCACGACCACTGCTGAGCACACGATCGATCAGTCGCCGTCACTGTTTGTGGGGGTTGTTTATAAATAGACGCACGCACACCGTCCACTCTGAGTGCGAGGCAACCAACCGTTTCCAATGGCTGCGCGAGCGAGATGCCCGACACGCTATATTAGCTACTGGCTCCGCCCCTCCTCCAAGGAGTGGCCACTAATCGACGATCGACGTTTGGCGATAAGTGATCAATAATTGCCAGCAACAGCTGCCGGAATGCCGTGTGCCCCGCTTGCTGCACATGCCGCCACTAACTAGGCAACACTAAATGCTCGTTGCGAAACAGCTCAGAGCGAACGCAATTCCAACGCAATTCAACTGTTCTGTTCCAGCGCCAACAGCGAGCAAGATGGAGCGCGCCGCCAGTGAGAGCCATTTTTAAAATGCTGCGACGCGACGTCAACGACGACTGCGGCCGACGAGTTGGCAGCGACCGCGAACGTCGTTTGTAAGTGAATTGTGGTTTGTTGTTTTGGTTGGCGCGCGCTGCCACTGCCGCAGTCAACGTAGACGTCACTGCCGCCCGCTGCTGCGCCGCTGCGTTGTTGCGTTGCTGGCGCTGCCAGGATCAACCACCGAATGGCAAATGAAAAAATAAAATAAACAAACACGAAAAAATTGAGGCAGCCTTTGAATTTTTTCGCTCTTCATGAATGAGCTCTCCCGCGTGCGTGACGGAGCGAACGAACGAACGAGCGAGCGAGCGAGCGAACAAGTAAGTGGGTGAGCCACTGTGTGCGTGTGTTAGTATGTGCGAGTGAGTGAGTGAGAGTGACTGAGTGCCCATTGCAATGAGAGTGAGCGTGTATCACCACACTTCCACTGTCAGCCACCTTTCCATTGGAAATTTTTATTTTGAGTGGATTTTTTGTCTTCTTTTGCTTTGCTGTCAGATTGGGGTGGCTACTTGGAGAGTCTGAGCGTCTAGCTGAGGAGCTGTGGTGAGTTCGAAGATGAGTATTTTTTTCACAGCTCGCGCTACGCCTGCTACGCTGGCAGCAGCAGCAACAGCAGCAGCTGCCGTTGACACTCCCACAACACATACACAGCAATACAACAGTCACACGTAGGGACCGCAACATCGACAACTGTGCCCACAAGTTTGTGTAATATGTCGTCTGCCTTGGTGTTTTGATGTTGGCATTGGTGTTGGTGCTGCTGCTGCTGTTGCTGTTGCTGCTGCGCCCAAGCATTGGCTGGCTCAACTAAATACATACGCTGCTCGTGTCCCGTGTACCCCCGCCTCCAATCCTGCTTGGCTCTGCCTTCAGCTGCCAATGCGTCTGTGTGCTCGCTAGAGCCTCTCAAAGACGTCGACACATGTCACTGCTGCGTGCTCTTTCCCCCCTCCTTTGTTCAATTCTTCTAATTTCTCTAGGCCTCTGCTCAATTTGTATTTTGTTTTGTATTTACAAATTCCAATAACAGCAAACAAACAAATAAATGCATTTTGTAGCCAATTCATGGAATGTGCTTACATGCATGTACATATGTGTATGTGCGTGTGTCTTTAGATATTCTATAGCTTTTTGCTCGTGCCCCTCTCTCTCTCTCTTTCTTTTTTCTCCTTTCATAAGTGAAGGCGGCTCGCGTCAATTAACAGCTGCAGATCGTTCCAAATATTTAATGCTTGTTGTTGTTGCTCTTCTTCTTTCAGTTCTTGTTGGGGCATGAGCATTGGATAAATTAGGAGCAAGCAAAGTGTTTGTAATCTTTTTTCTTTTGTTTGTGTTTTTTTTTTTTTTTTTTTGTTGGAAGACAAATGGAAGTGAATTATGTTGTTAAGGCAATGCATATGAGTTGATATGAATAGTATTGGTAACTTAATAAAAAATATTTTAAATAAATATATAATTGAATAGAAAATCTTGGAGATTATGAAATGTAGTATTATATTGTTAAAAAAAAAAAAATAATAATTAAAGGACTGTATATAGTTTAAAAAAAATTATAAAAAATGTATACATAAATAATACACAGTTTCTCTTTGAATACTTCTTATTATTGATTTAAAATAAAATATTATATACATTATGATATATAATATATATTCATATATTGTATTATGGAATAAAAAATAAAAAAATACTACAATAAAATTTCTTTATTGATATCTTAATAGATCTTAAATTAAATACCATTCTTAACAGATATAGACATCTATTCTAAGAACATTTAAAGAATACTTATCGAGTATATATTTGATTATATATTTCTGTTATATGATTTTTCTAGATATTAAAATCAGGCCTGTAAATAGCTCTATATATATGTAGGCAGTGAATGAATATGGGATGATTCCTTAACAAACCAACTCAAGTCGAATCTATACCCAAAAAAAATTAACCGATAATGTTCTTAAAAGTAGAAAAGTTTCTTGGGACAGATTCACAAACCCTTAAATAACTATATACATATACATACGTACATATACATATGTATATGTATATACATATGTATATACTATAAATATACGCAGTTCGTAACCCTCTTGTTTTCTGTTAACACTTAGCCGCAGGCCAAGTACATTGCAACTTTCGGCTTTCGGCTTTTCGTCATGTGATACATATTGTTAAAAATAATGATGGCAATATTAGAGAGATGATGTGAGCGCGAGAGGGAGATAGAGATAATGAGTGAGCACACTCCACACTCGAGGGCAATACCCTCCCCTCGACGCGGCGGCACTCGAAATGCGCATAGACAATATAAAGATTAAAGCTGCAAATCCGTTGAGCCCAGCGATGGGCCCTTAATACGATTGCGCCCTATATATGTACATAAGAGTATCAACAACAATAACAACAACAACAACAATAATATACGCCACATCTACGATAAGAGACAGGAACAGGAACCAGTTTTTGTTGTTTTGTTTTGTAAAATTACCCAACGAGAACTGGATTTCAGCAAAAATATCAAATTTCATATAATTGGCGGCCATTTTGAAGTTTTGCAATGCAAAATGGAAAACAGTCGGCGTGAAATTCCATTTGTTACGTATCGCTGACCAGATGCAATATGCCGCAACGCTGCCTTGCAGGGCATCGCTTGGAAGTGGGAATGGGCAATGGGCGATGAGAGAGGAACGCAGAAAGGACTGGATGTGGAGTGTGGAAAGCGTGTGATGGAGCGTCACTTGCAAATGATTTTTTATTATCTTCTGCCCGCAGTCAGAGGCGGCAAGAAAAAGGGGATGGAGCATAACATAAATTTTTACTTGTATATTACATAAGAGCATGAAAAATATATAATTAAAAATAATAATAATATTAAACAAAAATAATTAAGCAATAATAAAACCCAATATGTAAAAAATCATCGTACAAAAATAAATAGGTATAATAAATAAAATAATAAACGCGATAAGAAATAAATAGCAAAGAAAATAAAGGCATTTATATTTAAAATCGATTCCAAAAGCAGTCTCACTAAAATAAAATAATTAAATAAATAATTTAATGTTACTTTTAAATTAAGAAAAAAAAAATAAAATAAATAATTAAAAGCTACAATTACTATTAATAAGTAATGAACATACATAATAGTTCACAGTTAATATTTACATATAAATAATAATTTCCTGCTGACACTTCATAGACTAATTTTTAGGAAAACCCCCTCGACAGCGCCACTGCAATGCCTCGTTCCAGAAATTGGCTCCATGACAACTCTTTCTTTTTGTGCAGTTTATTTTTTTGTTCGTTTTCTTTGCTTGCTTCTTGCTGTTTTTTTGCATGTTTCATTCGCAACCAGTGCGGAGAGAGCCAGCCTGGAAAGGCGCAAAAGAGCGAAGAGCGCAGCGCTGCGTCGTCTTGGAAATTCGCAGTCGCGTCGCAGCGACGATTTTACACACATATAAAACAGAAGCAGCAAGATAAAAAAAGCAATGCATGTATTTTTCCCGTTACTTTTTTACAAAGGCCGAAGCACAGTTAGCAGCAGTAGCAACAGCGGCAGCTCACCGAGGGGTTGTCGCTGCAGCGCCCAACCCCTATTCGCTGCTGCCAGTTGTTGTTGTTGTTGCTGTTGTTGTCGAGTTGGGCTGCCACAAAACTAGTTTGGCTTTGGCTTTGGCTTGACAGCGACAGCAGCAGCAGCAGCAGTGGCGGCAGCAGCAGCAGCGTCAGCGGCGGCTGGCAGTAACCGACTTTCCACCCACTTTTTGGTTTTTCTCTGGTTATTCCGGTGGCTGTCTTAGAGCTTTTTAAGGGTTGCAAATCAAAACGCGGTTTGTTGGTTTGTATTTTTGGCCAAAGTCGTCGTAACTTTATCGCCCGCATGCGGGCACAAGCGAGACAGAGAGAGAGAGAGAGAGAGTGAGAGCGATATAGAGAATGCGCGAGTGTGTGTGGAGGCAGGAACAAAGGTAAGGATGAGGGCGGGGTTGGGGTCGAGGTTGGGCTTGGGCTTGGGTGGGGTTTGAGGGGCTCGTTACGTGCGTATAGAAATACGCAGCGTTAAAGAGTCATTATTGACACTTACCAAGTGTTGAGTCGCCAACGTCGCTGGCTCTGTGCGTGGGGGTGGAGTGGGAGCGGAGCGGGGAGTGTCGGTGGCAGCCTCCGCCTGCTGCTGGTTACTGGAAGTTGTCAACTCATATGCATAATTGCCTTGTATTTATATTTGTGGGGCGCCATCGCTGCGCAGTTTTTGCTCTCCAACCCAGTTGGAGCACGCTCACTCGCTTGCCCTCTCTCTCTCTCGCCCTCTCTCTCTCTCTCATACATTTACTGCTTCTATGTGTGGCTTGGCAGCGTCTATCTCTGTCTGCTCCACACTATTTCTCACACTCTTTAGCATACTCTCTCGCTCTCTCTCTCTCGATGTCTCTCTCTCTCTTTCTCTTGCGCTCTCTCTCTCTCTCTCTCTGGCTAGTTAAGTGCGGAGCGTGTTGTTGTTTGTGTGCATTTTAGTTTGGGATTTTCGTGGCATTTTTGTGGCCTTTTGTCTGGTTAACCGTGGTTGGTTATTGGTCAACACGCACACACACACACACACACTCTCACACATAACCACATGGCCATATATGAAAACCGCTAAAAAACAAAAAAACAAAAATATTGACTTAACCAAAAATGCTTGATTAACTTTTATCGTTTAAAATAGAAGCCATTTAATAAGTGCAATAAAAGCAAACAACTTGATTCACAACAACAACAACAACAACAATGGGGAAATGACTGGGCCATAAAGCATTGGTGTGAAAAGTTGTTGGCCATAAACTGTTTATGCATATAGAGCACATATGGCCGCCAGACAAGAAATAAATAACATCAATCAAATTACAATTTGGGCAAATTGGAAAATGTTTTTATTTATTTAGTTCTTTTTTTTTTATAAATAGTTGAGATAAGCTAAGCTAATTCTAATATTATAGATATATTTTTATTGATATAATGATGTATTGCTGTATTGATGTATTGATATATGTACCATATACATATATACTTTTTGATATATTGATATTTAAATATTGTGATGCATTGATTCATTGACGAATTGATTAATTGGTTAATTTATATATTAATATATTGATATATTGATATTTTATATATTTAAATTGATGATATATTTTTATGATTGATATTGATGTATTGATGAATTGATATACCATATACATATATATATTTTTTGATATATTGATATTTATATATTTTGATGTATTGATATATTGATATATTTATATTTATATTGATGATTTTTATGATTGATATTGATTGATTGCTGTATTGATGAATTGATATACCAAATATTGTCATGAATTGACGTATTGCTATATAGACGAGTTGATTAATTGATTAATTTATATATTGATATCTTTATATATTTATATTGATGATATATTTATATGATTGATATATGGATATATCATTATTATTATTATAATCCCTAGTAATACCCATATTAATAAGTGTCAAAGGTATGTAAATACTACCCAGAAGGATCATTTAAGAACGGCCATATTATTTCCACATAGAAACATTTTAACATTTATTTAGTATGCTAAGGGGATGATTTTTTTCCTGATTCGCCACGCCCCTTAGGCAGATCAAATGCAAACAACATCATAACGATCTCTGGAATGTACAGAAATCTTTAAAAAAAAGTTTTACAAAAAAAAAAAAAAAAAAAATTTCTTAAAGGAATATACATATTACTTATATACAGAGAGGCACATCTGATCATTCTGCAGAGTTTAGTAGCCTTAAGTGAGTATGGATAGATTAACAATTTCTAAAAACCCAGAAAACTTAAGAGACTTCAGATAAAATAAAATAAATATAGATCCAGTTGTTTTCTAACTCTTTTCTCTAATTTCTGTTCAGTTTGTCTGAAACTGAAGCAAACTCTCATATACATTCCAGATATTAACTCCAATTTCGAAATAATATTAAATGAATTTCCGCTTTTATTGCGCTCTGACCGCAAAAATAAAAAACAAACAACACAAAAATGTGGCCAAAAGCCAATGAAGAGCGAAGAAAAAATGACGAGAACAAATGGGAACAGTAGAGCTGCGTTACAATGACCGATATAAAAATTCTACTCCAGTTTTTTGACCAATTTTTAGTGCTGTTTTTTGTGCAGTTGCGTTTTTTTCTCTCTACCGGGATCGAGGCAACAAAAGGCACGGACAAACAGCGGTCCCGATCGATTCCGGGTAAATCCCGTGTCGAGTCCTCGGATTAATTATGCTGAAAAACAAAATTTGTATGTAGAGCCGAGGATCGATGCGCCGTCTTTTATGGGCTTGTTAAAAAAGAATCATAAAAATTATCCATATTTATTTTGAAACTAGATCAGGTCAAGCGGTGCAGCGCAGCGCGATCCCGACTCATAAATCTCGCTCTCTCTCTCTCTCTCGACCTACAAAAAAATCGCAGAAAAAAAGACGAAGAAAATACACATTTGCCTTGAACTTTCCTGGAAGAACTTGCGTAATAATTTGCATTTTTTTTCCCGTACCGCCTGCTTCATTCAGCCGCGGAGTAGGAGGCGTGATCCTGGCCAAAACACACAAAAAATTGGCCTAAAAATTACCTAAGCCGTGTAAAACGAGAGCAGGACGATCGTAAAACAAGGACAATCGCTGGCCAAGCAGGACGCTTACGTAACGCCTGGGACGACTCGGGCAATACAATTGTAACGCTCGAACCGCTCGACCCGCTGTGAGATGTTCTACTTTTTCTGCTAGTTTTGTATCTTCTTTTTCTTTCTTTTTTTTTGCCATAATAAAAATGCAGAGAATTTTTTCTTTATTTTTTTGTTTGTTAGTTTTTTCTTCTTCTTCGTCGTCTTGGTGTGTAGCTCTCATAAAATTGGCTCGCTGGATTATGTAAATGGCGAACAGGATGATTATCGTCCGCATTTCGAACTAATTTAGGCGGGTGGTGTCGGCATTTATGGCACCTCGATTCCCGCTGCCTGTCTAATCCTCGAGATCTAGTTTCGGTTTTTTGCATAACGCCATAAAAGAAGAAGCAGCGAAGCTGAGGAAAAAAAAACTGGAAAATTATGCGGAAAAACTAGAAATGAGAACAAAAACAGAAGAAAAAACAAAAAAACGGTAGAGAAAAAAAACTAAACTAAAGATGCACTAAAAAGTGGTCGGAAAACTGGAGCAGAGTTTTATGATACTGGATTTTTCGGATATTCTTTTTTATAGTGCAATGCGAGAGACTGAGAAAGCTAAAGGAAGAGAGAGAGACAGGGAGAGGGAAAAGTATGTGGGCATGGATTGTATCTACATTTATTTATTTATAAACTAAATTTAAAGTGATCAGGAGTTTTGCATAAAAAGATAGGGGGAGAGAGACTCGAAGACAGAGAGAGCGAGAAAAATGTAAATGAATATCATTATTTTATCAATCTTTTTCAGAGTTTGGCCGAAAACTTCAGATAGAAAGAGTGAGATATTGATAGCCAGATGATCTCTTGGTATATTTTTGATAGAGCGAAAAAGAAACTGAAAAGAACAGGAAATAGAGAGAAGAGATAGATAAGATAGAACGTGTAAGGGCGAAAATTATAAAAAAAATATATAAAGATATTGATTTAACAAGAACTGGATCACTTTTTCGTGACATCTTAGTAGCTCTTACAGTCAAATTATAAGAGAGAGCGAGTCAGATATAGAAACAGAATGAGAGCTCACTTGAGACTATCGCGAGTCGCTCCAATCCAAATTCAAGCACTACTTGATGCCACTCTCATCTGACTTCTTCAGTAATAATAAGCAGGATCACATAGAGAAAGAGACAGATAGCTAAAGTATAAGAGAGATAGCAACATCTAGAGCTGGAGAGCTAGAGAGTGAGGGAGCACGTCGCTGTCGCTTTGTTTTTGCAATTCATTTGCAATGTCAGCGCCACCTGCTGTTTATTGCCAATATGTCGCGATTTTTTACCCTAGACACATGGCTTGTAATTGGTGTGGGCGTGGCGTGGCGGGGGGGTAAGCAATTGTTTATGTTGCAGCCGCCCAGCACGTACCGCACCCAGAGAGTAGTGGGACGGAACGAAACGGAACGGCAAGCCACAGTAAACAGCGTAAAGCAAAGCAAAAGGAAGCAAAAAAAAAAAAAAAAAACAAACCAAGCAAAGGCAACAGAAATCAACCTACAACAACAACAACAACAACAACAACAACAACAACAATGTTGTGTTCATAATTTGACATTTTATTTGTCAAACAATCAAAGAGCAGCCGAGAAAGAAAAACAAATGAAAAGCAAAGAGTTACAAAGAGCCAAGTGGAAAGCGCAGCGAAAATTGAGCTCTAAAATATTTCAAATCTTTGGCATCGAATTCTCTTGATTTCATGGGTTAAGTTTATTTTATACAGGTGCTTAAGTAATATGAGGACCTCTGTATACCCATTCATGGAAGTGAAATGGGTGTATTGGTTTTTTAATTCAACAATATGAATATTTATTGTGAATATTTATTTTACTTTAAGCTCAAAGCAAATGTTCTTTCGCGAATAAATATCCTGCTCAAAGAGAATCTAGAATTTGGTTTTTTTCCCAATATTATTCAATAAAAATCTCACAGTTCAGAGTGAAAATTGTAGAGGAATTAAATTAATTCAAAAATTAAAATGTTTACTGATTTCTAGATTGGTGTACAATCATCTAGAAATACTATGTATAAATCATTATAGTATATATGTTATCTAGAAATTTGTTGAAGCTTTAATTACTTGAGCGAATTTTCTATCGGTTTACCAAGCGAATTAAATAAAATAAAAATTCGAACTTGATTACAAAAAAAAAAAAAAATAATAATAATAATAATAAAATAAATAAATAAATGCAAAAAAAAAACGTTAGATAAAACCCCTCAAGATATTTTTTTTTTAAATCTAAGTTTAATTAATATTATTTTGTGAAATTACCATTAACTCAAGGTAAATAAAAAATAATAAATAATAATATTTTATTTTCTTAAATTACCATTAACTCAAGGTAAATAAAAAATAAAAAATAATAATATTTTATTTTCTGAAATTACCATTAACTCAAGGTAAATAAAAAATGTTGGTAAATAAAATATTTGTATATTAAAAAATATATATGTATTTAAATATGTATATATATATATTTTTAAACAATTCAAAACAAATTTTTTAAATATTTGATAAATTCTTTTTCCACAATTTAATTTTATGTTTCACTCGTTCAATATGCAAACCAAATGATAAACAATAAATCAAAAAGAAAATGCAATTTTCTTTGCCTACAAAATCTCCATGCAAATTTTTATATACAAAGCAGCTTGAGATCTGTTCCGATTCCTTTTACATATTTCCCATATTGTTTGTATAATTTATGTGCCATGTTTATTCAACAATTTGATGAGCATATAAATACATAAAAGAAGAAGTAGGGGAGGGGAGGGAGAAGTAGGAGGAGGATGAGTAGACAAACTATATGCCCATTCGAACAGAACATATAAACAAATTTTAATGATCATCTATTTAAATGTTGCTCTGTTTGTGTACTTTGCGTGATTGAATTGCGAGTTGAGTTGAGTTGAGTTTTACCATTTTACAAGCATATTTTCTGTGTGTGTCTATACACTGACTCACAAAAGTCACTTGACTTTGTAGGCAACTATGTGTATTGCTTATTTGGATGGTATATGAATAACTGTTCAACTGAATAATAATTTTGAACTATTTTAGTTTTAGCTCACGGTTCTTTGTATTAATTTTTTTTATCTGAAAGGGATCTTTCTTAAATAGAGGATTATTTTAATATTATAATATCTTAAATTTATTTTTTAAGAAGTTGGACTAAAATAACTGAAGAATTTGGATATGAAACGTTTTTTTTTTTTATGGGTTTTCTTTACATTAGATTAAAATTTCCTTTTAAAAATATCGTTTTTATTATTATATTATAATTTTTATATTATTATTTATATTTATATATTTTATTAATTATTATTATTATTATTTTTTATTTTATTTTTATATTTTTATTTATATAATTATATATTACTTTTATTATATACTTACATTTATATTATTATATTATAATCTTAATTCTCATTCATTATAGTTTTCTGCAACATCCGTCCGTCTATTCGTCTATCCGTCCGTCTATAAATTTACCAATTGATGCTTGGTAAATGGAATAATAATTCTCTTATTTAATATTATGTTATAGGAATATTGTCTTACAGTTCCCATTATATATAACATAAAGCATACATAGTTCGACTTGCTGCTGGCAGCTGAGTGATTTTGTCCTCATTGAATTATTTACTTCGCAAAATAATCCTTTCCGGCGGCAAGTCCAAAAAGCCTCGTTCCACAAAATAAATAAGCAAATATACATACATACATATCTGTATATCTCTATATATATATATATTTAAAAGAGAAAAAAAGTAAAGGCGCAAAAAAAAAAAAGGGCTCGAACACCCTCACTTGAATTGTGCGCTGACATTTTCGCGTTTGGCTTTGTCAGCAACGTCCTTGCTGCTGTCATTTGTTTGCATTGCACAGCAACAACAACAACAGCAACAACAATAACAACTGGTAACAACAACAAGCAACACTCAAACAACACAAAAGGTGATTGCGATTGCGAATTCCGTTGACGTTTTTATGGCGCATTCAGCAAACCTAACAATTGCAAAACCGACAACGTGGAAGGAAGACCAAGAGCAAGCCAGCTCCTTTGGCGCTGAATGCAGCTAACCAACAAGCCAACCAGGCAACACCAACACCAACACACACACTTCAACACACACACACAAAGAAATCGCGAATATGAACACTTGCCTATTTAATGTTGACGCCGACTTCAAAACTCCAAAGGCGGTTGAAGTATTTTTGTTTTCGCTTAGTATAAACGAAAACACGGAAAACATCGGAGCGACGGGCAGGAAGGATTCACTCAAGCATGACGACAAGACACCCACTCCAAGCGAGGCAGAGGGAGAGGGAGAGAGAGAGTGTGAGAGTGTGAGCGAAACATCCTTTCGAGCCATTGTTTAACGTCGTTGCGCCGCATTGTTGTTGCTTGTTGTGCTTTTTTCAAATTTTTATGGCTTGCTTAAACAAAACAAGTGAAGAAGTGAAGCAGTGAAGAGCCCCCCTCACACTCTAGCTAGATTTACGTAGACGTAGCCCAACCCAGTCAAAATCTTGCCAGCTCTTGTCTCATATTAAACAGAAAGTGTCAAGCAATTGACTTGGCCAGAAACTCTTTTCCTTTTGCACTCTCACAAAGTCAAAGAAGAGTATATTGGCTTTACAGTTTGATATTTGGAATATGTAATATTATATCTATTACGATATATAATGTATTTTATTCTGATATATTAATGTATAAGATTAGTTATCTACCCGAATACATAACTTGTTATTATTTATATATTCTGATATTTCACTTATCTCTAATATCTATATATATATATATATGAAATTACATCTATAATATATTTCATATGGATATATATGTTGTATGCAATAAGTTATATGTTGAAATACTTAAGTTACATATGCGAATAAATATTTTTACATACATATATGTATATGTTAATAAATATTTTGTTATATCATATCACATATACATATATACAAATATCTATTCGCATATATAACTTAAGTATTTCAACTTATTCAGTCCATCAAATAATTAATCTATTTAGATATTTAATCTTATACTCTATAAATCAAATTAAACTTCTTTTATTTCGCCTCTACCGATGTTTCGTGTATTTCTCCCAACATGTTATCTTACGAAACCTTTATAGAATTATTTTACTAAATCTTAATAAATATATATACATATGTATATTATTATCTTTTATTAATTTTTAGAGAACACTGAGATAAAACTATATTTATTTTAACTAATTTATTTAATTTAAAATATAAATGAAAATAAATGAATATACCTATGCTCTTATCTACTCCATACTGATTTACATATTATCTAAATTCATATGTGACTTTTGTCAAATTATCATTGTAAATAAAATATGTCTAAAAATTGGTATTACCTATTACATCTATATACATACGATATTTACGTTTGTGTACGCCACTCCAAAATATAGCCCCTTGTGCTAGCACTCGAAGTTTTCGAGTTAATTTAGCCTCAAGTTGCATTTGTTTGTTCACTGAGCCGATGAGTCGTGACGTTCTTTGGAAATACATATGTGCAAACCGTTTGTTGGCCCACAATTTGGTAACTTTGTGAGCCGTTGACTGCTCAGCCTCAGCTGACAATACAAAAGGACCTCCTGTCGCCGCCGTTGTTGTTGTTGTTGTTGCCATTGGCTGGCATCCTCGAGTGGCCACTTGGCATTTGGCACTCATGTAAATCGACATAAATCGGTCGACAAATTTGCTATAAATCCGAATCATTTGCCCAGATTCTCATTTCACAAATGTCAAACGCACATTAACGGCAACCCTCAAAACTATTGATGGGGGTTACAGCCTGTATATAACGCATGAGATTACGAGCGGACGGTGTGGACAGCGGGTCGAGAGCGGGTAGCAAATAACATACGCACACGCACACGCAGAGCAGCCCGTGCGAATAACGAAATTGAAAATATGACAACGCAATGGGTCTTATTTGGGTGTCCAGAAACTGAGAGAGAGCAAGAGGGGGAGAGAGTGGGAGAGTGAGAAAACCTCTCGGACAGGGGTCGTACGTACGTCCGGCTGCTTAGGGCGGGGGCTCTTCCTGTATACCGTCCGCCTGCCTATCTGTATCTGTATCTGCCTGCAAAATGCCAATATTGTCAATGCAGTTTGACAGTTAGCCCAAAAGCCGTGGCGAGGCGCTGCGCCGGAGGGCCAGGGAGAGCGAGGCAACTGTCATCCATCTCCCAAAAACCAGCGGGACAACAAACAACAATTGAACATATTTTGCTGACATTTTAATTAATTTGACACTCGTCGCACGAATTTTTGGTATTTTTCGGCTTAGGCAACGGCTACTGGTTTCTAGGGGTATTACGCGGCATTTTCCCGGCAAGCGCAACATTTAATAATAATAGCAAAAATAAATTAAATATGAAATGCCAAATGGGAAGCAGTATGCGCCACACAGGCCAATTGCATTTCAAAATAACTGCAGTTATACGAAAATATGATCGACTACAATATACCCAGCAGGCAATGTAAATGCTAGAGGTTAGATTAAATTAATATTGTGGTTATAATTGAAAAGAAAATAAGCTAAAAATATTGGAATATAATTATAATAAATAATAGAAGTGTTGAAAAGAATATATCGTAAATAATAACAATAAAAAAGAAGAAAGAAAAAACAGTAATGAGAGATAAAAAAAAAATATATTTTAAAGAAAAATGAAAAAAAAAATTATATATATATATATATATATATATATATATATATATATATATATATATATATATATATATATATATATATATATATATATATATATATATATCTTTATATTTTAATATAAATATTTTTAAATATGAAATATCTTTGTACACAGAACGAAAAAAAAAAGTGTAAAAACAAGGAAACAAAATTTTAAACTTACAAAAAATCTTAATAAAAAATTTGAATAAATTTGATAACTGTTATAATATATTGTCTAATTTATCCTTAATATCTATGAATATTTATATTAATGTGCTGCCTTAAGGTAATATTATAAAAAAATTCTAAGAAAAAACAAAAAAAAAACTTTATAAATAATAGATGAGCAACGAAACTTAACTATACTTTTTTAAGAATTTATGTAGTCTATGGGACTAGAGATATGTATGTCTCTAATGCTTGCCTTCTACATATAGAGAGCTAGAGAAACTAGACTAGAACATCTGGAAACTTCTGCCACTTCTTACGGAAAAGTCTCTCCCTATCAACTTATACATATCTAAATTTACTACAAGTTATTTATATTTTATTTTTAATTGCTAAAATACTTTTATTTTTTATTTAGCACAATTATTTATATGACAAATGGCTTGAAATAAAATTGATTCATGTATGTGCTCTTTTTTTTCTTTTTTGGATCTCTTAAACTCAGATATATCGAATCGCTCTCATGCAAATAGACTTTTCTTGGAAACACTAGGACTTCCTCTTAAAAAATATTCATAATGTATAATTTTCAATGACTATAAAAAGTATAAAAACTAAAAATAAATATCAAAATAAATATATGTATATCCCTCTATATACACATTGCCTTCTTTATGTACATGTATTTGTATGGGTATATATTCATCTTGAGCTACTGCTATATTACCCTCTTCCCTCTTCCATATATGGCCTAGGCTTTGCATTCAACTAATTTCGTTTTAATCCTTTTACCAAGCAGCTAGATTTCATACCCACTAATCCGGCCGAGTTTTACGGGTGCGGGTGCGGCGGTGGGCGGATTGAAAAGAGCTGGCCGAGCCGAACAATGGCATCATCTATAAAATGACAATTGCAAACAACAATGACGACAATCGCGGCAAGGACAAACAGTAGTATCGTATCCTTGCGATATACGCGTTCGCCTGCCTGACTCGGCTCCGATTGCCGGACAGCCGGACAGCTCTGACTACTCCGGTCTGCCTGCTGCCTGGATCACTCCTTTTCCCAATCCTTTTAGGCCCCGGGCACATTCTATTCATAATTAGTTGCAGGCAATTAAGAGACGCTCGCGGTCGCTCACAAGGCTAAAGATCTATCGAACTCTGGTGGGCGTCAGCTCACGGCCAGTCACAGTCACACTCACACTCACACTCACACTCCCCGTGACAGTTTGAGGTGGCATTCGCGTTCGCGTTCGAGTTCGAGTTCGAATCGTCGCCGATGCGTTCGCAATTTGTTTATTTTGAAAACAAGTGACACCCCTTTACCCGGAGGCGAGCTGGGTCACTGATCCGCGCATTAATCCTTTGACTTTTTCGGCTCATCCCGACGGACAGTTGGCTTAGCGCGAATCGCAGAGGCAGCGAGACAGCGACAGCGGCTAGAGCACTGGTTAGTTTTTCCGATTTTCCGGAAAGTGTGGCTTACTTTGGTTCCGCTATCCAAAGTTGATAATTAACATTTGCTCGCATCGCCTGCTAAGCTGCCTGCCAGCCACGCCCCCGTCCACAATGCGGAACGTGCGAGGGGCGTTTGTTGTTTCGCTCGAAGGCAACGACTCGACTATACTAAACGGGTTTAGTTATAATTAACTGACTTTAGACGCGCCTTGCCTCCTCTTCTGCTTGTGCCACTAATCCGGCTTCTCACCTTGACCATGGCTGTTGCACGTTGCACGACGCATGTTGCATGTTGCATGTGTTGACAGTGTTGCAAGTGACAAAGAATTGATGAATACGGACTCCAATCCTATGAATATGAATATGAATATGAATATGAATATGAATATGAATATGAATATGAATATGAATATGAATATGAATATGAATATGAATATGAATATGAATATGAATATGAATATGAATATGAATATGAATATGAATATGAATATGAATATGAATATGAATATGAATATGAATATGAATATGAATATGAATATGAATATGAATATGAATATGAATATGAATATGAATATGAATATGAATATGAATATGAATATGAATATGAATATGAATATGAATATGAATATGAATATGAATATGAATATGAATATGAATATGAATATGAATATGAATATGAATATGAATATGAATATGAATATGAATATGAATATGAATATGAATATGAATATGAATATGAATATGAATATGAATATGAATATGAATATGAATATGAATATGAATATGAATATGAATATGAATATGAATATGAATATGAATATGAATATGAATATGAATATGAATATGAATATGAATATGAATATGAATATGAATATGAATATGAATATGAATATGAATATGAATATGAATATGAATATGAATATGAATATGAATATGAATATGAATATGAATATGAATATGAATATATTCAGTTTGATTAGACTAAAGACATTAAGCACTTTAAACTCAGTTTTAAGCTAAATTAAATTAAATTCCATAGTTTCGGAGAGAACTTCGCTAGCCGCCTTTATTTGGGGTGGCTGAATGAGGACTTTCAAGGACAAGGCGCAACCTTAACATGTGTCGCCCCCCTCCGCTCCTGCCCCGGGAGGCATAAAAATCAGCTCACATAAAACCATCGCTTAATGCGCTTTTTTCCCCGTGTCCATAATCAATTTTTGCCTGAGCCCTGCAAGCGCAAGCTTAATAATGCCAATTTATTTGTCCGTCGAAAGGGTTGAATCGGACTGGTAGAGTGGGGAGAGGCGAACGGTCTGAGAGCTGGCTCTGGCTCGGTCATAGCCCGAGTGACTCAGAGCGACGTGCACGTGTCTCTAGCCGTGTCTGCATACGTATTTCCAAATACCCGCAATTTATCTATTTGATTTTTAGATATGTGGCCATGCGCTGCCTCGTCTGAGCCCTGGCAAAACTTTTGGCTTTGGCTTTGGCATTTGCCTCTCGTTTCGCAATGTTTCATTGGCAGTGCGAATCAGTTCGCTTCAAATGCTCGATCACTTAATTTGCGCTGCGGATTAGCCCCAATATGTGGAACAGATTTACCGAATGCCGGATTATGACCCGACTTATGCCAGCCAACAACAGTCGAGCCAAGCCAAGCCAAAAGTTGAGCTATGAATATAAATTGCTTGCCTGAGGCAGCGTCAAATCCTTTCGATTTTCTCGAGATTCAATTGCCAGAGGTTTATAGTGAAAAATCATATGATTACTTTACGAATGTCTGTTTATATTAAAATAAAATATCAAAATCAGGCTGAACGCAAGAAATTTTATATTTATTTATTAATAATTATATTTCGAAATTTTTGTTGATATACAATTAAAATTAGCTTAAAGTAGAGCATTGGTTAGAGAGGATTCGGTTTAGAAATGATATGGTATCTTTAAACCCTTGACTAGATATGATATGTGACATAATTTTGCTGCCTGAGCTGAATGAACTCAACTCAACTGAACTGAACTGATGTGAACTCATCTCATGTGATCTAAGCAAGTGAATTTTCCAAGTTTTTCATTCTGATAGATAGTGTCTATAATTCTCTGTATTTTAATCTAAATTTTTAAGTAAGATATATTCATATATATCCATATATATACTCTGAGTAGTTGTGGCAGCTGATTTCCTTGAAGGTGCATTCATTGATGCATTGACTGGCTGAGCATCTGGCGTATTGATGTCTTAATAGCTGGAATATTGACAGTTGCAATGAAATGTAATCGTTGACAAAGTGTGGCAAGCATTGTTGCATGCCACCCAGTTGGTTTTTGCTCTCTGCTTCCTCTTCCTCAGTTTTGGCAATGTGTGCAGCTAGCGACCCTCAAGTGGCCTGTGGCCTGTCCATTCAGCAGCAGGAGCCGCAGGAGCCGCAGGAGCACCAATGGCAGGTGACAAAGCAACTTCACGACTTCATTGAGCTCGGCTCGAAACCTAATGAGAACAATTAGTGCAAATATCTCTTCCTCTTGCTTTTCTTTTTTTTTACTTATTTTTTGCATTTCATTTTATTTTTATTTTTTCTTTTTTGAATGGAATTGAGGCAAGAAGCGTTTCTCATTTACGGGGTCAAACCACGGGAGATCTGGCCGTGCAGCAAGTGCAGCGCACTCGACTCAACGGCGACAACATAATCAGCAGCAGCAGCAGAGAGCTGAGACTGAGACTGAGGCAGCAGGGCGCAGTGCGTCCGCTGTGCGAGAGATGCTGGAGGCCATTTGCCACAGGGCCGCGGGGCAGCAGCAGCAGAGTACGGCGTGCGGCGAAGCGTGAAAAGGCAGGAGCAGACAGAGAGAGCAAGAGAGAGAGAGGGAGCATGCACAAATGGCTCAAAAAATTGCACGCCAGGCTGCTAAAGGATGTGGCACGTCACTCCGCACAGACACTTCAATTATGAGAAAGGTAAATATTTTGTAAAAACAACGCAACAGGATATCAATTGAGAATTATGTACCCAAGCGCATTATCAAAATGTGCCCATGTGCGTGTGTGTGTGTGCTCTGACATTTGAATAACTCAATTTGACACAAAGTCAATAGATGAGCAGCAGCAGCAGCAGCCGCCTGAGGCCACCCCGGAAGCCAACAACTGGAGTGCCAGAGCTACCTATGTGTGCGTGTGTGTGCGTGTGTGTGTTGGACAATGTCCAGCTGCCGGCTGTGTCTCTACCTCCCCAGGCTTGCCTCGATAATAGTTACAGCGAATGCCGCTGCTGATCCTGCCAATGCTGGCCTGGCCAATATTACGCAAGCCATAAAGCGGCAGTCGCACTCGTTCCGCGAACTCGCCAACGCCGCCGCGTGTCAGTCTAAAAAACTACAAATCTGAAAAAACGAAAATGCGAAAATCACACACAACAAAGTCAAAGCAAATTCATCAAAAAATGAAAATAATATAGAAAACTGCACGCAACTAGAAGTTCCACTGGCTCATAAAACTAGACGCAAAAAAAAAAAAAAAAAAGGACAGCCTCACAAAGGGCTGGCACAAAGGGCGCTGCGCGTTCGGGCCATAAAAGACGAGCGAAAAAAAAAATAAATAAATAAAAACAAAAAACGCGCACGCAACAAAATTGCATAAAACGCGAGCGTAAAAAATGCCCAAAAAAATTGCAAAAAAATGGCATCCATAGAAAATCTTCGTAGATTTCGAAAAAAAAAAAAAAATCCTATGACCGTCATTTGCATCATTTTTTAACTTTTAGTTTCCTTCTGTACTTTTTTTTTTTTTTTAGCTCGAGTTGCTTTGTCTCCGAGATTTGTTTTCCTTAAAAAAAAATGCAAGGCAAAAAATGTTTATGGCCAATTTATGATAGGGATCGCATCGCGCAGATTATGCAACACGAAAACTGACCAAGCAGACGTCACAAATTTCGGCCTTTTGGTTAGGTTTCGGGTTCGCTAAATGACAGCAGCTAATTTTGTTTGTTTTTTATTATGATGAAGAAATGTCAGCAGAAAATTTTATTTCTGTTGCGTGTTTCAAGAGTAATAGAAATGTTTTTTTTTTTTTTAAATTATTTTTATTAATTTTTAGTGAGTTATTTTGATTTAGTTTTTAGTTATTTTGTCAGGATCGCTTTAAAGAAATCATTATATATTAAAATCAAGTATAAGTAATCATTATATATTATATATATTATAAGATATTATATCTGTGATCCTCCTCTACAATGCCTTATGGAAGGCACGCTACGATCATCCTGATATTATTCACCGCTTCAGCTTCTCATTCAGAAATAGTCATAGAAGATCATAGAAGATCATAGAAATCATAGTTTTGGGAAGTCAGGGTCTTGATACAGATACTTTGCGCCTTTTTTTTTATATAGTAAAAAATCAAAGCTAAGCAAAATAGCTGTTCGAAATTAATAGATACTTTTAAATGTTTCCGAAATTCCAAATTTGTTTAACCTAAAATCATATAAAATATTTTTAATGCACTTTAATAAATGATCTTCCAAGGCTTATATTTATTTTTTTTTAGCCGAAACCCTAAAATCGTATAAAATAACATAAAACCTCTTTCATATCCTAAGATAAGTATCCAATGTGAGAATGCCCTATAAATCTAAAAATATATCTACATACATATATCATATAATATTATATTATATATACATGCTAAATTACTTTATATTAAGAGTTAAGTTCTCGAAAAATGTACTTCATCAAAAATAAAAAATAAAAATATTAAAAAAAAAAAATTAAATACATTTTTATAATCGAAATTTTCAAAATCTCCTGCAGTTTCCTGAAACAGTTAAGAAAATTTTCAATTAATACTCTTCCAGCAAAAAGTCGCAAACAATTTGCAGTTGTTTAAAAAACAAAACGAAGATAAAGAAAAGACAGAATCACCTTAAATAGGAAGACAAATGAAACTAGGGGTATTCCCAGGCGTATAGAGATTCGGTATTTTCGCTTTGTTCTTGCCTAGTGCTTGGATGAAAATATTATCATTAGGCGTTAATTATGTTTGTGTCGAACAGTAGCCAAAATATTTTCGTTTTTGGCAAAAGGGTAATCAAAGGGCCGACACCGACGGAATTCCGTGTAAGCGCGTAACCAGGCGACAGACAAAGGGGGCCTACCTAATAAACATGCCGAACACAACAACAGCAACAGCATGATAAGCATTTTGGCATTTATATGTGTGTGTGTGTGTGTTAGGTGGTCTTCGCTGGAATGGAATGTGGCTAGCATAATTCTGGTTTAGGCATGGCCTAATGAGTTGGCTTTTCTCCAACTTTCAATATTTTCATTACACGCTCTCGCTCTCTCTTTTTTTTTTTTTTTTTTTGGCAAATCATGCGCATGCGAAAACGTCGACGGCACAATTAGCCGGGACTTGAGGCGGAAGTGGCAGCAGCCACTGCAATTTATAACGGATCTTGACAGCCCTCATCGCTAACAATGCAACAAACTGCGAAAATCTTTTTCGTATTTCACTCGCCCGTTCTCGCATTGAGCGTGATTATAAAACGTAAAATTGCAATCCACCCTGTCATTAGACTCTGGCTGCTGTCCGTTCAGTTCAATTGTTTACCAGTTGGCCATAAAAGGGTCCCAACACACACACACACGCACTCATTGATTGAGCATAGAGTTTCAGTGTGGCTTTTGTTGCAGCTAGAGCAGCAGCCTTGCGTTGCCTCATTGCCTCGTTGACAGGGGGGATATAAATGTTGTGATTTCTTAATTTTTGTTTGCATTTTTCTCGAATTTAGTAGGCTGTTGAGGTAATTACACTAATTATATGGCCCCGATCGATCCACTAGATGTGCATGTGTGCGTGTGTGTGAGCCTTGTTAAGGGTTGCTGCCGTTGCCTTTGCCTTTGGCTTAGCCGAGGTCATTTGACGCGTTAGATTGGTTGACATGTCAAACGGCAGAAGGATTTTCTAAACAGCTCACACTCACTCTCTCTCTCTATCTCTCTCTCTCTCTCTCTCTCTCTCTCTCTCTCTTGCATTGTCATTGATACTTGCGTAAGTGCGGGGTGTGTGCCCGAAAATTTCAGACTCGTATTCCAATCATTCGAGTTGCGTCTTCGAGTTGCTTCACTGATTCAATTATCCCTTGCTCTGCCATGGATCAAATGTAAGACTCAAACTGTTTTTGACCTAGCCAAGGTATGTCGCAGGTAAAAAAAAAAAAAAAACAGCAAAGAACATACCGAACATGCTCTATGTAGATATATGTATATATGTATGCATGTATGTAAGTAGGCTATTTGTATCTTAATAATTGGTTCGATATGCATGCAGATATATGCAACGCTATTCGCTTATTTTCGATAACTTCACTAACTTTATGATCGATTATAATCGATGTTTTTCCGATATACATACATACATACATATGACATGCATTCCGGTACATATGTACATATGTACATATGTACATATATAAATGCATGCATGCACTTTTGCAAAAGTTGTACATATTCAAATTTGCATGCCAGCTATGTGTGTTGTATGTGAATGTTTGTATAAGTGCGCATGCATGCATGCTTACATGCTTACATGCATACATGCATACATGCATACATGCATACATGCATACATGCTAACATGCATACATTTATACATACCTACATATGTACATATATGTCAGTAAGTATGCCTGTATGCAGAAAATGAAATGATGCATGTCATACATGTGCATATGTGTATGCATGTATGCATGTCTGCAAGCCAGTACGCATGTTATATGCATGTGTATATGTACGTATGTAAAAATAAAATGATGCATGTCATACATGTTTATGCATGTATGCATGTGTGCATGTGTGCATGTGTGCAAGCCAGTATGCATATTATGTATATGTATGTGTACTTATATACAAATGTATGCATGTGTTCAATCAAGTATGCATGTTATATGTATGTGTATATGTACGTATGTATATAAAAATGTATGCATGTATGCATATTCATATATATATGCATGCATATTTGAAAGTACACATTTGTGCATAGATGTATGCATGTGCATGTATGTACTTATTTAAACACATGCATGCATATGTATGCATGTATGAATCTATGGAAGGCTACATGTACGTTTGCATACATGCATGTATGCCTTTATGTGTGGAAATATGAATAAGTGAATGTGCACATATGTATATGAATTTTCGCAAGTATGCATGTAAGCAATATTATTATATGTATGCATGTATGCAAGCAAGTTTGCATGTGATATGTAAGTATGTATTTATTTGTACATGTACATGTATGCATATGCACGCATGTTTGTATCTATGAATGTGTGGATGCATGTATGCATGCAAGAACGTATGAATGCATGTTTGCATGCATGCATTCAATATTACGTCTACATATGCATGCAAAAATGTAAGCAAATGCATATGCATATTCGCATGCAAATATGTATGCAGCTAAGCGTGGCCTGTACGCGTGTATGCTTGCCTCTATTCATGGCATGCAACATGCGTGCATTCGATTGCTAAACAAAACTGCAACTGTCATAAAGTTTCACCATTTATTTACGATCTTGGTTAATTTTGGGAAAATTAGAGCAATGGAAACTCTGCCTAGGTTCGAATTGGATGAATTTGAAGACATGTGACTAGTTAACCGAATATGCTTTGCTAGCAAATGTCGCACAACAATGAAAAGTGAATGAACAGTGAGTGAGTGGCACAGTGGCACACATGGATATAGATGAGCCAAACATGTTGCATCTGGTCAAGGATGCTGCTGCTGCTGCCAGTCCGTTGTCCGTCCGTCAATATTTGGAGTTAACATTTTGTAGCAATCCCTTGCATAGCCTATACATGGCCGACTCTCTGCCATTCGATCTGGCTGAGCGTTTCGGTTTGAATTGCTCCGATTTACTCTGTCGCATCATGATGGCTTGGGCCTTCGATTTGGCAAACAGATCACCATTGTCCGAATCCTTGTGCGCTGGCGTATAGATCTGGGCTTCCGATGGCACCTGCTTGACCCGAGCACTATAGACGGGATGTGTGTATGTGTATGGCGCCTTCGGTGGACGCAATTCATCAAGATTATGCACACCCGTTCGTCGGTTTCTCGACTGGCCAAACTGATAATTTCGTATCTTCTGTGGTGTAAACGGTGTCGGCTCTGTATCATCCATTTGCTGCTGTAGCTGCATCAGTTTGTTGATACGCTGATGCACCTTCACATTCTCCGATTGCCCCGTCACCTTCTTATCATTATGCTTTCCATTGTCCTGCACCTTTTGCATGCTCTCATTTTGAATTTTCACGCGCTCGAAATACGTATCCTGCGGGCATTGCTTTCGCTGTTGCGGATTTTGAATTTGATTTTGATTCTGCGACGATTGCTGTGGCAGCTCATCAAGCTCCTCATGCTGTTGCTGCTGCTGCTGCTGTTGCTGCTGCTGCTGCTGCTGTTGCTGTTGCTCCCGTTTGCTATTGGCCAAGTTGGTGGCGCTGCTGGACGACTTGTCAGCCAACAAGATGCTATGGCTGCTAGCGGTCCTCAAATCCGTTATGCTCTTCAATTTCCAGCTGCTGTCGACCTTCTCCGCCAGCTTTCTCGATGGCGTGGCCACCAGCTGATGATCACTGGGCAACTTCACGGCTGCGACTGCGACTGGCTCCTCCTCGTCGTCCAGGTCGTCGCGCAGAAAGTCGACCTGCTTCTTCGATTGCGTCGATCCATTCGACATTGATTCGGAAGAAATCGGCGGCTGGCGTGGCTTCACCAACTGATGTCTTGACAATGCCTCGCCGCTGGGAAACGGAAACTTGGGCAATACGTGATGGAATGACTTGTTGCGATGCCACATCGCATCAGAACTACCTAAATATAGATGAGAAAGGCATATTACATGCTTTTCTTCTTCTTCTTCATTTTTTTCAAATGTCATTTCGTACTTACAAATTTTTATTGACATAAACTGCTTCAGCGCTAAAGGCTTATTTCTTAAGAAGGCCATCTTTTGCTTCAAATTCTACGAAATATTTGTAATCACTTTAAATATTCTCTATATATATATATAGCTAACATATATAAATATATTTATAAATATTACTACAAATTTTGGTTTATGGAAAATTGTTTTTTTTTTTTTTTTTTTTTTATAGCCGAAAACAAACAAACTCTAAAGTAGGCTGTTAATATTAAAACTACGTGTGTCCGAACACTGGAAGGTTTAGAAATGTACTGAGCTCCTGAAGCTGAAACAACGCTTAGGTCTCCTGCCTTGGACGACCTCGTTTCAAAGGCCTACTTTCAAACCAAAAATATGGTAAACAAATTCCTAAAGTTTGGCAACATTTTTATATTAGTTTTGTGGTTAGAACTTTATTTGGAAACATTTCTATACTCCTTCATGAAATGGAGAGGGTATATTTGTTCTGTACGTTCCACTGTTCCGTTCGAACATTAATGTATGAGTTCCTCTAAATGAAGACTGAAAACTTTAGAATTTTTAATTTATGTACTCTACTCGTAAGCCGTATATTTTTATAACTAATAAATAATTGTAGAAAAATTAAAAAATTATAAATAAACTATTTATAATAGTCTATAAAAATATATAATATATAAAATAAAAAATAAAATTACATAAAAATATTAATGTAATATAATTTTTTAAGTAATAAATAATTGTAGACATTTTTTAAATCTTTAAATAATTTATTTATAAAATTCTATAAAAATATATAATATATATATTATTAAAAATAAAATGATATAAAAATATATAAATATAAATGTAATATAATTTTTTAAGTAATAAACAATTGTAGAAATTTAAAAAATTTTTAAATAATTTATTTAAAAAAATATAAAAAAGTCTCTTAAATTCATAGCTCGACTAAAAGGCTGTTCTATAAATATTTGCAACATAATTCTACCATTTTCTCAGTTAAGTTCAACTGAACGCATCCATTATTAATGTTCATTTGTTCGAGTTTGGAGTAGAGATGGGCGCATTACACAACTAAGTAGTGTTGGACAACGCATCACACTCGAATCAAAATACCTGAATGGGAGAAAAAAAAAAAGAGAAACAATCTCTAGTATCACACGTATATAATACCCATGTATATACATATTTCTATATATTTAGCTACGGGGTGGGTTTGCTCTTTGTCACGTATAGGTAAGACACACTGACAGACAAACAGACGGACGGGAGTTGCAACGGAGTGCTCTGCGTCAGGGGGTTGCAAGTCGACATAGTAAATGACCCAAAACAGCAGACATTATCATTATGCTATAAATGGGAAAAGCATGAAAATTGTGGAAAATCGTCGCATGAAATGCTCAAAGTGAAATGCATACAAAGCCGAATTAAATAACAAAAAAAAAAAAAAAAAAGCACCGCTCACCCTCTCTCTCTCTCACTCTCTCTCTATCTCACTCTCTCTCCTGCTCGCTCTCTGTCAGTGTCAAAACAAATATATGTAGATTCGCTTGGGCATATTTTATGCATTTGACAATTGCCACTTCAGTCAGCATCCAGCAACGAAATCAAAGCGAATTTATGACTACAAGAAGAAGAAGACAGAGAAAAAAAAAACAACTATTGCATAATTTATGCATTTAATGTAAACAGACGATTTAAGCTACACACTAGAGGGGGTGGGGGGCGGGGGGGGGGGGGCTATAAAGCGAGGGGGAATATCAGAGCACAATATTATATTCTATATAAAAATAGCAATCCAGCGAGGTGTGCTCAGTAGCTTCAGAAGAGTATTACAACTCTCGTAAATATTGAGTAAACAGAAATATTTAAAAATAAAATTAAAATAAAAGTAAAAAAAAAATATTATGATATTAAAATATTTTAAAGATAGAGAAGAGATTTGGCAAGGTTAAATTATAGGATAAAAGAAAAAATGTTACATTTTTTCTTAAATAATTTTTTAATTAAAAAAAATAAAGAAATAAATAAATAAAAAAATGTATAGTATTTACAAACATATATTTTTATTTTTATTTATAAGTTTATTTAAATATTATTTAATTATATAAAATATTAAAATGTGAAATTCTTATCTAAAAGAAAAAACTTATATATACTATAATATAGTATAGAAAAAAAAAATTTAATGAAGTTTTTACTTAGAATATTTGTCGTCTTATAGATCTAATTGGGCTCTGTTGGTTAGATCTTAATTTTATGGTAATATTTATATTCTTAGAACTTATAATAGATTCATATTTGAGAGAAACTTAGTTGGTAAGGTTACCAGAAAACTCTGAAAAATAAACTGCCTTAACTTTTCAGCAATTGCTAAACTATTTTTGACTTTACAAATCTAGCTGTAAATAATAATCGTTTAAAAATATTGTAAAAATTGAATATTTTCTCTGTTTCATAATTTTTACTTTTCCGGAAATAAAATAAAATACGATGTTTTTAAGAATTTATTTAAGACAACTTGCTAAAATATAAATATTTAATTATTTTATATACAAAATCAAACAAATAAAATAAATCTATGAAAAAGCTGTCAAGTAAAAAAAAGAACATATATTAGAATTTTTTAACCATTCAATTACATTACATATATAATTTTTTTTATTATATACAATAGCTTCCCACATAATTCAATTAAAAGCGAAAGAAACTAAATTCGTCTTTGGGGCTTTGGCTGATGTCTGTGGCGACCCTCGCAGCAATGGCTATCAAATAATAATTTCAGTTGACAGCCAGCAGTCAGCGCCATGTCAGAGCTCACAATAACAAGAAAAAGCAAGAAGCAGCAAAAGAATAAAAAAAAAACGGAAAGTGAGAAAAAGCCAAAGAACTTTGGCCTAGGGTGGACCAAATGCAAAATAGGTTTACAGGCAGTCAGTCGAGCAGACACAAGAAACTACTTGAAATGGTATTCAACCCGGGGAGTTGGGGGGCTGTTGGACGCGGCCACATCAGGACACTTTATGGACGCATCGGGGCCATGGTTCATTTACGTATCAAATTGGAACTTCCTCTGGGATGGCTCAGCCTACGTTGCTCAATGATGATGCTGATGCTGATGATGATGATGTAACTCCCAAAACGCAGCTAATACGTTTTTTGTGTCACAGCGAGGCAGGTAGCCCCGAAATGGGTCCGGGAAAAGGCGAAGCGGAAGTGCAGCGAGAGGCAACACAGCACAGATACGCATATTAATGGCACTGATTGTGCCGTGCCGATAGCTAGCGCCCGGCTACTTGAATTACATTTACATGCGCCTTGGACCTCGTCCCGGTCTCAAGTTATACGTATCCATATCTATATGCTATATCAGTCTATCTCTGTATCTCTGTATCTTTGTATCTTTGTATCTGTGTGTTTGTCACAATTGCGCCGCCCGCACCCAAAGCCGACAAGAATCCGTCAACCCGTCCTAAGCGCATTACGACAATGAATGCTAGAGAAAGAAGAATGCGAATGTGAATGAGACGATTCAGCATTCATTCATAAAAATCTGAGAAGATCTTTGTGCCGTTTTTATTATGTCAGACGGATGAGTTCGTTTACCTCGATGAGATGCCGCCTCCAGCCTCCTCTATCGGATATGTATGCTGCTTGCGGATGAGGCTCGTAAAAATCATCATCTGGCCACTTTTTGCATAGCCGTAAATCTTAGACGGCATCAGATGGTCGCACGGGAGCCACTGCATCCATCACACATCAAAGTGGCGCCCCCACATGCGACCACATGAAACGCAGCTGTCGAACATTGTTGCCACACCCAGCCGCCCAAGCCGCCCAGCCGAAACAGAGCAGCCAATTGAGAGACAAATTGCCGGAGAGTCAAGCAGCTCACTTAATTTGAGATCATTAATCAATGGATCTATTTGTGATTCATTTTCAGCCTCATTTGTGTTCCTTCAGATGTCTGTCACGAATTCTTACAGCAAATTACCATTTAAGCTACAGATGATGCATACATTTATCAGACTGGTAATACTATATGATAAGATTCTTTTTAAACGTAACGGTATTTATGGAAAATTTGATTTGATTCAAGGAATTGAAATTTGCATCAAGATCACAAATCGTCAAGACCTTAACTATTGTAAATGAGTGGATATATGTAGGTTTTAGACTTCCCCTAATGAGAGTAATGTTGATATTTGTGTTAGCGTGAGAGAGAGGGCGATAGAGAGAGAGAGAGAGAGATAAACAGAGAGAGAGAGAGAGAGAGAGAGAGAGAGAGAGAAACACAGAGAGAGAGAGAGAGAAATAGAGAGAGAAATGCGAGAGAATGGCACTCTGTCCCATCTTTCTCGCTCTCTCTTTCTCTCTCCAATCCTCACTTCTTGCTTTTTCCATCACGATCCCTCCACCCCTCTCTCTCGCTCTCTCCCAATCTTTCTATTTCTTACTGCCCCACTCCATGTCTCTTCTACTCTATGTGTCTCTCTCGCTATCTCTCTCTCTCATTCTTTCTATCTCTCCTACTCAATGCCTATCTACCATACTCTTTCTTTCATTTTTCTATCACTGCCTCTCTTTTTCTCTCCCATTCTTTCAATCTCCCAGTCTCTTACTCCACTACTCTATGCCGCTCTACCATTCTCTCTTTCTTTAAATTTTCTCCCATTATCTCTCTCTCCCATCCTCTCTATCTATTTCTCCTCTACTCTATGCCGCTCTACTATTCTTTCTTTATTTCATTTTTCTATCACTGTTCCTCTTTTTCTCTCCCATTCTCTCTATCTATATGTCTGCTCTACCCTACTCTATGTCGCTCTACCGTTCTCTCTTTCTTTAAATTTCCTTTCGTTATTTCTACCACTTTCCCATTCTCTCTCTCTATTTCTCCTCTTCTCTGTGACTCTATTCCGCTCTCTCTCTCTCTGTCTCTCTCTCTCTCTCGAATACACACTCTTCCCAGCTCTTTCTAGTTTCCATAAAGTTTATACCATTGTTCCATTTACCATCCATTCCACTAGACTATTCCATACACTATAAAACATATACATATTCAAGTTCTCTCTAAATTTATAGAGCAAGCATAGAAACCAGCTAAAAAACTTGAAATCGAAGCTTTACCTTCAGCCATTCCATTTCAAGGCATTTCGGCTCAAGTGAGTAAATAGTTGACCAAAAATGGTATTCAAACTGTGAATGTGGGCCAAGTGGTAAATCGGGTTGGGGCGCATTGAGTATGGCAATCATGCTAATGCTTAACTAATTTAGTTACACCTGCCAAGCTTACAGAATCAGCGCCGGTGTCAGGTGTCATCGCTTACCTGAGCTGCTTGGGCCCAGCTGTTGCCAGAGATCACAATTCGAAGGAGAGAAGCGGAGGAATGAGCCATTAA
Organism: Drosophila aldrichi; assembly: GCA_035045965.1. Classification (NCBI taxonomy): domain Eukaryota; kingdom Metazoa; phylum Arthropoda; class Insecta; order Diptera; family Drosophilidae; genus Drosophila; species Drosophila aldrichi. The sequence continues at coordinate 1,338,210 of JAWNOM010000125.1, forward strand.
TAACTGCGCTAACTGCGCCATAGGTAAATGCATAAATTTTTATTGAATTTTTGACAGCGCTCATTAGTTTGTTACGGCCCGGCGAGGATGGCCGGAACAAGTTGTGAGTGTGAGTGTGTGTGTGTGCGTTGGCCGACCAACTGGCTGGCGATAAAGGTCAACATCCGCTTGCCCCACGGCGCATTGCATGTGGCTGGAACGGCGATTGAACTTGAGCGCGGCTCAATGGCAATTTGATGATCATTAAAAATGGTTCCGCCAATGCATTGGCCCAAGTTAAAGGCGCAACGTTTACACTAACCGAAAGTGTCATTGGGCTTAGTCGCGGCCAAGTTGGCCCAAGGGAGTAGTCAGTCCAGCGACAGACAACATGTGGGAAATGAGCAATAAAAACGCAGCCAGGAAATCGAAAGACAATAGAATTGCGGCGACCGGGCAACGTAATTGTTGGCGTTGGTCATGGTGAACCGTAACAACAGCAACTGTCAAGCATCAAGCCGCTTGGCTTGAAATGCAATTTAACTGCAGCGAGACCCCTAAGCAGCAACAACAGCAACAACAAGTGTAGCTAACACGTGCGTGGGAGCTGCGACTTCGGCCAGAGTCTAATTAAGGCTTAATACACATACACACACACACACAGGCAGGCAGGCTGCAACCTGCTAGCGCGTCAACAGCTGTTGCTGCTGCTCCTGCTGCTGCTGCTGTTGCGCTCTCGCTCGCTCGAACTGAGCTGCATGTGTTGCTTCTTCTTCGTTTGGCATCTAAGTGTGTTTACGTAGATTTATGTAAATTAGCTGCTGGCCCTTAGCAGCATCCTTAGCCAGGCGCAAATGATTCCCAGAAGGCAGCAACAGCAACAGCAACAGCAGCAACAGCAGCAGCGGCAACTCTTTCGCTTTCGCCTTTGCCGCATTTTCATTCACGTGAAAAGTGAATTTTATTTAATTTACATACACACAACACAAGCTGAACAAAGCATAAATAAATATATATATAGTATAGATATATATATATGTGTGTGTGTTTGCATAGCTGGAAAGGAATGCGCATTGCTTTATGACATTGTTGTAAACCCTTTTAGCACACACACACAAACACACACACACACAGACAAAGAGACAGCGGCATGCGCAGCTCCCTTTGCCTACTTGGGCCTGACCACCCTGGCCACTGTTGATTTTTCGCGGTCTAATAAAAACTGCTCATAGGCAAAAAGGTTTCTTTTTTTTTTTTGGGCCAGCCAAAGAGTTGAGGCTAGCGCAAAAGGCTTGCGGCCTCTCTGTGTGTGTGTGTGTGCGTGTGTGTGTGTTAAATGCTAAGAAAAATCAGTGCATTTTTCCATGGAAATCACGAAAACCTTTTGGTTTTTCACCGCCAGCCGCCGCGGCCAAAACCCTTTGTGCCCAACCAAAAGGGTGTGAGTATTTGCATATCACGTCACAAGAGCAGCGGCAGCACGGCTCCACGATTCCCTACATAAAAATAAACTAAATACCATCAAAATTTATAATACAATAATTCATATTTCATACAATACATACATACATATATATATGCATATATTTTTTGAGCAAAAATTCCATAAAATTTTTTTTATAAATTTCTACAACTAATCAAATACATGTATAAATATCTTATTTTATTTGTGGATTTATTTTAAGTAAATACTCGTTAAAAAAAAAATTCAAAAAAAAAAAAAAATTAGCTTAGTCAACTTCAAAGTAACAGTTCTTCGTGAATTTTTAAGGTAAAACAGCCTTCAGAACAGTTTCCAGCAAAAGCTCAAGAACTTTCAGCTAGAATTCTATCAAGTTTACTTTAAGTAAATATACAAATATGTGCATGTGTGTGTGTGTGTGTGTTGTATATACATAATGGTATTCAATTTGGTATTGGCATCGAGCGACCCTGTCTGGAGCGGGAGCTGTTGGGGGGGTGTGTGTGGTGCCGATAGCAGCGATCAGGCCACCTGGCCAGAGCCAAAGTTTAACCAAAAAAAAAAAAAAATAATAATAATAATAATTGTAAAAAAAAAATACAAAAATAAAAAAAATAATATATATATGTATATTGATAAGCTATCGGCCAATGACGCAAAGATAAAAGAAAAGAGCAGCAGCAAACAAAGACAGAGAGAGAGAGGCAGAGAAGAGAGAGCAAAAATAATCTACATACATACATATTTATATATAAGATAATGATAATAGAGCGCAGCAAAGTTTATTTGAGGCATACCAAATATTTATGGCTCTACAATGCGGCCCAAACTGAGAGCAGAGAGCAGAGAGCGGAGAGCGGAGAGCGGAGAGCAACTGGCCTTTAGATGAGTGAGCGAGAAGAAAGCTGCATAGAATATTGTGATGCTGATGTATGTCAAATGTGGATGCAAAGCCGGATAACGGATAACGGATAACGGATGGCGGATAATGAATATCGTATGATGCCCCCCCCTGATCTCAATGAGATGATGCTCGCTCGATGTGCGCTATAAACAGTCAACAACTTTGAGGTAAATGCGATGCTCGCTGGCGAGCAGCGCGAATTTGGCATCGAAACTGATGCGATCCACGGTGCGGTCACAGAACTCGACACGATGCTGGCGCAGAAAGTAGATGAGCCCGAGCTTGATCTGCAGCATCCCAATGTGCATGCCAATGCAATTGTGCGGCCCAGCGCCGAAGGGCAGATACGACATGGGCGTTTGCTTCGGCTTATTCTCGGCACTGAAGCGCTCCGGATCGAAGCGTTCCGGCTCCGGCCAGTACTGAAAGACAACTGGTTTAGTATGCGGTATGCGGTATGCGGGTAATTGTCATGGTCAGCGTCTCACCTGCGGATCGTGGTGTATGGCCAGGTTGGAGATGAACACGGGCATGCCCCGCCGGGCATAGCACTCGGCGTGCGGGCGCAGCGAATAGAAGCGCTTCTTGTTGATCGGCGAGCATTCGCGCTCCAGCACCGGCACAATCGGATACTTGCGCAACGTCTCCTCCACCACCATCTCCAGGTAGCGCATGCCGCCGATCAGCTCATAGCTGAGTCCCGGCCCGCCCCCATGGTCGGCGGCCAGAGCGAACGTGTGCCGTATCTCGCGTCGCAACCGTTCCTGCATTAGCGGCTGCTTGGCCAGCTCGTACAAGGCAAAGGACATGGTGGAGGAGCACGTCTCGATGCCGGCCACCTCGAAGGTGGCCGCCTGGGCGGCCAGAAAGTCCTGATGGTGCGTAAAGTGCGTCTTGTCCTGCTGTAGATCGGCCTCCTTCTTGAGCGTGAGCAGCATCTCGATGAGATCATTGCGCAGATCGCCGCCTCGTTCGCGCTCCTCGATCACCAATTGGATGACGCGGCGCAGAAACTCCGAGTGCGTCTCCGTGAACAGCTTCGACCGCATCAGCGGCACCAGCTTCGGCAGAAAGAATATCACAAAGAAGTCTATTATTCGACGCACATTCGGCTTGAAGATGTCCTGACAATGTGAACCGATCTCAGACTGCGTATTCCGCAAGCTATACGATCGCAATCCAAATGCAATGCTCGCTATCATGTCCGTGTTGTACAGATCGCACACATCCTTGATGCTAACGATGACGCCGCGGGCCGCTTCGCCGCGTCGTAAATCACGCGTCAAACGCTTCAAATACCACTCCAGATCGCAGCCAATCTAGATGGAAGATTAGAGTACGGATCGTTAAAATGCGATTAGTATGGAGTGCAGAGCGAAGGCTTATATTGCTATTCAACACTGTGCAACAAGAAAGGAATTGTATATATAAATCGAGCATTTACAATATATATATATATAAATAATATCTCTCAATATTAGCCACCTTCCATAATGATAAGTCAAGTGCATGCAATTATCTAGCCAATAAACACTTTGTTTTTATTGGCACGTTTAACCTACGAAAAAGTCAAAATTCCATAGAACTTAACTGAAGGTGGGTGTAAAGTCTAAAACATTAGTGAATGTGCCAAACCAGTTGTTCAATTCTCATTCATATGTCTACATTTTCAGACACTTGCGATGAACTTTGGTAACAGCTGCTCGCACGCGAAACTTACACTAATTTACACTAGCAAGCACTACAACGAAATTACCAGAAAAAATATATATGTATATATGTATTCCAAAAAAAGAAAACGAAAAAGTAAAACAAATACATTTCATTACATATTGTTTCATGCATATAAAAATAAAAACTAAATAAAACTAGAATTAATTAATTAAATCTAGAACATTTCCTTATAATAAAACTATAAAAATAAATAAATAAGTAAAGCTCAAATAATAAAGGGGAAATTCCTACAGTTAATAATTAAATAAAAAATAAACAAATAAAAAATAAACAAATAAAAAATAAATAAATAAAAAATAAACAAATAAAAAATAAATAAATAAAAAATAAACAAATAAAAAATAAACAAATAAAAAATGAATAAATAAAAAATAAATAAATAACAAATAAATAAATAAAAAAAACAAATAAAAAATGAATAAATAAAAAATAAATAAATAAAAAATAAATAAATAAAAAATAAACAAATAAAAAAAAAATAAATAAAAAATAAACAAATAGAAAATCAATAAATAAAAAATAAATAAATAAAAAAAAAACAATTAAAAAATACATAAATAAAAAAAAAATAAAATAAATAAATAAATGTAAAATAAACAAATAAAGAAATTATGCTTAAAAATAAAATATATTATTTGAAGTAATTTAAATTAGAACTTATTTATCAGATAATTTAATATACATATATACAAAAAAAAGTAAATAAATTAACAAAATAAATAAATCAGAAATATTTTTTCAGGTAATTTAAATTTGTAAATTAACAATAACAAATTATTAAGACTCAGTTCACCACATAGTTAAAAATAATTATAAAAAAATAATAATAATAATAATAATAAAAAAAAACATAATATGAAAACAAGAAAAAAATTAATCAGAGGTATATAAATATTTAACATGCATTAAAAAATAAATAAATAAGCACCAAATAATATTAATAAAAATAAGAATAAAAAATAATAATAGTAATTATAAAAATAATAATAATGACTTTAAAAAAAAAAAATCAAAACCTCTATACCCCCAGTTCTCATTTTCAATGCGCTCAGTGTATAATTAGAAATTTCTATCAGATATATTTTAATCAGCTATTTGACATGCCCACAGCATACATACATACATATGTACATAAATAAATTTCTAGTTGACTTCAATTGATTCATTAATGAAAAAAAAAAAAATCGAAATTGTTGCACAGTGTATTTTGATTGCTTCGCAGTTTATTGACTTACCTCCTCCATGAGTGAGAACATTTGCCTGATCTTGGCGCCGGTAAAGACCGGCGAGAGTCTAGTGCGTATTTCACGCCACTCGGGCTGCCTGGCAAAGAACAGATTGAGGGAGCCCATCTTGTCGTGGCGCATGTCACATTTGGCGAACCGATTGGAGAAGCTGACAAAGTCTTCGACTAGAACGGTGCGCACCAGCTGCAGGTCCCGTATGAGCAGCGCCGGCTGATGGAACAGGTAGATGCCCACGACGGGCTCGTTGCGGAAACGCTCGTCAAAATAGAAGCGGCGCAGCTGCAGGGGGAACGACTCCTCCAGCTTGAGCACCTTCTTCAGGTTGCCCAGCAGATGCGTTGGCTGCACAAACTTGACGCGACGTCGCTGCCAATAGACGTAGGTGCGACGCGACCAGATGAACACGGCGGTCAATATGGTCACAATGCCCAGCAGTATGTTCGTGGAGTAGACCATGGTGAGTGAGCGAGACAGTGTGCGGCCAGTGACAGTGACAGTGGCAAGTGAGAAGTGAGAAGTGAGAGTCAGCCGGACACGGAGACGGAGAGCGTACGGCTGCTATGGTTTGTTGTTGTTCTTGTTCGAGCAGAGGCGCTTTGTGGCCGCCTCGAGAACTTGTGGCTTTAATGCAACTGCAATTGCACTGGGGCAACCAACGGGTCCGTCGTGGCACGCTTGTGCCAAATACAAATAAATAAATACTTAACAAATTATATCACAATCAAGTTTTTTGGTCTGCGCGGCGGCCACGACGGCAACGACAGAAACGGCAATAAAAACAATGCGGCGACGTCAACAACAAAAAGTTGGCAAGAAGCAGAAGTAGAACCACTGACAGCAGTAACAGAGAAGAATATCACAAAGCATACTCAAAACGCCCGCACACATATACAATCATGCACGCATATATGTATATGTAGTATGTATGTATGTATGTATATACACAAGCACACAATGTGTTGAGAATTGGCGAGAACACGAAAAAAAAAACGCGCTAGCAAGCTGTACAAGCCGACGCAATGAACTGACGTGACGTCGACAACAGTGCTGGCCCAACGGGCCCCAAAAACTTAAATTGCGAACACTACGCGGCGACGTTGGCGTCGGCGTCGGCATCGGCATCGGCGTCGCCGCTCCCGATTATCAACAAAAGCAGAATACAAAGCAAAGTCAGCGATTGACAGGCCACAACAACCGCAACTGGCGTCGCAAACGCCCCCGTCATCGTGATTAACCGCAAAGTGCTCACGCTTGGCAAGGGGCAAGCTGATGAAACGGCAGCAAACAACAACGCCACTGGGATCTACATACGCTCTTAAAGCACAGTTCCACATAGCAATAACAACGACAACAATTGAGTACCGGCGGTGAGACAGAGAGAGAGAGAGAAATTATAAGAGAGCAGAGAATTGGCTCTCCCGTACTCGAAACATGTGCATGGGCACATTGACACACCCAATAATTAATATATGTACATAAGTTTTAAGTGTAATTTAGATAAATTACATAGTATTTGCATATGCTATTATACGCTTTTATGCATAATAAATTATACAGCAGCTGCTAAATTTTTAAATACACCTGAAACAGAAATTTTAAAACCTAATTAATTGCGGATCCAAATTATATATATGTATACATAAATATACAATTATATATTCTCTAAATATGTACGATAATAAATATACAAAATGAATATACAAAAGAATATTGCATATTAAAATAAAATTTAATATTAAAATAATCTTTGAAACATTTCAAATATACAAATAGAATTAACTGGTCCCACTGTGCGCAAGAGACTGAGCGCGTATGCCGACCGCAAATAAAAGTGAATATTAAAAGCGAAACACCGATAGCGTCAGCAGCAGCAGCAGCAGCGAGCAAGATCGATAGCAGCTACTTCACTCCACGTGACAAAGCTGTTCATGAAAACAAACTGCGCTCTCAATACTAAGCACGAACAAAGTGAGCAGCAGCAGTGAGAGTAAGAGAGCCGCCTCAATATCAAAGCTTTTGCTGCTGGACAAAAAGAGAGTGAGAGCGCCGCGTCTGGTTTAAAAATAAACGTATGTACATATGTATGTATGTTCGTTCGCTTTAGCTCGCCTGATGTTCTTCGTTCTTATTGCTGTTTGCGTTTTGTTTTCGTTTCTACTTCACCATAATAATATGTGTATGTATATAAATGCAAGCATTTGTGTGTGTGCTCCACTTTCGACCAGGGCGCACGCAATTACTAAGCAAGCATATGTATTAGTCCAGGGCTGCGCACGGCTTTAAACACTGGCGTGCAACGTTGAAAGTGCGCGCAAATTGAATCTTGGGCTTTGGTAAGCTGCAAACTAAATTCAACAAATCGCTTCTTACCACCGCTCCAACCAATTGTTGAGCAAATTGCTACAGACAGACAGACAGCGCTTTGTCGAGAGCAGGAAAACGGAAACTCCATTTACAACAATTGACAAAAATTTGCACTTGTGTGTAAAACTTTGACGTACACTAGTTGGCCAGGCCCACTGTGTCCATACACTAGCCAAACTATCTGCATAGAGACTATGTTATCTAGTTCGCTATATGTATGTATGTATGTATGCTTAGTATTTCTGAACTCGAATATTCACACACATTTGGTGTGATATAAAAATAGATTTAATTGTTCATTGATTTTCGGTCTATTAAATCATTGAGCGTGGCAATCTGCTAATAAAAGTCTGTAAAGGGTGTGCGAAATTCGTTACGCGTGTTGCCGAAAAACGAAAGCAGAAAAAAAAAAAGAAAAACCGTTTTCTTTCCTTTTATCTTGTTGCCCATTTTGTGTAGAGGCAACACCCGAAGCAAGTTACAGTTACAAATGTGCAACATTTCCGGTTGCTTCAGTTTGGGATACCAAAATCTGTTGGCCACACTGATGGGCTGCGAGCGGGTTATAGAAGGAGGCAAAGGCTGAGGCAGAGGCAGAGGCAGAGGCTGAGGCAGGCGTTCGCTTTGCTTTGATTAAATTTCACGCACGACCGCATGGCAAGGGGTTGGGCGGGTTGGTTTGGTCTATGGAATCGAAATTGGAATTGGGAAAACACACAAGCATGCACACACACACACACGTACGCTAAAGCGCACTGCAGTTCGATTTGCATTTGTCTTCTTCGCGCAAAATGTTTGCTCTTCAGCTGTAGAGTTCACCTTCGACATCTCTCTCCCTCTCTCTCTCTCTTTCACTCCCGCTCACCCTCCTCCATGCGCCGCGTAGCCGGTGATGTGTCAATAATCGGCGTTGCTTATGCATACAACGGCTCTACAAACACGCGCGCACTTGTCGTGGTTGGAAGGGTTTGGGTCGAACGGTGGGCGATGGGCGGTGGGTGGTATGCGTACATGATGCCATCAAATTCAGTTGAGCCCCGTTCAGCTCGGCTCAGCTCAGCTCTCGTGGCACAAATCAAAGCCGTCTCAATAAACAAACATTGTGCGCATTTCATGCCCAGCCCATTTCCCACTCCCATTCCCACTTCCCACTCCCATTCCCATTCCATTCCGCGCTTTGGCAACCGCCTTGTGCCATTTAGTTTTGGTCTGCGACTATGTTTTGATTCCATTTACACTGTTGACACTAGAAATCTTTTAATTATTGTCACGCATTGTGCTCGCACCCGGAACACGCAGCCAAAGCAAATAGCAACTGAATCAGCTCCTTGTGCCACTCCCACTCCCACTCCCTCTCCCACTCCCATCGTTCCTCGCTCTGCTGCAGTAGTTTTTCTCTGCGCTATGTTGACATTTCGGTTTTCGTGTGGGAGTTGCGCCAGGTGGGAAATGTTTGTACACCCAAAACACTCTGACGCCCTGACGCCCTTCTAAGTGCTTTTTCACAGCGTAATGAGGGGGGTGTGGCAGCCTTAATGTGCCTCCCAGAATTAATCGGAAGATACTTGGCTAAATCACAGCTGCATTTGATGGGATTTTGCAGAGATATTCGGAAGAGCTATTAGTTGATTAAGGGGATGAATTATGTTTAAGTTTATTTAATTCGATTTTAATTATGGATTTTTGTTTGGTAATTGAAGGGATTGCAATAATAATATTTCCATATTCAATGGGCTTAGGCTATAAAAAAAATGCTGGAAAAAATAACTACAGCTAAAGACAAACAGACAAAAGGACAATACATATATAGAAGAACTATTCCATACGCTATGGGTCTCTAAATATATCCTTCTAATATTTTTAATAAAGCTGTTATAAACATGAATACCCTATAATATATACGCCTATTATGTATATGGACTCTATGGACACATCTTTCCCTTTTAAAGCTATTATAAACAGATATGCCCTAGATCTATACCCTGAAAAATATACGCATATTATGGATATGCACATCTATCCCTATTAAACTAAAACTGTTATAAACAAATATACCCCCGATTAATACCCTAGAAAGTATACAAATATTTGAGCAAAGTCTAAATAGTTTAGTAAATTTGGGTCGCCTTATCTGCATTATCTCTAAGAGTTCTTTATGTTCTATTATGGGACCATGCACATATCCCACATATCATAGAATACATATGAGGATCTGCACCTGCAACAACTGGACGCTGCAACGTGCCACACATGAAAAGCAGAAAAGCGGAAAAGCAGTTCACAGTCCAGCCGAAATCTATCCAATGTAATGCAAACAATGGATATGATTGCATATCTCAATATCAGGCAGATTCAGATGCAGATGGAGATGGAGATGGAGATAAAGTGCGCAAAATAGCTGCGTAATTTGACGTTAATGTTACGCTAATAATAATCTGTCAGCTCGCATTAGGCAAGGTAAACAAGACAAGGTAACACACACACACGCACACACACACACATGCTTGATTCTAAAGATTTGTTGATTCTTCTTTGCTCGCTCTCCTTTGGCATTTACCTAGGGTAGCAGCTGATCCTTATCTAATGCGCATGTGTGCATGTGTGCATGTGTGCATGTGTGTGTGTTTAGCTCCGATTACAATCAAAATGCGAATGAGTTTGCGAATGCAATACGTAATGTGCTTAGAGAGAGGGAGAGGGAGAGGGAGAGGGAGAGGGAGAGCGAGAGGGAGAGGGAGGTAGAGGCAATCTTAGGTGAATGCCGACGTCGTCCTTGCTGGGTCCTTGGTCCGATAGTGTCTTGGGTGCATTGTCGATGTGTTTGCCATTTTGACGGGTCTCGATTACGCTCTAGCTGTCTCTCTCTCTCTCTCTCTCTCTCTCTCTCTCTCTCTCTATCTCTCTGTCTCTTTGTAAGGATGCTGCTCTGTCATGTGTGTAATCCACTCTGCTCGTTGCTCAAAGTTAAATGATGCGCGCCTAAGTTGCGCACAAAGAGGGAGACCAAAGAGGCCGAGTTCCATTTATTTATTTTGCTTCTAGTTTTTTTTTTTCATTTTTTTTTTTTAGACACGCCTCGACGGCTGATGAAAGCAAATTGCATGAACAAATAGAACTGGGCCAAAAAATGCATTGCAATTAATTGTAGTTAGCTAACTGTGTGTGTGCAGTCCCAGTGGACCAGGCCTGTACCGGACCGTTCCCTGAACTCCCCCGGGAAAATGGCATGTAAATGTCATTTGGGCCAGTACGGCTACCAGCCTTTGGCCATAAAGTCAAAGTCCAACAAACGCAAAGTCAAAACGCAGCAAAAGTGTTTTTCCTGCTTCTCTGAAAACGCAAACCAAATGAAAAAAAAAAAAAAATGAAACTGAAAACCTTCCAGGAAATGCCGAAAAAAAAGAGCTAAAAAACAAATGAAAGGCCCATCAATAGGTCAAGCTCTGCTCTGAAAACCTAGAAATCTAAATAGAGTTCAGTTTCCGTTGCATTTTCCTGTTCGTGTCGAGTTTTTCTGGAAAGGCGTATAACTGTAAAGAAGTTAACCCCGCATAAAATGCATTTTTCTGCGTATTAGCGTTAGGTATGAACGCGCCTTTAACCCGTTGCTGCCGCACAATTGTTGCAAATTCCTTGTTTCGAAGGGGTTAAAAAAAGCAGCAAAAAAAAAAACTGATGCACCCTTTTATTGTTGTTTTTTTTGTTAGCTGTCTTCTTTTTTCGCTGCTTTTTTAACGCTCGTAAAACAATAAAGTCATAAACCTCGTAGCGACATAAATTAGAAGATGTGGAACAGTCGCCGAAGGACACAGGACGCAGGATGCACAATGCGCCGGGCCGGGGTTAAAAAGTGAACGATTTACTTTTTTTTTTTTTTATTGCCATTTCGCTGCTTCTTCTTCTTCTCGCTGTTGTTGCTGTTGCCTTTTTTATGCGATTCCATTTTGTAATCACTGCGAGCTGATTTTTTTTTGTGTTTTTTGTTTTATTTTCGGGGTTTACAACTTGGTCAGCGCGTGGGTGGGAAGTAATGCTAATTTTGTGAGCTCTTTCGCCGAATCTGAGCAATCTACGTGGAATCCGTAAAAAAAAGAAGAAAATAATAATAAGTGCGAACAGTGGGTGGACCAGAGATGACTTACAATCTCGGTTTTCCGCCGGGTTTGACTGCTGCGGTGGTAAGATCAATTTCTATGCTCTAGCTATAGCTCTAGCTCTATTCTATACACATATGTGTGTGCATCAGTGTGTGTGTGTGTGTGCATTTGGCCGCTGCTTAACATAAAGGCACTATTAACGTTAACCCCTTTGTGCCGCTGGTTTGCCGCCTTTGAGTTGGCCAATAAAACTGTCGCATAAGTTAGAAATTTCGTTGCGCCCACAAACAATGGAGAATGGAAATATACATTTTAATTAATCCAATGCCGACCGAGGTCCGATCAAAATTTGATATTATATGAACCTGCTGCCGTCGTCTTTACATTTTCTGTTCATCTTCATCATCATCATCTTTGTCTTCTTCTTCTTTTTCATTGTCTTTTTTTTTTCTCACTGTGCGGCCTGCACTGTTTCCTCTTCAATTAATTTTCTCCCAGGTTCTCAGACCCTCAGAGTTTACGCAACCAACGCCATGTGTTGCACTCGGGCAGCCGACGCTCAACATTTTTATTAGCCCTATCAAATTTGTACAAATTGCTGTGAGATAATCCCAAATGTTGCCCTTGTTGTTGTTGTTGTTGTCGTTGCAGTTGGTTTATTAAGTTGTTAGTTGCTTGTCCGTTCGCTTAGACCCTAGAAATGAGGCCAGCTAATAGAGTCTTGTGGGTCCAAGGCGTGCCTCGGCTAAATGGGAGTTCATTTGGGAAACTGGATCAAATCGGAGCTAGGTGTTGGAGTGGTCCATAACAGTTACTTAAGATACTGGAAATACTCTGTAGAGCTCATAATGAGAGTATTTTCAAGAATATATGTCCCTTCGTCCGTTGGGTTTGAGGCAATGCTTGAAGAATATCCGGAAAGAGAGATTCTTTCGTTCTCCCGTTCATGTGTCCGTCTTAGAAACCGCCTGTCCTTATATAAAGTTTACTTCAAGGAAACTTGTGAAATCTGATATCAAGAAGAAATACAGTTCATTTTAACAACATATTCTTATATCATACAAGAGTACTGCTAAAGTGAAACCAAATAGTAAATATTTCCTTACTCTATCCAAGATTTTTTGATATCTTAAAAAAAATCGAAAAAAAAAGAAAATGATTGTCACTGCGCTTAAAGTATTTCCTAAAGCAATATCTTTAAGTTCCTTTAGGTAAAGTTCTGTAATACCTCATATTTAATAAATTTAAGAAACTAAAATGTAATATGATAAATATTTAAGTTCTGAAACAATATCTTAAAACTCTATCAATTCAGTTATTTTTACATATTTTTAAGATTTGACTATAAGGATAGGGAGTAAAGATTTATAGGTAGAGCTCTGGTACGATGATGGGAAGTGAGCTAGACTGAGGATGTAAATCAATGCAGATAATGCTTTAAGTGCGTTGAACTTAAAAAGCGAAGAGAGCGAGAAGGAGAGAGGCAAAGAGAGAGAGAGAGAGAGAGAGGGAGACAGAGTGTGTGTGCATTGAGTAAACATTTTCAGTTGGCAGTCATCAGTGGGTATCAAACGAGAAGTTGTTGCATTTGCAAACAGTGCGGACAGACGTGTGGAGGTAACTTAATCAACATGTCGTGGCCATGTCTAAGCTGAACAAAGCCGACTGGCCAACATTTGGCCACAAGTGCAAGCCCGCAAAGCTCTCTCTCACTCTGCCTCTCACTCTGCCTCTCGTTCTCCCAATGAAAAGTGCAATGTGCAATGTGCAACGTGCAACGTGCAGCGTGCAACTCCAATCTAGAACCACTTGAACCAAAATTGCAAACCCAAACTGCAGCTAAGTGTGTGCGTCGAGCGGCAGCAGGAGTCGGCCCGGGCAGGAGTCGGCCACAATATTTGCTTTAACTAAGAGCGACTGCAGGCTGACTGCAGAGCGGCTGATTAATGGCCGTAATGTCGTGACCTTGCACTGCCCGTTTGCATTTATACTATTTTCATTTTCATTATTTTTTTTTTTAATTTTCTTTTCCTTTTATTTTTTCATTCCTTTCCCTTTGGCAACGCTTTGCATCTTAATTAAGCCGTTGCACGTTAATGCACAGCGGCCAGTGAGAAGCCAATATTTTTGTTTGGTAATAAAATCAATTTCGTATCATAAATTTTAAAATGCCTCTACCGATGACGGTGCCGGCCGGGTCGGTGCCTGTACCAGTTCAACCACCCAATTGCTATCCAATCCGGCGCCCGTTTCGTGGTCATGTCAGCAGCAGCGCTTTTGGTCGTCGCCCGGGTGCCACATATTAATTCCAGTTTCGCACTCGCACTCGCACTCGCAGTCGCAGTTGCCCACCACTGCCAGGACATGGACATGCCGTAAATAGTTGCTCACCTCTTTGAGCTGAGCGCCGCATCCACAGCATCCACCCAAACAGCCGTCGTTGCCTCCTTTGACCGCACAGCGTTCATGGCTCCCGCTGGCGCTGCTCTTGCATTTATTAATAATTATAATGTCTGCGCTTGTCGTACACGACGGCCATGCCGTCGACACCATTGCCCGCCTCCTGCTCCAGCTCCTGCTCCTGCTGCTGCTCCTGCCCACATTGTCCTAGATTCGGGCTTGGCTTGTCTCGCCTGGCGTTTAACGGGTTTGGGCTGCAACATGGCATTCATAAATCGCAGCTCATTTCGGCGTGGCCACGGAATGCACACGCATAATTATTTCAACATGCAGTTTGCACTCACCGTATGGGCGTGGGCGTGGACGTTGGCGTGGGTGTGGCTGGCTGGTTGGCTGGCTACGATGTGGGCGAATCTCTGCTGAAAATGGCGCTCATGGAATGCCTCTAGAGGCGACGCATCAACACATGCTTCTCATTGTGGCTGCAATGCTTTCATACCATATTTCATTTCATTCAAAATGCGATGAAACAAAATAAATATTATACATTGTATATAGAATAGAAATGTAGTACTCCCAAGCGCATTAGAGTCTATATATTAGCTATTAGCTATAGTTTGCATTAGAGATCTTACTAAATATTTATGTTGCTGTTGAGGTTTCATAGAGAGATTTTTTAATAAATTTGAGCTAAACAATTGGGAAGCTTGGTAAGTCGGAAACTGCATCAAAACATTGCCACAATTCAAGATAGAAGACAGAATTGAAGACAGCTTTCAACTAAAGTATTGCATGTGAAGGCGATACCAAGTTTATTCTATGTTGATAAATGAAAGATGAGTTCTGATAGATGACAGAGAATATATGATAGCTAGCAGATGATAGATAATAGGTATTGAGGGTATAAGATCTAGGAAATCGATTTTTGGTAAATGGTAGAGGCTCATAGATGATAGATCGTAGATAGATTGAGGCTCATAGATGATAGTTCATAGATAGATTGAGACTCCTAGATGATAGATCAGATAGAAATATTGTAAACGATAGACAATAGTTGATAGATAATGTGATATGATATACCTGGCAGCAATTTACATATCCTGACAACATATATCAAATCATAACATATCATATCCATCTTTTGCAAACCAATATTTCGGAAACTCTCTAGGTCTGCTATGTTTATAAAGATCTTTTAGCTCAAGTTCAAATGAAGATCTCACTCCTCAAGTCCCTGGGTCTATTCGAATTATTACTTATTCGTAGGTATTATAAGAAAGAAAGAGAAAATGCCGAATATAAATACTTTTTGATCGCTCCTATGTAATTGGTCTGTATATCAAATATGCCTTAGAGTTGTAAGTATTTGTCGTATCTTAGGCAATTGCGATTTAAAGTCCCTTCAAGTGCATTGAAGTTATAGATAAGATAAGGCATAAGCATTCTTTCAATTATTAAGAATTTTGCTATTGCAGGTACTTCTTTAATATGAGAAGCGCATAGAGCAGCCCAAGAGACTGGTTTCTGAGTTGAGTGCAAATGCAAAATTTGAGTACACTAATAAAAGTTTTGTCAAGAGCAGACACACACACGTACACACACACACACACACACACACACACACACACACACACACACACACGCAATGCAGTGACAGCTGATGCTCTATGTTTGAATTGTTAAGTTGCTATTGGATATGCACTCATGCCATCTCTTTTGCACACACGCAGTTCGCTGTGTGAGTGTTGTAAGTTGCCAATTAGGGGACGCCCGGCGCCCAATGCCCGATTTATACCGTTACAGTGTAACCAATTCTCCATGGTTGCGCAATAACTGCAAATTTAATTTTGCAATTTCGCGCCTTTCGCACCGCCCCGCCTCCCCCCCGGCCAGACTAAACAGTCGCACGAACATTCTGCTTTCCCAGGCGCCCATAAAATCTTACACAGACACACACACGTAATCTCAGTCTCAGTGTGTGTGTGTGTGTGTGCTATAAATTTACAAATAAATTGGCGAATGCTCCAAGGCCGTGAAAGCCTCAGAGAAGCATTGCAAAATTAGCGGAAAGTTTGCGAAGCCTTCGAAGGCAACAGATTTGTATTCCCTTTTTCCCGTTTCCGGCTTTTTCCGAATTTACGTTTGGGTATTTTGGGTATTATTGGGTTTCGCCTTATATTCGAATCGCCCCTTTACAAATTGAGACTTGAGCCCATTTTTTGATTGTCTGGAAATCTGTAAATTTTAGGATATCGATTTCAGCGAAATACTTAAGGGAATTGCAGATCAAAAGTTTGAATAGAATACTCTTTGATTTCTGTTTAAATTGTGAGATATACATATATATAAGTATATTTAGTTATATTTTGCATTAGTTGATTGATTTTTGGTAGAAGAAGGCTTGGAATGGAATAAATAATTGGACTTGTTAATTGTTCTAGACTTCAGATGGCTTTTAGTTATAAAGTATTGATGACCTTTGGGAAGTTTTCGAGGCTCTTAATGAGAGTTGAATATGTTTATTATATTCCTTTATTTAAAGTCGATATGTAATAGAAAGAAATGCTAATCAATAATATTAATAATATAATAAAAATAATATTATCTTGCTTTATTTATTTTATTTTATTATGTTGATTTTTTGTTCAGTCTTAATTATATATTTGCTATCTGCTATTATTTTTTTTTAAATATATATTTATATACATTTTGTATTACATTTTTATTTTCTCATGCTATAATTTTTGTTTTTATTATTTTATATTTTTTTCATGTAATTTATTTTTGTAATTGTTTTGTTTTGTGTGTTTTATTTATATGTTATATTTATATTTATATTTTATATTTCTTAAATTTTAATTACATTTTACTCAGTTAAATATTTTATTTATTTATTATTTTTTTTTCAATTGTTTCATTTATTTTTTATTTATATTTATATTTTATTTGTATTATATTTTTATTTTCTCATGCTATAATTTTGTTGTTAATTATTTTATAGTTTTATATGTAATTTATTTTTTAATTGTTTAGTTTAGTGTGTTTTATTTATGTATTATTTTTATTTTTATTATATTTTATATTTATTTAATTTTAATTAAATTTTACTCAGTGTAATATTTTATTTAACTTTTATTGTTTTCAATGGTTTCTTGATTATTATTATTTTTAATTGTCTGTATTTTGTTTATATTTTATTTTGTATTTATTTTGTATACAATTTTAATTTATATTAAATTTGTATGCTGTTTAATATTTTTATTTTACTTTTACTTATATTTTGTTCTTTTATTTATTATTAAATATTAAATTTTGTGATATAAATTTAATGAAATTATTATTTTTAACTTTATTTTTATTACTATTATTATTTTTTAGAGTCTTTATTTTTCCGTTTGAATATTTATTTAATAAAATATTTCTTTTTAGTTTTATTTTTATTATTTATTTATTTTTTTTTAGAATCCTTAGGTTTTTTGGACGTATTAATTTTTCCTACATGTTTTTCCGTTTTATTATATTAATTTAATAAAATCTTTATTTTTAGTTTTATTCCTATTATTATTATTATTATTATTTTTTTTTTAGAATCTTTTAGGTCGTATTAATTTTTCTGATATGTTTTTCCATATGAATCAGTTTGATAGTTTATTATTATACAGATTGCTGCTTGAGCCCAATACTGTTTATTACATAATGCTGTGCGGACTCATCTCTGTATGCATCCGACACACACACACACGCACATACATGCATACAAAATGCCAAGTGCGAGTGTCGCACAAAGTGAATCGCTAATATTGCCACCAAAAAGCAATTGTGGAAAGAAGAAATCCATTTCAGGTTATCCGCGAATTTCAATCAGTCCCGCGATGCTTAAGCCAAGTGAAACGAGGAGTTGATGCTGCTGCTGCTCTGCTGGTAAATATAAATGGCTGCTGGGGCTGTGCTTGAGGGGGGGTGTGGGGTGGTTGGCATAAAAATAAATAAACACAAAGGGCATACGTGATGTGCTGAACAAGACGACAGCGTGCCGCTTGGGGCAGGCAGTGGGGCCCTGTCACTAAAACAACAACAACAACAACAAGTCTTTGCCACGTGCAACATTTAAAGATGCGATACATTGGGCAGGTAAGTGAGGGGGGCGGGGGCGAGCGGTGTTTGAGTTGTCGAATTTCTGTTTAGATTCCTAAAAATTGCCATTGAAAATCCACTTAGGCTCGTTTGACAAAACTACTCGCCAGCTCGAGAGGTTTGCAGTGGGAGAAGGCTGAAGGAGGCTGGAGGAGATCGTGTTCTTGGCCGCACAGCTGGCGTGCGTGAGCAGCCAAAGATTTATGGCATCTTTTACGTGGCAGCTCAACTCTTTGGGGCTGCAAAGAGTTACGGCAAGAAAATCTCATCAAATTTATTTAAATGCACATAAATCTTGCAAACAGCTGCACAGACAAAGCCAATCTATTCAAGTGAGTGAGAGTGAGAGAGAGAGAGAGAGAGAGAGAGTTAGATGGAGAGCATAGTAGAGCACAGATGCAGATAGTTTGAAAAAGGATTTTCTCAAAAACTGTGCAATGCGCTTAAGCGCATTGTAAACAATTAGATTTGAGAACGGGAGCCTGGAGCCCGAGGCATTAAAAATGTTTAACCATTGGCGCCACTTTCTGATAATAAACAATGTTGAATGCGCACTGCAACAGCTACATCATCAACAACATCATCATCATCATCGTCGTCGACTTGTTTATGCATTCGCTTGGCGTGAGAAATATTCGCTCGTGGCCACGCCTTTGACCAGCGCACAGTGGGGCCTTTGCTCATTTTGCGTTGCAAAAATCATAACTTTTGAACCAAGCAAGATATTTCAAAAATTTAAAAAGCATTCGACAGAGAATTCTTCAAGCTATAAATAAGCCAAAAATCAGGGTGATGCGTTAACAGGGTGCTTCACAGTTTAACCTCAAACCTGAAAAATGTGATTTTTGTCCTAAAATGCATGTTTTTGTATGAAAAACTACAACATTTTTTGTTGAAATTGATTTATTTTTAATTATTTGCAATATTTAAACAAACAAAAAACAAAAATTTGTAAAAAAAAAAGAAAAAAAAAAATTACCAAAAAAAAAAAAACAAATTTTCGATTTGCATGCAGCTGCATGCAAATTTGACCTTTTTTAGTACATTTTGTGCGTTTTTATGCCGACTTTGGGTTAGTTTTTTGCTGTAGAAATCCGGGGTGGCGCCTGGTGGCACCCAAAGTTTTATTTATATTAAAGAGGACATCTTCCTTAACACGTGTATATATACCGGTGCTCGGAACTCGGCGGAACTCACAAAGATATAGACTACTTTAGGTAAAAAAAATGGTAAAATTTAGAGGTTTAGTAAATTTAAACCAGCTCTGCAATGAAAAGTCGTATTAACATAATTTTTTTTTTATTCTATTAGTAATAATTCATTCTTTAAATCGCAACCAACACTGCAAAAATTGGTGCAAGACTTTTCCTACAATTCAATTGACAAGTGGGATATTTTTCACAAAAACACGCTGCTCTTCACAACTTTGCCACTTTCCCAAACTTTGAAAGGCTATAACTACCCTTAAAATTGACCGATTTTCAAAAATCTTTCGGCTACAAACTAGTAGATCGATTTATTTTCATATGACATCAACTTTTTTAAAATCGCTTAAAGTCACTTTTTTGATTTTTGCCACGCTCTGCCGGCAGAGGCCCCACTGTGCAGCGGCCATAAAAGCTATGCCATAAACAAATCAAACACAACAAGAGCAATAAACACACACACACACTCGCACACACACACAGACAGACACTCTCTCTCACATTTTTCAAACAAATCGCCAAAGGGAAAATATTTGGTTTTCTGGTCATGACGAAAAGCGCGAGGCGCCAAAAACAAAACAGTTTCGAATTGATACGAAACGCAAGTCGGCGACTGAAGAATATTCAAAGTTTTCGAGCACAACGAGCAACGTTGCTCCGTAACATTTTTATGAAAACATTTTTATGATGTTGCGTTTTTATAGCCAGTAAAACAGCAGCAGCAACAACAACAACAACAATAGCAGAAGCAAACAAAACAAAAGCACGAAAATACAGTATTTTGAAAAACAATCAAGCAAAAACAAAGGAAAACTCAAAAGTTTCAGTTGATTTGGAAAATATTTTAAATTGATCGGGATCAGGAATTATATTATATATTGTATGTATACAGCTGCGCTTATCCAAATAGTAGTGCGACAAAGCAATGAATGTTGGATCGATCACAAATGTAGAGACGTAGAGACTTAATATCGATTTTTCGATTAATATCGTTTAAAATTGTTTGCAAAATATTGAGTTTATCATTAAGTTTTCTGTGTCCAACTATTCTACTACTACTACTACTATTCTACTGCTTTTACTACTATTTATCTACTACTTCTACTACTGTTTTACGACTTCTTCTACTACTATTATCTACTAATGCTACAACTATTTTACTACTACTGCTACTACTATTCTACTAATACTACTACTACTATTCGACCACTACTACTACTATTAGTATTCTACTACTACTATTACATTTTTACTACTACTACTACTATTTTACTACTACTACTACTATTACATTTATACTACTGCTACTATTAGGATTCTACTACTACTATTATTATTCTACTACTACTATTAGTATTCTACTACTACTATTATTATTCTAATACTACTATTAGTATTCTACTACTACTGCTACGGCTATTACAATTTTACTACTACTACTACTATTACAATTTTTCTACCGCTACTATCAGTATTCTATTACTACTGCTACTACTATTACAATTTTTCTACCGCTACTATCAGTATTCTATTACTACTGCTACTACTATTACAATTTTACTACTGCTACTATTAGTATTCTGCTACTATTCTACTACTATTACTACTACTATTCTACGACTATTACTACTACTATTCTACTACTATTACTACTACTATTCTACTACTATTACTACTACTATTCTACTACTATTACTACTACTATTCGACTACTATTACTACTACTATTCGACTACTATTACTACTACTATTCTACTACTACTATTCGACTACTATTACTAGTACTATTCGACTACTATTACTACTACTATTCTACTACTACTACTACTTTTAATACTACTATTCTACTACTACTACTACTTTTACTACTACTATTCTACTACTACTACTACTATTCTACTATTAATATTATACTACTACTACTACTACTATTCGACCACTACTACCGTAAGTCTATATCTGTATTATACAATATCTTTCTATTGTGCATAACATTAATTAATAAATGTATAATATATAATAATTTTTCATACAATATATTCTTGTATTTTGAATTGCCTATTGTTATTGTTTTGATTGTCTAACAAAATGATTAAAGTATTCCATAGGAAACAGATTTGACTTTACGTAAAAAAATTGTTTAAAGTTTCTTTAAAGCGTCAGTTCAGCTGATTGACAGTTGAAAGTTGCGATACTTGGCAACCCCCAGTGCAATGCGAGGGCAGTAACAAAGGAACGACCATGAGCATGGCCACAACCAGGAGCAGGAGCAGGAGCAGGAGTAGGAGTCGGAGCAGGAGCATGGGCACCCTTTTTATAGCGCAATGAGGCTAAGCAGCATAGAGTCACATCAAAAGTATCTTGGGATGTGCTTGGGCCTGGCTGTGGGCTTGGGTTAAAAAGTTTGCGAATTGAATTTGCCACACGACTATGCCACACGCGGCTCACCAAATTTCGCACAATTTTGCGTGCGAGGCGGCTGTGTAATGATGCCATGTGCCATAAGCGATGGGCGCCACAGCAGCAGGAGCAGCAGCAGCAGCAGCGACGGCAGGAAGAAGTGGGCGTGACAGTGTCAAAGCATGCCAAAGTGCCGCACAGAGACTAGGCAAACGCACTGTGCGTGTGCGTGTGTGTGTGTGTGTGTGTGTGCGGCGCCTTTGCAATGAGCCCAATAAAGTCAACATGAGGTCGGAGTATACAGGATGAGGACATCAAGAGTGAAAAGAAGCAGGAGTAGGAGTGGGAGCAGGAAGAGGGCAGCAGCAGCAGCAGCAGCAGGAGTTGGAGATGGGGGTAGAGGGCTAGTCACGACGCGACACACGCATTTCCCGTTACCGGGGGCAGACAATGAGGCAAGCGGCACGCCCTTAACCAGCGGGCAAACTTTGCAAGTTCGCCCAGCTTCCTCACACACACACACACGCACTCACACAGTCTTTACTCCCCAAACGCAATTCAATTCAACTATTACAGAGTCCATTGTGTGCGCCTGATTTTTGATTATCGTACGCCAGGCACAAGAGTCACGTCATGGCCCTTTGGGCTGTGGCTTAATCGAAGATGCCGCCAGACAGCAGCAGGAGCAGAAGCTCTCTGAGTGTGGCATCATCAAAGTCAATTGTTCGGAAAACTGGCAAGAAGAAAGCGCGTAAAACATATTACGCAGATTGTATTGATTTCTTATTATTTTGTCGCGACACGAAGCAACGCTGCCGTTTGATGCTTAGATTTATGGGGCAAGTGGATTACCCCATGAAGATGAGCACTCAATGTATGTGTATTTGTGTGTGTGTGTGTGTGTATGTGTGGGCTTATGAGCGGATTGTGGATGTGGTTGTGGCTTGTGCCATCTAACCCAAGCCATTACCATACAACAAAGTAGCTTCGCCTCCTGCTCCTGCTCCTTCTTCTCCTCCTCCTGCTCCTGCTCCTGCTCCTGCTCCTGCCATGCCGCAGTTGTTTTGCGGAGACAGCAATGCGACAGGAATTTTATTGTAAGCATCGCTCATGCAACAGCGAATTACAATATGCAGATTCAGGCTTAGACTTTGTGCAGAAAAACAAGAGATCTTAGTTCATTGAGCGTATAAAATAAGATGATTTTAATAAAGCTCTCAGAACTTTCATAATAATTTTTATTACAATATTTTACTAAGCATTTAATGTTTACATTAACAAAAGAATTGATATATTTTTCTATATTCGCTTTACATAAATATTTTAGTAAATGTATATGGAATACAAATTAAGCTTTAATTTGAATTTTGATTAAAATATTTCAATTAGCATTTAATGTTTACATTGTATATAAACTAAACAAATTATTGATATATTTTTGTATATTCGCTTTATACAAGTATTTTTATAAATATATATGGAATATAAATTTAGCTTTAATTTAATTTTTTTTATCACAATTTTTTTATTTTGTAATATTTTATTGTTAATAGAAATATTCCTATATTGGTTTTACACATTTTTTATGTATGTATATTGTATTTACAAAAATAATTAATTTCAGTCAATATTTATCTTTTTTTTTTTTTTTTTTTTTTTTTTTTTGATAGTCTATAACACCAATATGTAACCATAAAAAAATGATTTTAGCACACTTAAAAAATGTGTTTTATGAAGATGTTTCAATTTACAAATGGGTTGGGTTAAGATAGGAGAGATTAGACAAAAAACATAAATATCAGACGATTTTTTTAAAGGCTCTTGCTCAAAGAGAATTTCTTGCAAATAATAATCTTAAAAAAATATATGTACATATATATCGAAGCAGAAACGCAAAGAAATAGCCTAAACTCTTAAATTATTCTAAAATACCATTCACAAAAAAAAAATCTGTAGTTATAGCAAAGCGTGAAATAAATTGAAATTTATTGTAGTATTAATTTTAAAATTAATAAACATGTATATTTATTATAGTTATAGCAAAGCGTGAAATAAATTGACATTGATTGTTGTATTTATTTTAAAATTAATTATTTAATTTTATTTATTTTATTAATTAGTATATATACTTTATTATTTATTTATATTCAATATCATACAAGAGTTAAGTTTTACTATCAAAATATTTCTGCTGGATATGCTCAAGATTGTTTTGAAATTTTTAGCAATTCTTTTAAGCTGTGTATATAAAATAAAGAAGAGACAAAATAATAAATATTATAATTATTATTAATTATTTTGCTTTATACTTAGGAAGTAAATTAACTTTAACAAAAAATTCGCTTTGCTAACATTAGTTCATTAATACATTATAAATGCAATAAACAAGTTAATTTTTTTTTTTTTTTTTGTATATTTATTCTTAGCCTAATTGGAACTTTAAATATTTATGCATCTGGAGACTTCTTGAGCGTAAGCAAAATAAATCATATTAATTCCAATTGAATTTGCTGTGAGGTAGCTTGTTTTTCCTGCCCTCATTGCTCTGCTCTGCTTTGTTTTGTTTGTTTTCTTTTTTTTTTTATGTATCTGCTTTTTAGACACATGCCAAAATTCTTAAGCAACAACAACAAAAACACAATCGAAATGAATACCAGAAATAAAAACCATTTTGGCCATAGAAGCGCGGTGCGCGTTGCAACCCACAGATTTCCAAACAGCGGAACTGTATAAAGGCAGAGTGAGAGTGAGAGAGAGAGAGAGATAGAGAGAGAGAGAGAGAGAGGTGGGTAGTAGGGGGAGCCACTCTGCTTCTGTTCATCATTCTTCGCTTGATGATTTTATGTGTATTTTTTTTTTTTTTGTAACAGCCGCGACAAGAATAACAACAACAACAACAACAACAACAGCAATGCTAGCCGCCATTTTGCGTGCTGCTTGCCTTCACGCGCGCGTCTCTGTGTGTGTGTGTGTATTTGTATACAAAGTAGCCAGCGCGCACCCCAAAAAAAAAAGAATATATATATAAAATAACATGAATAAAGGCGCGCCCTGCTACGTTTTTATTTAGTTACGTGTTGTTGTTGTTGTTGTTGTTGTGCGGCCCTTGAAGAGCTCGTCCTAACAAGCATAAACCACCGCGTGGCTCTCACGCTGTTACCCACATACAAATGCATGCGTGCACGTCTGTGTGTGTGTGTGTGTGTGTGTGTGTGTGTGATAGCGTGAGAGGGAGACAGAGATCAAGAGTGTGAGTGAGTGTGTGGATGGCCGCGCGTTTTTGGTTGGTGATGGCGTGCCACAGATGATCATTAACAACAACAACAACAACAACAACAATGGGAATATCAAGAATATCAAGAGCTTCGACTGGCGATGGCGGTGGTGGTGGTGGAAGTCTTAGTGGTGCTAGTGCTATTGCTATTGCTAGTGGTGGTGGTGGTGTTGATATTGATGTTCGGCTGCTCCTGCTCCTCCTGCTCCTGCTGCTGCTGCCTGTGGTGGTAGTAGTTGCCGCGTGTCATTATGCATATGTATGTGCATGTGCATGCGCCCCCGATGCTGCTGCTGATAATAATAGAGGACGAGTGTGGAAACGGATGAGGCTGACGAGGAGGGGAAGAGGCTGGCTGCCACAGCGACTGAGTGTGTTCATTAAATATGAAAGTAGTATATAAGCATTAGATTTTACATAATTATAGATTCGAATATATATATACATACCTATTTATGTATAGATGTATAATAATATGTCTATATTTGTCTAACAGCTCTCTGTTAGAAATGAAAAGCGAAAAATGCATTACCTAAATATTTTTGAAGCTGTCTTCAACGGGCTTAGAAGGGTTGATTTTATATTTATTATTAGTATTTTAATCTTATTAGATTGTGCAGAAATAACAAATAATTATAATATATAATAATAAATGTACATATATGTATATAATAATAATTAATAATAGTAATAATAAAAAAAAAACTAAATAAATAAAAATTAATAGACATATTTCTATATCTTCTATTACTGGAGCATGCCAAATCGGTATAGCTACTATATATTGTTTAGCTTAATGCCTACACTCAGGCACTTCTTAGTAGTTGAATCCCTGCTGACTTTCCAGTTAACGGCTTTAGCTGCAAATATTTCTGTAGAGCAAGTCAGTAATTTAAGGCCATGCTATTCGAATTGTTCATCATTTTGATTTATACTTATATATACATATGTGATAAAGACTCTTTCTGATATATACTTTACTATAATACTATAATATTATTATAATATTAATATTATAATAATTAATGATCCGGTCACAGCTTAAGTCAAGCATGAATTTATACAAAAGTTCAATAAATAATAAATAATAAATTATAAAAATTAATTATAGAAAAATGAAAGCAAATACGAATAGTGAACTCATCTTTATTAAATAATTAATTAAATAAATAAATAAAATATAAATCAATAATGAAATAAATAAATTACAAAAAAAAAAAATTTATAAACATATAAATAAATGAATAAATAAATAAAAAAAAAATGAATAATGAAATAAATAAATAAATAAATAAATTTACTTCTTTATTCATTTATTTTTTATTTATTTATTTATTCATTTATTAATCAATTAATTTATTCCTTTATTTCTTTATTCACTTCTTTTTATTTATTCATTTATTTATTTGTTTATTTATTTATTTATTGATTGATTTATTTATTTTTTTATTGACTTATTTATTTCATTACTTATTTTTTATTTATCTATTCATTTATTTATTTATTGACTTTATTATTATTTATTTTATTTATTTATTTATTTATTGGTTGATTTATTTATTTGTTGACTTATTTATTTGATTATTTATTTATTTATTATATGAATGTAAATTTGTTAAATAAACTTGAATTTTATTGTGATAAATTTTCTTTTTTTTGACAATCGTGTTTGGCTCATAGTTATTTATGTTTATTTTCCAGATTGACTATAACTTATTCAAGAAATATATAGTTTTAGATTAAAATAAACTTGCTTAGCTACTTCTTTAAGCAACATAATCATTTGCAACTATATACATTTTTTTGTAAAGAGCATTTTCTGATTGGTCATACAGTTTAGTGGGTTGATGGGACACAATTTAATTCGAGAAATATACAGCAGAATATGTGAAAAATTTCAAGTATCTACATGGCTTCAATAGAATAAATGGTTTGTAATGGACGGAGATCAAGGCGGACATTATGCAAAACCAATATACTCATTTCACATTCGAGAATGAATATAAAAATTATATTATAAATTCATATTTGAGATAGAGTTTTCATAAGACTTATAAGTCTTATTTCGCATTTGCTTCGCTTTAGGCAACTAGAGTCAAGAATTATGAATCCATTTGAATTGATTTATAAATCTATAAGTAAATAATCGGTATTAGAATTATTCATGAATCTCTTAGAAAGCTGCTATTTATTGCATATTGTTGCACCACACCGAATGCTGTGGTGGTGCTCGAATCTACCCGCTGTTTAAGTATCTGGGCGTGCAGCATGCCACTTCAGCTGCCTCTCTGTCTGGCGTTGCACGGCCGTGTCTCTACTGCAATTGCTACCCCTTAGGGCAGACTCGGCTCGGCACACAGCTTGTAGCAAGGTAACTGAGAGGCATTCAATAGAAGGAAGGGCGCGTTTACAAATATTTGTCGTTGCATCCGTTGCAGCAGCAGAAAAAAAAGACATTAACTTTTTTTTTTTTTCACTATAGCTGCTTTTTATATAAATATCTATATTTATGTGTGTGCGTGTGTGTGTGTGTGTGTGTGTGTGCATCGGCAACATAATTCTTAGTAGCATTGACGACAAAGGGATAACATTGCATTTGTTGTCAGCCCAAAAACTGTCACAGCTCGCCAAAAGGATCACATTTTCATTCAGGACTTTTCATTGATTCGGTGCGAGGAGCGAGGGCAACCGTGGGCAACCCTCTAGAACAATGGATGCGTTCGCATGAAAGGAAAATGTTGACAAGACACACATTTTTCACCAAATGCCTACAATATTTGGCGTTTTCGATATTTTATAGCGGCAACAACAACAGCAACAGAGTCAACAATGTCCTTGTGCATACACGATCAGCCCCCTTTTGTTTGCCAGCGCCCAGTTTAGTTTCTGTCAGACAATGCGGAGACAACAAAATCGTCTTCATGACGTCTTCGTTCAACGTCTTTGCCTTCCTTCTCTTGGTCTCCTGGCAAGGTCCTGCTCGTTATTGTCCTCTGTTGTTGTTGCTGTTGCTGTTGCTGTTGCTTGCTCTGTTCGCTTTTGTCACGTTAACGTCGCATTGTCTACGGCCAGAGTCAATAGATTTTCCAAAGCCGTTAACAGTTTTATGCTGCCAGCTCCCTATAGTTTGATTAACGTTTATTTACGATGTCATCGTCTGATGTTTTCATTTACGCCTCGGCCAGCGCTTAATGTGCATTGCTGCCTCTCTTTGTTTTTTTCGTTTCCATTCTTTTCACATATTTGGTTTTTGGATCGACAGATCAGTCAAGTAGTCAAATTGCTAATAAAACTGCCTAGGAATCTTTATAACTGCAACTACATTTTCAATAGTATTTAGCCTAATAAAGAAAAAAAAACTTGTGAATGTCTCAAGTGGCAAATTATTTTGCATATGAAGAAATTATATTTGGCGTATACAAAATTGGAGAGAACTCTATAAGCTGTCTGTCCTTCATTCCCATATTTATAATAAATATTGTAAACAAGTCAGAAAGCTCTAGTGGAGACTGCTAGAGTAAGAGATCCCCTGAACCCATCTAGAAACTGATATTTTAATTATTTCTCTCTGCTTATTATACGAAAATCCGAAATTCTCTATAAAATAAACAGGAATCTATCTTTAAAATTTGCGGACTGTAGCTTTAAAAATGTAGGAGATATCATTTTAAAACAGATTTTCGATAAAGTCTTAAATCGATAACAAAATAACGAGAGCAGTTATCGATTTTTGAAAATAACCGCGATATGGCTTGAACTTGCCAAAGAAAATTTCACGTCTCTAGCTCTTATATCTTCTGAGATCGACGCGTTCAAACATACGAACAGGCAGACTGCAAGTCTTCATATATTAAATTTTTAATTATTAATAAATTAAAATGTTGATTTAATTTCAATGCATACATTTATTGTACATACACTGTTTGCTTTTATATTTTATATATTTATATATTTTTTCCTTGTTTATTTTTAGTCTGCCATCTTTTTTGCTTTGTACACACATTTCAATAATTTATTTTCTAAGCTTCTGGCATGTTCACTCAACCATCTGTGTTGCCTATCCACAAAAGTTCAAAGACTGCCAAAAAAACAAAAAAAAAAAAAAAAAGCCACGAAATAAACTTTGTCATATTCTGCGGCGCAAACAAATCAAATAAATAAGTAACCAGTTGCTTTGACCTTCAGCCAAGTCGCAAATGAAACACCCTTCCAACAGCGAAAGTCAATGAACTAAGGTCAGCGCGATTTAGTAAGTCAATTAGCTTTGCTGGGTGTCAAACTTGAAAGTATTTTTACTATCTAATTTTTTGGGACAGAGAAAAAATGTTTTAGAAATTCCAAAGATTTTATAGAAATTCTTTAGCAGTTCAAAAAATATAGAAGCGCAGCAAAAGTTATTTTCTGAAAAAAAAAAAAAAAATGTATTAATACTTATGCATAATAAATATTCTTTTGAAAGTCAGCCATGAATAAAATTACAGCTGTACGAGGCTAATGGGCTAGTGCATTTCAGTAATGAGTGAAAAGCAATAGAACTAATAGAAAATACCTAGCAAAGGCATCTTTAATGCTTACGCCTTAAGAAAAGAAAATGAAATAAAATTAAAAATAAATAAAGAAAATAGCAAAAAATAGAATTTTAAAAATATTATTAAAGTAAATATTTTTAGATAATAAAATAAAAATAAATAAAGAAAATAGCATATGAAAAAATTTTACAAATATTTTTTTTAATTAATTTTTTTTTTATTTTTTTAAATTTAAAAATATTTTTTTATCGTTTTAAATTTTATTTTATGCTATTTTCTTTACTTATTTTTATTTAATTTATTTTTTTTTTTTGCACTCTGTCCTAACCTTATATATATATTTGCATGTTTCAAAATATTTTTGTTGCACATAAATGAAGTAAATGAAACTCGAGACAGCGAGAGAATATTGGAGAATTTGTCAAAGGCTTGGCTCTCGTTTATGACTATCTAAACTAGTTAAAATCTCTAATATTTTTTAATGAGAATAACCCATATATACTGACATATAATATATGATTATTATAATAATAATATATTTAAGGAGCAAATCGATAGATAAGTGAGTGCAGTCTCCCGCTTGGAGTGTATAGAAATAGCCATGCGAAGCAAATTAGTTCAAGATTTATGCGTGCCAAAATAAGCGAATATACGCGAACACAAACTATATATATTATATAGACATACATATATATTTATATATATATATTCAGTTATATATATGTATATACTATATTCATATTTGGCTGCTGTGCTTGTGTTTATTTAGCCATTGATTTATGCCATGGCCATTTTGCGGGGCATCGCTTTATATTGCGGCCGCATTTTGGCGAGCCACAAATATTGAATAATAATAGTACATATAAATATACAAATACATACATACATATGCACACATGTATTTGTAGATGGACATATACATATATACGGACGGTATATAATTAGTAAATCATGTTATATTTTATAGTTGCCATAGCGGCCGCAGTAGATATTAATGACAAACGCAATTTGTTTCCATTTTTTGTTCTTTTGTTGGTTTTTGTTTTGCCATTTATAAATTATATATCAGCTTTATAAAAATGAAACAGTTCTCGCCTGATTGATTTACTGATTGATTGAATAATTAAGATAACAATTAAATGAATGCAAAATAGTTTGAGAAAATTTTCTAATCATTTTACTGAATTTTAATATATATTTATTTACTTTAAATATGTTTATTATAATGTAAATATTAAAATTCTTACTATTTTCTTACTTTCTCACTTATTTTTCATTAATATAAAATTCTTTTTAATTGATTTATTTTTAAAATTTATTTTTGGAGCGCTTGAAATTTCGCTTTCGTTTTTGTACCCAGAACCAATTGAAAATTGTTTTATTTATTACATTCAAAATTTAATCGTAAATTTAAATTTTGTTTAGCTATACTAATTCTAAATCAAAATTTTAATCGCAACATTTTTTTCAGCTCTTATTATTTAAGATGACAATATTTAAAATCTAAATAATAAAACTCAGACTTTAGCTTCTACTTTACCGACAGATGCTGTTTCATTCTTTTGATCATTATTATTTTTATTAATATTTTTAAAATGATTAAAAATCATTATTTTTTTTTAAATATTTTTAAAATTAATTAATTTTATTAATATATTAATTTTATTCATATTTTTTAAATTAATAAAAATCATATCTATACATGTGACTAACTCTGCAGAGGCATATGTATATTAAAATAAATACAAATATTTTAATATTTGTATTCCATATTTTGACAACTTTTTATTTTGAAATTTTTGATTCAATGGCAAATAATTTAAAATTCAATATAACTTTATATATATATATTATATTTTATTTTTTTTATTTTTATTTTTTAAATAATCCACAAATTATTCAGTGATTTATATAGGTATACTACGAGCACTTGTTAAAGGCGAATTTCTGTTGTTGTTGTTGTTGTTATGCGCTTTGCGAATCACAAATCGGTTTCCCACGCCCCGCTTGTTAGATCGGTTTTTACACTAAGACAATGGAGTTTGATTTGCTTTAAATTGAATCGGATGACCGAAATGCCAAATGTTTTGTAAACATTTTTCCAAAAACATGTCAATGGCTGACCGACCCATGGCCATGGCCAGCAGCACAACCCATTGTTGACCAGGGTCCTCAGTTCAGTTCAGTTGCCTGCCGTTTTGTCTGGTTCGTTTGCCTTTATGTTTTTCTTTTTTGATTTTCTTGTTTTTTTTTTTTGTTTTTTTTTTGGCGGCGGAACACATGAAACTGAAATTGACTTGTTACAATTTGGTTTGGGCCGTTAGGGGCACTGCGTTTCGCCGGAATCACACCTTGGCCAGGAGCTGTGGCGATGCCGCAGGTGGGGAAAAGGCAGCTAATTTATTGTGGCGGCAGCTCTCTCTGTACTTTCTTTCATGCGGACGCTCAACAACAAATTGTGCACTGGGCACAGTTACAAGAAAGGTCCACACAAGGCTTTTTCCTGATTTTCAATTAAATACGTTCCCTTTCTCTGATTTCAGGAATCGACAAAGAGCA
Source organism: Drosophila aldrichi (assembly GCA_035045965.1). Taxonomy (NCBI): domain Eukaryota; kingdom Metazoa; phylum Arthropoda; class Insecta; order Diptera; family Drosophilidae; genus Drosophila; species Drosophila aldrichi. The sequence continues at coordinate 1,370,498 of JAWNOM010000125.1, forward strand.
TCATAACAAAAAGTGCTAATGGGCTGACCCACACAACTGAGAACATTTGATCGAGTTGTTTATTTTGTGTATTTCATTTAGTTTTCTATTTTCTGAATAAAATTGTAATAATAATATGTGAGGACATGTGAAAAATTATTTCACATTTCTTAATGTTTAAAAATTAATATTTTTCAGGGCAAATAAGAGTTATGAATTTAAAAAAAAATTGAGGCTCAAAACATCCTCCAGGAAGAGGCGAGTGATTTTTTATAAAAATTGATCCATAATAATTATTTTTTATTTTAATCATAAAAATTAATTTTAATAATTACAAATATATTTTTTTAAATTTACCATATATATATATATATAATATTGATTAGTGTACACAAATCCCAGGTTGATGTCTGCTTAGAATCTTTGAAGTCCTTCAAAAACTTAATCGATAACAATATTGATTAGTCTACATGAATCCCATTTTTGAAGTCCTTCAAAAAATAAATGAATCGATAACAATATGGAGTGATCTATAGAAATAATATATCAATTCCTGTTCTTTAGCTTGGAATATTTTATGTCCTTTGAATTATAGCTGAATCGATAACAATCTGAATCGATAACAATATTGAGTGATCTATAGAAATTCTATATCAATTCCTGTTCTATAGCTTAAAATCTTTCAAGTCCTTCGAATTGTAGAAATTCTATATTAATTCCGTTTCTATAGCTTAGAATCTTTCAAGTCCTTCGAATTATAGTTGAATCAGTAACAATCTGAATCGATAACAGTATCGAGTGGTCTTTAATAATTCTATATCAATTTCTGTGCTATAGCTTAGAATCTTTCAAGTCTTTCCAAACATAACTCAATCGATAATCGATCTCATATGCATAGCTGCTCTATAATTTCGGAACTTTGATGTCCTTGAACAAGAACTCAAGAAGCGATGACTGCGATGACTTAACTAAATGATTCGCGCATAATAACGGCACATAAAATTGTTTTAACACTCTCGATTATAATTCGAAACAACTTTGCTGAATGGGCTGGCAAACCCTTTTCAGTTTGATTACCTTCTATTGTCCAGTCTCGCTTTCACGCACATTACCCCTCTCTCTCTCTCTCCCTCTCTCGCTCTCTCTCTCGCTCGGTTTCAACTCTTTCGCCTTACGTTTGTTTTATGGCGCCTGTGTAATGGCATTAAGCGCCTGCTGATTTATGGCCTTGCTGCTAGCTGTATTTGAAGTTGTATTAATGAGCCAGCACACCAGCCCGCCCCCCAGTCGGCCACGCCTCCATCCAAGGCTAGCCGCCCGTTGTCACTTAGCATAAAGAAACAATTAAAAAATTGCCCAAAAAGCCAAAATGCTTTTGGGGGTAGCCGCATAGCAGCCAGATAGAGCGACGGATGAAGACAGATTTAGTAAGTGGCGGAGGGAGTGAGAGAGAGAGAGAGTGAGTGAGTGAGAGAGGGAGAGAGGGGGTAGAAGTTACGTGAGGTTGTTGGAAATTAAGTGCACCCGATGGTGGCATTTGGCTGGCGCGAAAGCGCGAAACTCATTAACTTGTGTCAGGCGCAGAGCTCCCCAAGAAATGGGCCCATTGCCACGCCCCACCCGCCACCCGCCACCCGTCAACTGCCAGCTGGCTGGCAAGGAAAGTGCGAATATTATCATTATCACCAATCCGGCTAAAATAAGTAGTTGGCAGCGGGGGGGCAGAGGGCTCAACATTGTTGCGCTTAATTAACAAGCGGCCTGTGGGTGGTTTGGGTGGTTTGGGTGGTGGCTACGCTCGACTGGGGCTGGAGTTTGGAGCTGGCTGTAAACGCAAAGTACTAATCATGAAAATTAAAAATAATTAAAACTTTTCTTTCAATTTACAGGGCCAGCGCCTTTGGCTTTTGTCAAGTGAATTTCCTTGGAGGCCATAAAACGTTGCCGGAAATGTTGATAAAGTGCCTGGGAACAATGGGCTGACGGTGGGTTCGGTGGTGCTGGTGGTGCTGGGCTCTTGTTTCTTATTATTTGTTTTCCTTGCTTTTGCTTTTTTTTTTTGTCGGCCGTCGCGGTTAAATGGCGCTCCAGCGATTTTAATCACAATAAAGGGTTCGCCTTGTGAATGCTCGTAAATTATCATCAAGGCAAATGGGGCGGGCTATCTACCTCGCTCTCCCCCCTCTCTCCGCCCCCTCTCTCTTTCTCCCTGTATGTTTGCTTAGCTAGATGCTTTTGCGGGCGTATTAGCGCAGCTAAGCCGCAGGCAGTTTGTTGCGCCTAAGCGGCCTAAGTGAAATGTCCTCCCATGCCGTAGCGCTTGGTCCCCGAATTGTGTCATCTATGCCGCCAACTGTCAGCCATGGGAATCTCTGCTAATCGCATCGTAATCGGCTGGGTAATCAATCTGCCTCGGCTACTTGCGACGTGCAACTTGCCTTCATTGCATTGACACAGGTTGTGCGTGTGCGTGTGCGTGTGTGTGTGTGCCACTGGCGATTTTCCCATGAAGATGCCGAGTCGCAGTTGCTGTTGTCGCAGTTGTTGTTGTTGTTGGTGGTGTCAGTGTCCTTTTTGCCGCCGTTATCTGTGCGAAACAGAGCCGAGCCGCTTGCGCACGGTTAGCTGCATTGTCCTTTTCTGGATGATTCCTTAAGCAGCGCATGCAAGATGATGCATTATGCACTTCCGACTCTCATCGACTCCCGGCTCGGTAAGCCGCTTAGCCAAGTGTTCTCGGCCGACTTGGCTCGACTGGCTCCTGTTTGCCTGGCCCATTCATTGTCCTTACCTCGGGGGCTCCATTCATCGTTGACATTCGCTTTGTAGCTTCAATTTTAATTCATTTTCGCCTTCATCTTCTTCTTCGTCTTCTTCTACTTTTTCGTTTTATATGCATTGGCTTAATGCATTTTAGCAAAATGCGCTTGACAGCTGAGGCCGGCTCAGTGTCAGCATTCAATCATTTCTTGGCTAGTTTTGCTCCTTTTGAGCTCAAGCAGCTCAAGCAGCTGACTCCGCACATTGACTCTTCCGCCGTTCGCTGACCGCTCTGGAAGCAGCTAATTATGTAATTAGCCTGTCACGGCGCTCGCTGCTTTTGGCCGGGCCAAGCGCGTCAAACGCGGCTAAATGCTGCTCCTGCCACTTTCAAATTGTTTAATCAATTTTATGTTCTATGCTATGTTTTGTTGTTGTTGTTGTTGTTGTTGTTTTCTTTCTTTTTTTCCGTCCCGTTGCGGTTGACCAACTCGCTGGCCATTCGCCTGGAACTTCTGCACCACGATCTTGACGTCGTCGTCTTGACTGCGACGCGGCCAACCATGCAGCCAGCGCCAGTCATAGCGCACCCCAAACGTGCCCAACGTGGGGGGCGTGGCCAATAGCAGTTGAGCCCTGATAACAGCTGCTGCCCGATGTGAAAGGCACCAAGATTTGAGAGCTGCCTTCACTTGTCACTCGAAGAGTTCTCCTTGACTGGTCAACTGCAGTACTTCGACCCATCAGCTTTTATAATGTTGAGTATTATGAAGGTAAACCTCGCAAAGAAGTGAAAAATCATATTCTATAATCGCAATTTTCGAATTTTTCTAATTTTATTTTCGTTTTGCAATTAAAATATGCCATATATTTATAATATTTATTTTCTCATAAACTCTCTTTCTCACATTTCCTTCTCTATTCTTTTTTATATGCTATTTCTAATTATTTTTCTCCTCTTTCCTATCTTTCTTTCTCTTTTCTTTTCTTTATCTCTCTCTGCTCACTGTCATCTATAGTCGGCCTTCCAAATTCTATTTAGCTAGCTTCCTTTTTTTTCCCTCTCTTACTTCAATTTTCATTCTCTATCTCTTTTGCTTGTTTATTCATATCTATGTTTCTTCCCCCTTTTGAATTCTCGCTCTCCAATCTTCCTCATTTTTTTTCTTGATTAGCTTCTTTATTGCTATCTTATTCTATACTTCTACCTCTCTCTCTCTCTCGTTAATTCACTCTAGCTTTAATTTACTATATCTATCTCTCTCATTAATTTATTCTATCAATATCCAAATGGTTCTCTACCTTTCTACATGTCTTATCTTCTCTTTTCTCTCTCTATATCTCCTCTCGCCTTCTCTCTCTGTCTCTCTCTCTGTCTCTCTCTCTCTCTCGTGAATTCACTCTAGCTTGAATTTACTCTATATCTCTCTCTCTCATTTGTTTACTCTATCAATATCCATATTTTTCTCTACCTGCCCCCATGTTTGATATATTCATATTTTTCTCTACCTTTCTCCATGTCTCTTCTTCTCTTTCTTTTCTCGATTTCCCCATTTCTTCTCTCCCTCTCTCTCTCTCTCTCTCTCCCTCTCTCTCTCTCTCCCTCTCTCTCTCTCTCACGCCCATTCTGTCTGTCACCAGCTCTGTCTCTCATGTTCACTCTCAAAATGCCATCATCTCACTCTCTCTATTTATCCGTATCTCTCACTCTCTCTCTCTCTTTCTCCCTCTCTCCCTCGTTCCCTCTCGTTTTTCTTACCAATTCTCGCTATTAATGGAGTCAAACCCATTAAACTGATTTACCCAATTCGCTGTCAATTTCCGTAGATCCAGAGCTCCAATTTCTGTTGGCAAACGCAGCTCAGTTCAAGCTGCCCGCTCATTAATATGATTAAGTACGTTAGCTTATGCTTATAGATATACCATAGATGCAGTTGTTGTTGTTGTTGTTGTTGCAGTTCTTGGTGAATTAACTGTTGCCTTTTGTTTAGTTTCATGCCGCCGCTGCTGCTGCTGTTGCTGCTGCTGTTGCTGCATTTTGACATTTTGACGAAGAGGAAATGTCACGTCACGTCGTGTTTTGCCGCACACCTCCAATTTCCGGTTGAGTGAGCTGCCGCCGTTGCCGTCACGTTGCCAGACATTCAACGTTGCGTGGGTGAGCCGTAATGCCCAACAGCAGGCCAAACGCCAACGAGCTCGAGGCTCGAGGTTCGAGCTTCGGCTCCAAATGCAGCTGCAACTGCATTTGCAACGCAACTCTCACTCCCCCATCTCCTGCCACACGTTGCACATTGCAATCAAAAATTTGCACGCACCAAACTGATAGCCATTGCTCTAGCCTGAACTTATTTGCCATAACGTACAGCACTCACCCTCCCTCTCCCTCCCTCTCTAGCTGCCCCACACACCCTTGGCATGGCCTCTGGCCAGGTTGGTCGCTTGGTTAGCATTTCTGGTCGTTTTGCGGATGCATAGCGCCAGACGCATGAACACCACGCTTTGCGGTCTAGCCGTTCCATGATGTGGGGTGGGGGGCCGTGCTCCTAACTCAACAGCTAAAGCCGTCAATTTAGCACACTAAACGCAAGGCGCAGCGCCAGAAAGCTTAGAAAACGCAAACAGCAAATGTAAATAAAAAAAAAAAAAATAATTAAATAAATAAATGCATATATTAATAAATATTTATTTATATGTGATTTAACTTTCATTTTTTCTTTCTTGCAATTTATATATATTTATTTAATTATTTAAAATTTCTTTAGATTTTTTGTTACTGTTGCTCAAACTTTAAGAAGTTTTTGCTGTGGCGCCATCTGGCGCAGCGCGCGTGCAACTGCTGTCTTGCGCTCCATTGAAGCTCTCTCGTGCCACTGAAATTGAAAATGAAAAAAAATTCTATATTTATTTTAGTGAAATTTACAACAATTTCTGCTACAATTTTTGTTGTAAATGTCAAAGGGAATGAAAGAGCTGCGTATTTATTTGAAATTGCTCTCGCATTTGTTACATTGTTGCGCGCATAGCGTGCACAGCGCCATCTGGCGGCAATTGCCGGCAGGCATAAGCATTTTTATTTAAAATGGCGAAAGCTTTGGCGCCATGGCTATGGCGCTCGCCGTTGCCGTTTGGCTTAAAAAACGAAAGGGTTGCATGCCGCCTCCTGCCTCCTCCTGCGAGCCAACAAAAGTTCACTAAGGCTAAGGCGGCAGCTGGGGGGCGTGGCATGGCTGTGCTTTGATTGAAAAAAAAAGAAGATGTGTTTCATGCAACATTTGTAGTATGCAATTGCACTTATTAAGAAAGTATATTAATTTTGCTCTAACTGTCTCTCTCACACTCATTCTCTCTCATTCTCTCTCTCTCTGTGTAATTGCTTATAGTCTAGGCTTGCATTGTTGTATGTACACTGACCCTTGCTTGATTTGTTTGCCTAACGTCATGTCACATGGCCAGTAAAGGTAAATTTACATTCGCCACGCCCACACTCACTCCCCCCACTCAGCCCGCCTCTCATCGCTTTTCATCTTTGATGTCTGCCTTGCGGTCGCCATTTAGCCAGCGTCTAATGTTTATTGCATCGAACTCTTAGCTGAGGGCAATTGACTGCCGTAGCGCCATAGAATTATCGATCTATGGAGGATATATAAATACATATATACAACCAGTAATGTATAATAATATAGCTATAATCACATACATATACGAGTATTAGTTAAGTACGTATCATTGCTTAACTGAAATTAAAATCTGATCAGCTTGCAATATGATTAATCGATTATTATCGCTCCACTGATCGATATCAAATTAATCGAATTTTTACTGTCTACAGTGTGCTGCAAAATACTTGGACCGGCTATTGGTATTGGCTAATTAAAACGAACTTTAATGGGATGCAGCTGGTACAGGTGGGTGGGTTTTGGTTGGTCTGGCTGTAAGGGATATACCTGAATGGTTTAATGTGCACACATACGTGTGTGTCGGTGTGTGTGTGTCCATGTGTGCTACAAGTATGCGAGCTGCTCATTAAATAAAAACATAGACCTTTACAGCGGGATTTAAAAAGAAGCGAACGCAGGGATTGGCTTTTTAATGCCACTTGGTTGCTCTCTTTTTTTTCTGTATTCTTTTTTTTTTCTGTATTTTTACTTTGCCTTGTGCAACCAAGGCGCAGACACTGAGCCACCCAACAAATTGAACCCAAAAGCAGCGCCCAGCTGCTGGCAACGCAAACCCAAGCGCTTGTCTCGTCTCTCAATCCAGCGAGTTTTTTGCGCATTTGCGAATTACACGCATTAATTTTCTTTTGTAACCCTTCTTTGTATTAAGCATATGTGTGTGCCAGAGTGTATGTGTGTGTGTGTGTGGGTTCGTCTCTCTCGCCCTCTCAGCTTCAGTGAGTGTGTTTGAGACTATTTAATGAAATGTTACACATGTTTCGAACAGCAATAATAGCAACAAAGTGCGCTGCTTTGTCTGCTCATTATGTCGATATTGTTGAGCGTCGTTTTTTAATTGCAAGACTTTCAAACAAGCATCAAAAAAAGAAGCAGAAGAGAGAGAGAGAGAGAGAGAGAGAGAGAAAAAAAGTACATGCAATATATGTGAAAAACTTTTGCTAGTATGACCAAGCAGTAAAAATGCTTTAATTTTGCATTGCTAGCAGAATTTCAGATTTAATTTATGTTTTTATTTATATACTCCATGTATATAAATTAAAATTATAATTTACTAAATTAAATAGAAGAAAAGAAAAACTGAAAAATGTCTTTAATTTGTATAATTAATTAATTGCCATTGCTAAGAGAATTCCAGATTTAATATATGTTTTAATTTACATAATAATTATTTATACATTCTAATTATAATTTACTAAATTAAATTGAAGACAACAAATATTGAAAAATGCTTAACAGTTATTTAATATTTTATAGTCGAACGAAATTAAGTCTGACGTTTAATTTTTTGTTTCTGAAGAAAACTGGAAAATTAAAGTTTAAAAAATGTACTAACAATTTATGAAATTTTCCAAGTACTTCTCAACAGAAATAATTTACGCATATACATATGTATATTAAATAATATTAAGGAATTAAATTTTGATAATATAATAATCATATTTGTGATAATTATATATAAATATGATACATATATGTTTCCTTAAATTTGAAACAAAAATTAAAGAAAACACTTATGTTTTTATTTTATGTTCAAATTTTACTGATAGATTTAATAATTATAATTAATTGATAAACAATAAAAAAAAATTATTTATTAATTTGACAAATTCTATTTTTGTATTTATTATTTATTGTTATTCTTTATATAAGTTTGTTGCTGATTTATTTATTTATTTGTTTTTAGAATATTCATTCATATAATGTTTTTATTTTTTATTCATTTATTCTTCTTCATTAAATTATTCAAAGATATTTTTATTTTATATTATTTATTTGTATAAATATATATTTATTTATTTTCAGAATTAATTAATTAATTAATTAATTTGGCAATTTTTATTTCTGTATTTTTTTATTTATTGTTTTTTTTATATATATATATGTATATACATATATATAAGTTTGCTGTTGTATTTATTTATATTTTTTTTAAATTCATTTATTTAATGCTTTTATGCTTTAATTATTTATTTACAGGCTTATTAATTTATTAAATTCTTCATTGAATTATTTATATATATTTTTATTTTATATTATTTATTTATATATAAATATATGTACATTTATTTCTTTTCAAAAGGAATAGTCTCTTATATAAAAGAGTACAAATAAAAATTAATAATATAAAATAAAAAATATATATAAAATTAAATGATTAAATGAATAAATATATCAGCATTGATATTTGATTTTATTTACAAATACTTGGTATTTTTATATAGTTTACTATATATGCATATTTTATATTCGCAAAATATTTAATGCATTTTGAGACAGCTGCTGAGCAGCTGCATAACTTGGCCAAAGTACGTTCATGCGAGTTGCACAGTTAATGCAGGAGAAGGGGGCAAGTCGTGTTGGTCGTTGGATGGAGGCAACATCAAAGGTCGCTCGCACGGAGATCCGGTTCCGTCTGCTCGCGCCCTGCTCTGAAATTGAAGAATGGATGAGCAGGGCACGCCATGTGTGGTCGCTGTCGTCTGTTAGTTGCTGCTGAGGATCGGTCAAGGCGCTCGCTCGCTCAAGTGGCCACTTGAGGCCGCCGCCAGGCTGTCTGGGATGTCTGCGCAGTGTCTCTGCTTCCGGCTCTGCAATGTGGCGGCGGTCAACCAACAAACATTGGCCGCCCCACTTGACCAGGACAACGGATCCGGCTACTGTGATTGATGCGGGTCTCCTACCAGCCGACGCAGACTGCCTGGCGGCATCGGAACTTTGCCTCTCCTATTTCAAATCTGACGACGGAGTAGCCCACTCTTAATGGCCTGCCCCGTCGCACTCAAATTAATGATCTGTTGTTTTAAAGAGAACTTTCCAGCGATCTGCACGATGATTAATAGTCGCCCGGAATGTGAGCTGATCGTAGCAGTGAAATGTGTCTCCCTAATGATTGGATGCTGCCAGGCCTCAGTCTTAGCTATATAAATATTTGTACAATTGTTTGTCAAAATGTGTGAGTGGGTGAATAAGACTGATCCTTAATAAATAATCATTTTATATTGCATAAACTGGAATATTAACCTACAGCGAGTGAAGTGAATGTAAATGGAAATCTCTTGTTTTTAATAACAGTATTTTTTATACCCTGAACCCATTGAAAATGGGAAATCAGGGTATAATGGTTTTGTGAAAAAGTATGTAACAGGCAGAAGGAGGCGTGGCAGACCCCATAAAGTATATATATTCTTGATCAGGGCGATGAGCTGAGTCGATTTAGCCCTGTCCGTCTGTCCGTCCGTCTGTCCGTCCGTCCGTCCGTCCGTCCGTCCGTCCGTCCGTATGAGCAAAAGGATCTCAGAAGTTATAAAAGCTAGAGAGCTGAAATTTTGTATGTAGACTCGTGTATACCATACGCAGTACAAGTTTATCATATTTTTTCGATAACTCATTCGATATCTTTTTTATCGAGGATAATCGATAAATTTGTATTGTTTTTTCAGCCTAATTTGAACACTTTTAGACATAGAGACTTCAGATTTACTGTGTATATGCATTAGATAGATACACAGATTTTGTCATTTACCGATTTTGGATACCACGCCCCCTTCGCCCCCAATTTGTAAAAAACGTATATCAAGTACTAGAAACTTGTGTTTTGGAATGTACGCATATTTTAACGTTATGATTACGTTCTGAAAGTTTCATTAAGATCGTACGTCTACAAAAGAAATTATTCAACAAATAAAATCTCACAATATTGCCCACACTGCAGCGCAGCCCAAAGCGCGGGCTTATGCGTGCGTGTGGATGCATGTGTATATGTGCGGAATGATTAGAATATCAGCTTGGAGGGTTCAGGGTATCTCCTAGTCGAGCAGTCTCGACTAGAGCCTTCTTACTTGTTTTTTTTAATTTTAAAAATAATAACAAGAAAAATCTAAGATCTAGACTTAGATTACATATACTTTTGTGTTACTATTACTGTATTATTATTTTTGTTTGTTATAATATTTTATTTTTATATTTATTTATATTTTAATGGATTATCCTGGGAGCCAGAATGAATGCTTCTAAAGAGACTACGAGATTCTCTCATCCCTTTGAATTTATCGTATGTGAATTTCGTTTTGTCAAAGTGCCAGTGAGCATATGTTAAACGCCCTTTACAAAAGGACTAGAGTGTCCTGTACTTTTCAATTAAAAATGTAAAACACTATACTTTTCTATACCGACATATTATTAAAAAGAAATACAAATAAAGTATCCCATAAATATAATATAATAATTTTATATAATAATAATAATCAAAATAATAGATATGTGTATCCTTTATCTCAGATAAAAAAGATAAAGCTAAGTCAGTAAATTTAATTAATTAAGAAGTAATTAAAGTATATAAAAATAAATAAAGGAATTTAAATTTAATACAATTAAAAATATATAAAATAAATACACAAATGTATATACATAAATATTGTAAATTTGTAAAAATATATAAAATAATAATATAATAAAAATAATAAAGATATATAATAACAAAGAGATATTATATTTTAACTAAAAATTATATAGGTAATATAACCGGAAATATTTAATATTGAAATAATAAATATATAAATAAAATGAAATGTTTTTTATATATTTTTGCTTTTGTTTTATTTTTGTTTTACTTTTTTTAAATTATTGTATTTTTTATTTTATATTTTTTTTTTTTATTTATGAGTAAGCAATTAGATGTTTCTTTAATCTGTTATCAATCTATGTTCTCCTTAAAACATTAATATATACATTTATTACCAACTCATGAAAATTCTGATATATTATATTTATTAAATAATCTTTACAAGAAATTTCTGATTTCTTTAGTTTTAGTTTTAAAACATATATATATATATATTTTTTACAAAAAATTCACTATATTTTATATCTATTAAATAATCTTAAACAGCATTTTCCGAGTTCTTTAGTTTTAGTTTTAGTTATTTATTTGAATATTTTAGCAGCATCCTGCTAAGACTCTAAAAGCGACTTCTGCAAGACAGTAAAGTATGCGCACAATACAATTAATGAGCAAACACACACACATAAGCACACATTCACACACTCACACACACACACACACATCATGCTGGGTGCTCTCCATCCACTCTGAAAAACTTAATTTTAAATTGCATAGATTAAAAGTCTCATAGTTTAGTGCACGATGTATGTAGCATACGTGAATGGACTTGCCTTGGGGGTTGAGTGAGCAATGTAGAGAAAGGGGAGACCAAAACCGAGTGTGTGTGTGTGTGTGTGTGTGTGGGTGTGGGTGTGTGTGTGTGTGACTGACAAGCGAAACAGCTCAGAGGACGGCAATGTGTCTCGCGCGCTGTCACTTTTGACAAATTATCAGCGGCATTGGCAGCGACTTTGATGGGTTGTTGGCTGTTTGCTGAATTTGAAAGATAGACCGGCTGATTAATGCGATAGTTTTTGGAAACCTCTTGAGCTTGCGGCATGAAATTAATTAAAAAATATCTCACTGAAGCTCACAGAGAGAGAGCCGAGTCGAGGCACCACAGCTCAGTTCCCGTAACACGTGACGCCTCTAAGCCACGTTGAGCGGCGCATAATGGTATTAGGCAACAATGGCGAGGCACATAGTGACGTCCTGTCAGCGCCCCTCGGATCTATCTGCCGCTTATTTTTTATTATGAAAAAGAAAAAAACATATTGTTCGACTATTTGTTTTTAACTATAACTCAATTCCACGTATTCCATGTGCCAAAATGTAACAACTGCCGAGCGAACGGTCGTCATCTTGTGTAAATAGCAGCAAGACGAAGGGAGAAGGGAGAAGGAGAAGCAGAAGGAGAAGGAGCAGCAGCAGAGAAAGACAACCCCTGGTTGGCACAACACAAAGACAGATGAAATTTAATAACACTAATAAAGCTATAGAGCGGAGAACACGCACCAACAACAAGACTTTGGCGCAGGCGTATAATAAATCAATTAACGTACAATCGATGGGCACACTGCAACAACAACAACAACAACAAAAGGCAACATTAACTGTTAGATTAGATGTAGAGGGAGCAGAGCTCGATCGCACTGTATTTATTGTTTACAGTTCCGGTTGGACGAGCGTGCAAAGGATGCGCAACGTCGCGAATGAGCCATGACAGACAGCATGAGCCTGAGCCTGAGCCGGAGCCCAAGAGGTCGGGGATTATATGAAGGATCAGAGTGCGCCAGTTTCAGGGCATGGCTCGGCTTTGGGGCTCCGGCAAGGAAGTGGCAGGCGCCGACAGTGCGCACGCGCGCTTTAACAGTTTCAATTAGCGTCCGTCTCGGCATCGGCATCGGCATCGGCTTACTCCTTTGTTGATCCCCTTTTATTGTGCGTAGGTGCCTGGCGGACAACATCTGGCCCATATCCTGTGGCAGCCGCACACGAAGCCAGCGCAAGCGCAGGGCGGGCCTCGGGCATACTAATTTGTTGCCAACTGCTAAATGGTATATGTTTAATGATATGTGTCTTTATTTATTGCTTGAAATGCTCACTAAATGTTGCAGTTTAGGAGAAATAGGCGTAGGTAATAATAATGAAATTAATCTTGAGCTTTGTTAGAACAACTTGAACAGGATGCAAATTGCACTTGAGTTGAATGATCGAAGGGAGAGAAGTGTGATGTAGATTACTATAAATATATAAGCTAATTGATATACATCTATTTGATATGCATCTATGTATGTATGATGTAATTTTTAGTCCCTAGCATTAGCTTATTGATATAGAAGACTTTAATCAAGTCGATAAATTCGAATTAAGACTGATCGAATTGTATATCAATTATAGATGATTTAGATATTATATATTTTAGCATTACTTAGTCGGTGACTGATATAATGAGCATTAATTTAAAGAGTTGGTTTAAGATTTTGCTTATCAAGTCAAATATTGAATATCAATTTGATTTAAACTTGATTTAAGTGGCATATAATTTTTAAAAATTATTTTTATTCAACTTCAGCTCAACTGAATATCTAAAATTTATTTATCAATTATTTCTCATTCCATTTACAATGCATAACAATCTGCATAACAAAACAACTCCCTCTCTATCATCACTGCACTGATCTTCAAACAAATTTGTTGCATACTTTCAGGCTGAAGAAAAATTGCAAAAGTGAACGCACAAAAATATGAACCATAGATGGCGCGTTGCCTATGTCTTGCGCTTGGCTCTAAAATAGTTTGTAGAATTTAATAGAATTTCAGCAGAAGATAAAAAATAATATATTCTACTATAAATTAAGTTTTTAGCATATTTAAAAATGCTACAAATATTTAAGTTAATAAATGTTTAATAATAATTATAGCTTTTTTAAGCTAAGATATTATAGAGACTTATTTATGATTTATATTGTTAGATATTTCTCAGCATATCAGGAATGTATTATAAGGTTCATATGTATATTGGTTTGTTTCTCACACACCATCACACACACACTCACACACACACATGCATGCAAGTTCAAACGAATCACTAATACAACTAACGAAGTGGACAAAGGCAAGAGTGGCTACTAGTGTTGCCCCCAGCTTGAATGACAGCAACGCTAGCGACGACGTCCACGCGACCCTTAATGAAAGCCTTGGCCGTAGTCGTTGCCGTAGTCGTTACCGTAGTCATTGCCGTAGCTCAGCTCCATATGCAAAGTGCCCAAAGGGGCACAAAAATGAAAGCAAAAGTGAAACTATGCGATGCTACGCAGCAGGGACTGAGCAGCTGGCCAGTGGCTCGGGGTGGTGCGTTGTGTCGGTGGCTAAGTGGAGCACCCATAAAATGCGATGGCAGCAAAACATACAAAGCATAGGCAAAATATGGTCAGGAGTTAAATAAATGAACGGATGAATGAATAAGGGCCACCGCATGTTGCACAAGAGTCTGTGTCGAGTCTCTCACTCTCTCTCTCTCTCTCACTCTCTGTGTGTGTGTTCACTGTAGTTTACTTTGGGATTTATGAATGCTTTATGGCGGATGTCTGGACAAGGTCTGTGAAGAAGGTCGGCGAGTGTGCTGTGTAACCCAACTAATTTATTGCCAACTTCCGGCAAGGCAAATAATTTTGTTTAGTTTTTGGTGTTGATAATGAACGAATGGCCAAAAAACGGCGAGACGGACAACGGGCCAAAAGCAGGAGGCAGCATCTCTTAAGCATGCGGTGCCTTTTGCAATAGGGTTGAAAGCCTCGACAGCTTACGATTCTGGTTTGAGCTGGCTGCCCTCGACTCGGCTGACCACCATTGACTTTAGCATGGCCAGCCAACCCCATGGGGGGAGGGGGGGGGAGGTTGGGAATGCTTGCTGGAAAGGGTTTAGTTAGCAGCCGCCCAACGCCCAAAAAAACGAATGGCCAAAGGAGACTCAGCCGTGGGTGGCCGACAAGGCTGACCAACCCCAAGTTTGCCGGGCAATGGGCGCTGCTCATTTAATTTTCGCATAAAACTTGCCATGAATTTATTGCTTTTTAAATAAATAAATGACCAAATAAAGTGGAGAAATGTGCGTTAGTCTCTCTCTCTCAGTGTGTGTGTGTGTGAGGGAGAAAGGGAGAGTGGGTCGAGTTGTTGTGGCGCAACTAATTGAAAGCCACTCAAGTGTGCGCCTTACTATGCGCTGCCTTTGTCAGGGGCTGCTGCTGTGCCAGTGGCGAGGGGAAGGGGTAAGGGGTAAGGGGTATGGGAATGCTGGCAAACATGCTTTCGCCTAGTTGAAAGAATCAAAATAAATATTTAATTAAAATATGTATTGAAAGATGCAAAGAAAAAAGGGGTTGCTGCTAATCAAGCAACATTTTTAACACAGCTCAGCAGCTCGACAGCGCTGGCTTGGAATTTTGGTAATTTTTGGCACATTACATGCGCTCAGTGGGTGCTCAACACACACACAAACACACACAAGCACACACACACACTTGTATTGTATCTTACGTATTTGCGCTCTGTTGACTTACAGTAAAAAGCTTTCAGCAGCAGCGCAACCTCAGAATCGTCTGCCATAACTAATTAATGCTACACTAATAGTGAAGGCTCCTCCCCAACCACCACCAGCACCAGCACCACACCCACGCCCATCGACACACACACACACACACATGCAGCTGGCAGTCAGCCAGCCAGCTAGCAACACTTTTTCATTTTCAGCATTTGTGTTTATTTTTGTTGCTCTTGTTGTTGTTGTTACTTTTATTTTTTTGGTTTTTTTTAGACGCCCCTAGATGCTGAGACAGCCAACCACAGCCACGCTAGAGGCCGCACCACCATCACATCAAACTGAACCGCCACTAGGGGGCGCCACTTAGAGACGCGCCCGACGTAGCTGCCAAACGGGCAACAGCAAATGAAAAGCACGAAAACTTTCGTTTTTCTATTTTTCACAATTTTCATTGCATTGCATTTTATTTCGTGCTCAGCTTTTGCAACCCGCATCACATTGCCCGACCTACGCCACCAGCCGGAGTCATTTCTATGTAGAATGCCAAGCCGTGCCGGGCCGGGCTGGGTCGGGTCGGGCCATCAGCATCAGCGACAGGGTGAGGTTGAGGGGGCGAAAGGGGAACAGGGACAAGGACAAGGACGTGCAATGAGAGGCAGCTGAAAGTCGCAACGCTGTTGCTTTTTGCACTTCTGCAATTTTGTTGGGGCAAAAAAGTCTGCGCATGTTCCCTTCCAATTGGATACGTAAAAATGAAACAAAAACTAGAAGAGCGTTAAAGCGAATGACGCTGCGACCGGCCAAGGGGCGGATGGTAGCCTACTACTACTACAACAACAACAACAACAGCAACAACAACTAGACTAGCATTCAAAAATGGCGGCAGACAGCGGGAAAAGTGCAACGAGATGAGTGACTGCTGAATACCCTGCAATGAGAGGGGGGTAAATTCAATATACATATATATATGCTTAAAATATTTCAATATAAATTAATATAAATATTAGAGGGAAAAAAAATAATAATAAAATATATAAATGTATAAATTAATTACATTTAAATTAATGTAAATAATTAACTAAATTAAATTTTAATTTAAATATAAAATAATATGTAATATAATAAATATATATTTAATTAGTATAAGTTCCAATTTATTCGAAATAAAAATATATAAATAAATAGCATAAGCTCAAATACTTAATGTGAGTCAAGTATACGCCATGTGACTCCAAAATATTTGATATCAATTTATAGTATACAAAATTGGGTTTTAAGAAACAATTGCTTTTATGTCTACCCAATATAAACATGTATGAAATATTTTTATAAATTTTTTTATTTCTGGATACAAATAATATATAAAACTACTAAATTAAATTAATTTTAAATCAAATTTAATATTTCACGCTTAATATTGCTAGATGGAAAATAAAAATAGAGAAAAATAATGTATTATATGAATTTTTCACACAAAGCAATTTTGGCAGCAAAAAAAAAAAAAATAAATAAATAAAATAAAATAAATTAATCAAAAAAAAAAAAAAAATAAATAAATAAATAAAAGAAAAAATAAGTTTAAAAAAAAAAATTAATGATAATAATAATAACAAAAAATTGATCAAATTAAAGCCAAAGTAATTTAAAATTTGAATTTTGACCCAAATATCTGTCTTGTTATAATATCTGAATTTTAGTTCTTCATAATATCGAGTTTTGTTATGCGAACTTCTTCATTTGATATATTATGGCCTAAAAACAGTATAAATTCGTCAAATATTAATTAGTTTAAAAAGCATAATTCACACATACAGGCATATCCAAATGATTAACACCAAATATGTATGGCATACTCTTAATAAGATCATCTATATATTATCATCTCTATTGATCTTTCTCAGCATCTACTCTCTCCCTATGGCATCAGACTAGCACTGCCTGCATATGTGAACTAAGCGAGCCGATTGAGAGAGAGAGAGAGAGAGTGTAGCTGATGCTGCATAAAATAAGAAAAATTGTCACCCACAAGTATGCGCAGAGTCGGCAAACTCAGCACACCGCGCGGAGACGCCAACGAGTCTGTCAGTTAGCCAGCCAGGCAGGCAGGCAGTCAGCCAGGCAGCCAGTGGCATACGGCCGCAAAGTGCAGTATGATGGGTGGTCGTGGCTCGGATTGGGGGCGGACGCCTACACAAAAACACAAACAAAACAAAATAAACAAAGAGAGAGAGAGAGAGGAAAGGAAAAAAAAACTATTTAAGCCTTTGCCGCACATCGTTGGCGGCCCTCTTCCAATCAGCGGATCCCATTTTTCTCGTGCCTCGCACACGGAGTAAAAAAGGCACAGAAATAAACTAGAAAAACGTCTGCTCCGCCCGCTGCACGGGCCGTCTGTGCGCTCTGCGTCGCATTCTAGTTGCATCTGTGTGTGTGTGTGTGGGAGGGAGTGTGTGTGTGCGGCGCTCGGTTCGACTGAGCGCAAACAGCTCTACAGAGGCCACCAGGCAGCTGCCAGGCCGTTGAGTGCGCTGAGCAATGTGCTCCGAGCAAGCGCTCCAAACAGTTGCTCAGCTCAGTGCAGGGTTGCCAGCTCACGCGATGATATATTTCTCATATACATATAGTTCAAATGATGATGATGCTACAACTATGACTACAATTGGTATATATTGTATAGTATAAATATTATATATTATAATAAATATTTATATTTTTTTAGTCTCTTTTTTTTTAAGGGTTGCCATCATAGTTTCACTTTATTATGGTAATATGAGAATTTAAATCATTGTAAATATTTTATAAATATTTTGATATATCTATAGTATTTTCTTGAGTGCTGCCATAGGCTAAGAATGGGATATACCTACATATATATAGATATATAGATATATATATCGATTCTTTTTATAGATGTCAATCTCTTGAAAACTTTATACGTAAGTATATTCAGCTCACAGTACAATTATATTTCCTTATATTTATAAATTTCTTAACTCATTCTATTTCTTAGTGCGCTCAATAAAAGTAGGCGTTTCTACTGCCCCATTCACTATTGAGCAGGGGTGGCAACCCGTTAGATCTGAGTTCATGTCAAATGCAAATTGAGTGCAAATTTCATGCTGCTCCCCTTTGACGCACTCAAGTGAAATTGGGGCGCATTTTCTGTTTTCTGGAATACCCAGTCAATGAGAGAGTAAAGGGTATGCTGATGCGAATGTTGAATATTATATTAACTAACATAAAAACTTGTTTGAATTTTAATTTACTTATTTATAATTTCATTTTATTTTATTGCTCATTTTCTCAGTTGAAGCTTTTTAGTACAGGATATTTTATAGTCATTCAAGCCTCATGCTTGTGATTTCTTTCGTAATCCCCCATGTTGTTGTTGCTGCATTAAACAGGCACGTGGCACTAAATGTAAACAAGCCGCAAAATTGAAACGATGGAATGGCTCACGATGGCAAGATGCATGAAAAGAGGCAAAGGCAATTGTGAGCAAAGAAGATGGAAGTATAGAGTATAGAGTATAGAGTATAGAGTATAGAGTATAGAGTATAGAGTATAGAGTATAGAGTATAGAATATAGAATATAGAATATAGAATATAGAATATAGAATATAGAATATAGAATATAGAATATAGAATATAGAATATAGAATATAGAATATAGAATATAGAATATAGAATATAGAATATAGAATATAGAATATAGAATATAGAATATAGAATATAGAATATAGAATATAGAATATAGAATATAGAATATAGAATATAGAATATAGAATATAGAATATAGAATATAGAATATAGAATATAGAATATAGAATATAGAATATAGAATATAGAATATAGAATATAGAATATAGAATATAGAATATAGAATATAGAATATAGAATATAGAATATAGAATATAGAATATAGAATATAGAATATAGAATATAGAATATAGAATATAGAATATAGAATATAGAATATAGAATATAGAATATAGAATATAGAATATAGAATATAGAATATAGAATATAGAATATAGAATATAGAATATAGAATATAGAATATAGAATATAGAATATAGAATATAGAATATAGAATATAGAATATAGAATATAGAGTATAAAGTCGACTTCTGTGACTTCAATGGCCTATATATAGCTATTGCCAGCATGTCCAGCTTGCATCACAGGTGGGACAGGCAATCAGAATGGCAACAGGAAACGTTTTCTCAATTACAAACTGCAGCAAAAGGCAACAGAAGTTTAGCTCTGAATGACGTTAAGTTTGCCAGCAAAGCCAACTGGCCGGCGACACGCACACGGACGCATGTACAAAGGGGGCATACGCAGGACACGCAGGACTCGCTGTCTTTAACATATATAAACTCGCATGTTGCACACATTAATTGCCGGCGAGTAAATACAATAACAACAACGCTGAGGGCCGAGCACGGTGGGCCAAAGCTTTTTCTAATCATTAACACACACACACACACACACACACACACACATAAACTTGCTTGAAAACTTGAAAATTAGAAATGCCCATCAGAAGTACGCGGCGTATGTGGCACATGCTCGAGCCCATTGACATGCCGCCCCCTCCCCCAGCTCACCCTCACCCTCTCCCGTCGCTCGCTGCAAAAGTTGTAAGAGGTCGCATTGACAGCGGCCGTTTTGTGTGCAAGGATAATGCTGATGATGGCCTGCCTTTTGCCGGGTCCTGCTGCTGCTGCAGCTGCTGCCTCTTTTCTCTGAAGCCAAAGCTGAAGCTCGCGCTGCCACGGGCACGGCACGGCGCGGCCTGGCCGATTGCTGCGGGGAGGAGGTGGAGGAGCGCAGAGGTAGTCCTCCCTGGCTGAACGTGTGTGTGTGTGTGGCTGCACACATGAAAACAAGCGCGCTGTTGTTGCCCCACAGTCGTGGCCTGACAACGGCACAGTGGTGCAAAATCAGCGCGTGGATCACTCAAAATTTCTTTTATTTATTTATATTAAATTTGACTAGATTGCGCCCATTGAGTACTAAATGAGCTTATGATAAATTCTAGATTATTATAAATATTTTTTATATGTTAAGCCACCTATTAGCAGCACTAGCTATAATAATTCCCATATGTAAAAGTATTTTATGGTTGTTAAAAGTAGAGCAAATGAATTATTTATATTTATAAAATCTTTGATTGATTGAGCTGAACCACAGATTTCAGTTATTAGCAAAGATTCCTTGAGAAAAATATATCTAAATTGTATAAAATAGGAAAAGGTATTAGAAGTAGTAATTTACAAAGATATATCGAAACGTTGCTCGAAGCACCAAATAAATAAAAATCATTTCCCAGATCAATATCAAGAGCATTCTGTCCATCCATAAAATTAAATGAACAATTCCAAATGTTATTTCAGACCAGGACTAACAAAAAAAAAAAAAAAATAAAAAAAATAAAAAAAAAATAAAAAAAAAATATATAACACAAATAAAGAAATTAAAAGAAAATATATATAAAAACAATATTTGAAATATATTTTTTAATAGTATGCCTATAATAGCAATGTAGTAAGTTATTTTAAAGTTTATTTAAGGAACTCTAAATAAATATATACATATATACTAAATAAATAAATCAAAATTAAATAATAAATTAATATACATATGTACATAAAATATTTATATTTACTATATTTTGCACATATAATATTTTTACTACATGTGCATATAATTGTTTACTTCGTTAGTTGTTCATTTATTTATTAAAAAATAAAAATAAAATGTAAATCTAAATATATATATTATATATAAAAGATATAATAAATCTTTTAATTCGACAAAAAACAAAAATAAACAAATAAAAAATAAAATAAAAAAAATATATAAAATAAAAGGAAATGTAAATGTATATATTATATATTTTAATTTAATTCCATAAAAAAGAAATAAATAAAAACAAAAAATTAAAATAAAATGTAAATGTATATATTATATATTTTAATTTAATTCCACAAAAAAGATAAATAAAAAAAATAAAAAAATAAATAAATGTAAATGAATTTAATTCCACAAAAAAAGATAAATACAAAAATTTAAATCAAATGTAAATGTATGTATTATATAATTTAATTTTATTCTATAAAAAAAATTAAAATAAAAAAATTTGAATTAAATGTAAATGTAAGTAATTTATATTTTATTTTTAATTTCACAAAAAAAAGGAATAAATAAAAAAAAAAATTAAATGTAAATGTATATTTTAATCTAATTCCATAAATAAATAAATTAAAAATTAAAAAAATATTAAGTGTATATATTATATATTTTAATTAAATTCCATAAAAAATGAAACATATTCGAAGCGCTTAAATTTTAGCTGTTGAAGAGTAAGAAATATAGATTGATATCTATATATAAGCACTATCAATATGTTTCCAATCCTTTGACAAGCCTTAAACGCTTTCAGATCATCTCAAGAACAAGCTAAACTTAATCAGATTTATCAGAATTGTAAATGCAGTTAGGGGTTGTCAAATATATTGGCATAAATTAATTATATATAAGTGACAGTGACCAATAAAAGTAATGTGATCTGCATTTGTTTTGCGTCATACCACTGTGCCGCACTTGTTTAAAAATAATACATATGTATGTATAGAAAATAAAGAACAATCAATTTAAATAGAGATATGCTCGGCACTTGCATATTTAAGTACAGTCTCGTCTGCTCTCATTCTCGCACACACGTACACGCACAGGCACACGCACACATACACAGATATTTACATTTACATTTACATTTATGCTCATTCCATTCAGCCCACATTCACTCACCTCCAATCAAAACTATCGCTGGCTAAGGAGCCACTATGTTAAGCAGTTCATGCGGCTACAGTTGAGAGTGTGTATGTGTGTGTGTGTATGTGTGTGTGTGTGTGTGTGTGTGGGGCTAAGTATGTGGCATGCGTTGAGTGGAAGGCTCAAGGCAAGGGACACGTTTGTCTAGCTAACGTTTGCAACTTTTGCTACCCGCAATGTTTCAAGTCGAAACGCAGCTACAAACTAATGCGGCAAATGGCGCTCTGGCTATACGATAGTTTTCCCAATAGTTTAAAATCCATTTTATATGCAAAACTACAACAAACACTAGCACACACACACACACATGCATACACATCTATATGTATATATGTATATATACTCGCACACACAAGCGCTCTCAACTCTCTGCTCAGCTTTTAAGTTGTATATAGTTTGAGCGGCGTTTTGTATTCTCTAAGTATATATATATGTATACATATGTGTGTGTGTGTGTGTGTGTGTATAAATCTGCCAACTATAGCGATATATATATATATGTGTGTGTGTGTGTTTGAATGTTTCTTGTATATTATGTAAAATGTTGCAGCGAACAATTTGTTGGTGGATGGTTGCTGTTGCTCATTGCTGCTGTTGCTGCTGCTGCTGCTGCTGCTGCTGCTACTGTTTTGTTGCTGTTGTTGTTTATGATAATGAGCACTTCGCTCATGTGGGCCACACACACACACGCACACACACACACATTTATATAAACATACAGCAAGGCAACTGGCACACACATTAATATAGCCATCTCGCTTCATTTGCCAAACAGTTGCCCCACCCCACCCCAGCCCAGCCCTGCCCTCCACCGCCTACCAATGCCAATGTGGGTGCTTTTTGGGTGGTTTTAACCATCTCACTAGCTTGCGCGCTCGCACAACCCGTTTGATAATGATGCAAAATTTATGTATTTTGTGTAGAAATGAAACCTGATTTTCAGACCGGCCAAATGAGTGAAAAGCGTAGAACTAGCTCTAGGCAAATGAGTTGAGCGGCTAAAGCGTTGAGCGGCGAGTGGCGCCAACCCTTGACCAAGTGACCAGCAGCTGAATGCAAATGAAAAGGGGTTGACCTTAAAGTTCCCCAAAAATCATCCAACTACTCCTTCCAACCATCCCTCACCTCGCTTGTGTGAAAGTGTGCTCATTTTAATATCGCGCGAGTTACTTTTTATTTTGTTGTTCTTTCGTCTTCTTCTTCATCTTCTTCCTCTGTTTTTTTTTCGATGCCGAGTCAAATGCGCGGCGAGAGTTGACCTGAGCTGCTAACTGACCAAAGCTAGTCCACTCGTGGTTATTGCTGAGCATTTGGTTGCGTTTCCGTTTCCGTTAACAGATAAGGCGCGCGCGCACACGCACACTCACACACATTTATCGTCGCTTTTAATTGTTGCATAAATCTGTAAACACACACATGTAATCCGTTCGGGGGAGCTCGCTCAAAATTTTGCGCTCAAACTCAATTTCCCTTTTGAGTTATTTAAACCAAAAGCACACACACACACGCACACACATGTGAGGTGGGTCGGCATGCGTGTGTGCTTTGTCTCATGTATGTATGTATGTATGTACGCCCACACGCACACAGTGGCAGGGCCGCACAGACAGACAGAGCGACGTTGACGTCGCGTCGCCGCCGCTTTGAAAATTTGAAAAGTTTTTTGTGTGAAAATTTCGAAAATTTTCACAGAGCTCATTCGGTGTGCGTGTTATCATTTGCAATTGTGCTGTTAACCGGTTCAAAGCGCACGCATGTAGCAGCAACAGCAGCAACAGCAACTCGATAGCAACAGCAACAACAACAACAAGAACAACATTAACACGGACACGGATACGGACACGGACACGGACTTGATCTGGTCGTGTGGCAGCCAGCTTCGTACGCCGTTGGCTCCAGTTCGTCGTACTCGTTTCTCGTCGAGCTGTTCGTGCGGTTCTCGTTGGTCGCGTGTCGCCCGTGTTGCCGTGTGGGGCAGAGGGTTTGGGGTCGTTCGGCAAGTGCAACGATACGGGGCAACATACAAATCGGTGGCGCTCAAAGGCCACTTCGTATTGCCGAATGCAGTTGGAGCCAGCACGGGGCACCATTGGCCGCATCCGCACCATTGGCATCGGCATCGGCAGCAACAGCAGCATCGGCAGCATCGGCAGCAGCAGCAGCAGTAGCAGCAGCAGCAGCAAAGGCATCGGCATCGGCAACGGCATCGGCATCGGCATCATCATCATCAACAGCATCTGGAGCTGGAGTTCCATGTGTCACTTTGCATTCTGACCACTAACTCGCCGGCCGCGTTTCCGTTCCGCTCCGGGCGTTCGTTCAGACCTCGACAATTTTTTAATAATCGACGTATTCGCAAGCGCAACAATAAACCACAATATACATATACCACGATATATACCACGATTCGCACCGTCAGCCGTCGACGAATCCATAACAATCTCAATATTATTTATTTTTTTTGCCCAAAATACCAGCAATAGCAATACCAATATCAAATTAGATAAACGCAATTTGTGTGTGATTTTTTGTGTTGGTGTTTGTTCATACATGTTGATTGCCTCTTGGCCAACATCCTTAAGCCAAAGGCAAAAACAACAGCAACAATTGCAACAACTGCAACTGCATTCAGTGCTCGCCCAGAGTTTTAACTCAATATATACATATATATGTATATATCAAAAAGGCATTAAACTATATTGAAACACAGCAGCAACAGCAACAGCTACCGAAGCAGCGTTTACAAAAATTCCACCTGTCTAAGGTAAGTTCAACCATTCATTCTCAATGTTTTCCAACAACCAAAAACAGCCTAGACGAAGCAGAAATAGAGGCAACGCAGGCTAATTTATTTAAAACTATTTATCTATTTATTTATAGTAATTTATTAGAGACTACAAATGTCTTAAATATATTTTAAACAATTTGTTTGTTCATGTTAATTATATTAATTATTTCTATGTAGTCTTAGTAATTTTTCACAGAATTCTGCAATAAAATTTCATACGGATATAGTATTGAAAAAATAAAATATAGGAATGGATTGTATGTGAAATATATCAAATAATGTATTAATACTAGAAAGAAACACATAAAGCAAAATATAGCAGAACTAATAATGAAAAAAAAATTATAATAAAAAATATAAAAAAAATAAAAAAAAATAAATAAAACAACAAAATTAAATTAATAAATAAATAACAATATATTTAAAAAAAAAAAAAAATGTATATAAAATGAAAATAATTAAATAAATACCATAATATAGTAAAATGAATATTACAAAAATATGCTATAAAATATTAAACATTATTTAAAATATAAAAACAGTAATACACTAAAATATAAAGTTCTTTACTTAAAAAATAGAAAGTTAATATAGAACAATAAAATCTAAAAATCGGATTAAATAAAACATATTGAGAATGCATTTCCCTATTTATCCGTCCCCTAGGAGAAAATCCTGACACATTTAAGTCTCTAGCTTCAAAAGCTACGAAATGATTATCACTCATATATATGTATAAATAGGATAGAAAAGCAGGCAGCAAAACGGGCATTGCCCAAAGCCTATATACTTTATATACATTTCATCTGCGTGAATAAATTTAACTACATACGATATTAAATAAACAAAAGGTGGTACTCTATATAAAAGAAAATAGTTCAGGTGTTCTATAGAGTATAAGTAAAACTCTTCTTTAAACGTGTATAGAAAGCTTAGGCTTTAATCATCATGAACAATATTTTTTATATTATTTATTATATTAATATTTATTTCTAAAATATATTTCCTTCCGACTTTTATTTTTTAATATTAATATCCCAAATTCAATAAAAAAGGATGTGCACAATTTAGTCTAAAATAATAATAATAATTTAAGAAATAAAATAAAGTATAGAAATAATAAAATAAATAATACAAAAAATACAACATATTTTAATTATAATTTCATTTTTTTTAGTGCTTAATTCCAACGTAAAAAATATTTGTTTTTGTTCAAAATTAATTTTAATTTACGAGTACTTCTACACAAAATATAGTATTTTTTTTTTGCCAATAATTAATTTTTAATTTACTCATTATAAAACGTAAAACATTTTAGTTTTCTTCAGTTTTAATTATAAACCAAATTTAATTAATATACAAAATGTGAAACTAATTCAATTACTATGCAAAAAATTTAACTAATATTCTAATTAGATTTCGTCAAAATGTTTTCTATCTTTAGTAATTTGTATCGAATTTGAGCGCATTAGTTTCAATTGAATTAAATCGAATTTATTGCATACACATGTCACACATGTCAATAATTACATTGGCATGCTATAGACGTATGCATAATCATATTGGACAGATAGATATGTATGTCTGTTCCGCATATGTCTGACATCTTGAGTAGAAATCGACAGCAGGAAACGTAAAAATAATCTGCAGAAACTGCCTTTGATCGAGGCTCGAGCATTGGCCGACGATTATCAAAATGATTGAGGTAGAATAATGAATAATATACATGTTATTTCATGTAGAAGCCATTAATATAAACATTTAATCACCCACTTCACATGTCAAAATGCAAATGCGAATTGGACGCACTGAACAATTTTTACTTAATGCAATTAATTAAAAGTGTAACGTATTCATTTCGCACTGACAGCCGCAAATTGAACAAAAAAAGAATGTGTACAAAAATAGAGTGAAGCAAAAAAAAAAAATTAAAATAAATAAAGCAACAACAATCGCGAGAGAAGTGCGTTTCATATGATACCTTCGAAAACTCATCGGTGAACCGCACTTATGCACCGCAAGTTCTACCGCGAAATTGATAATTCAACGGTTAACCCAACGGTCAGCCAACTAAAAAACAACGGCCAAAGAAAAAAAAAAGCAAAAACAACCAGCCAACCGCGGGTGAGGGCGAAAAAAAAAAAAACAACACACACACACACACACAAAAAAAAGAAATAAAAATAAAAAAGAAATTGGCACGCGGGTGTAAAACGTTTAAATCAACTGTGTAGGCATGCAACAAAATCAGCAAAAAAAAAAGAAGTACAAACATTGCAGTCGGGCATTACCAACTGTCAAATACTCATTCACGGGTCAAACATGGTCAGATCTATTTGACACGTACTCGATTATTAGATATAGTATATGACATAGCGCTAAGAAGACGAGCTCCCGTGAAGTTCGCTAGAAAGCTCTTACTCATCCGAGTGTCTTAAGTCCAGCAACTTTACCGGCTTCCTCTGTCGAACACACGCCGCCCACAGTCATATTTATATATCCGTCATATCTTCTTGATTTTTGCAATCACAGTATGCATTTTAAATATCAGCTCTATAGCACTACAAAAGCCAAGATTTCTGAGCTACTGGAAAATGAGTTTTCCCATTTACCACGCCCCTGATGGGCGAATCGGAAAAATCTGGGCTATTTATAATTTGAGAGTATACACGATTTCAAGTCTCTAGCTGCAATAGTAGCAAAATGTTTCGAATTCAAACAGACAAAAGGACGGACAATGCACACAACCGAATATGCTCATTTCACTTTCGTGATGGATGCACACACACACACGCAGAAATATGCGCAAGTAGAGCAATATGATATATTGTTAAAACAAATAAAAAAAAGAACAGCAACAAGCTGAGCGAATAAATAAAAATAAAATGCAAATACAAACAAAAAACAAAAAGCGAA
This sequence comes from Drosophila aldrichi, assembly GCA_035045965.1. Lineage (NCBI taxonomy): Eukaryota > Metazoa > Arthropoda > Insecta > Diptera > Drosophilidae > Drosophila > Drosophila aldrichi. The sequence goes on from JAWNOM010000125.1 coordinate 1,398,388, forward strand.
AAAATGAACAAAAAAACAAAAAGTAGGCAACAAATATTGTGCATATAATCAACATACAACAATCAGGCAGCAGCAGCCATTTGGTATGGGCTCAGACAAACGTTTCAGCCAAGTATTTTTTTTTTTTCGAGAGAGAGAGAGAGAGAGAGGTGTGAGCGTGGGCGTGGGCGTGGCTCTGGCTTTGACTGTATTTGAAAGTGGTCAACCAACTCGTTGACCGCAAAAGAGAAAAAATAATAAAATAAAATAAACACAAATGCTCAAGAGCGTACACGCATGTGTGTGTGTGTGTGTGTGCATGTGTGTGTGTGTGCAGTCAAATCAAAAACAAAATATAATTGCAATAAAAATGGATAACGATATCATGCATGGTACATAGCACAGCCGGCGCACAAATGTAGGCAACACATTTTGTTGCATTTCGGCTCGTTTTAGGAATCATGTTTAATTAAATAAGATTTAATTTGAATATATACAAATGAAAAGCGAAAGAGAGAGAGAGAGACATTTTTATATATATTTGCATATTTATTTATTTTGGTATATATATGTTTTATATATTGATTTGCAACTGCTAAATTCATATTTAAATCGAGCTTTGTATTTTATTTTTATTTTATTTTATTTTATTTTATTTATTTTATTTTAATTATTTTTTTTTTCAGACCTAAGAGAAATTTATAGTGCTGCACAATCAAATAATTGTTTAATTATTTTTAAAATATTATCTCTCATTTAAATAGACTATTTTTGTGGTTTGGTAGTTGAGCCAAAAGTTTCAAGTGAATTCAAGTAAAATATTTCATAATGAAAGCTGATTTTTTTTTTTAGATGAATTTGCATAATTGTGTAAATTTTTGGGGAATAAAAAGAAGCAAATATATTCTACTTGAGCTGCTTATATAATTGTTCGCAACGAATCGAGCTGCCAGCTAATAGAGCTTGGATGCAACGATGCGAGCTGCTGCTGCATTCGATGTTGCTTGCAATTTATATTGCATTGTTTTGCTGTTGTTGTTGTTGTTGTAGCTATCGTCTGGTTTGTTTTTGTTGCGAATGCAACTTTTATCGATTTAAATTAAAAACGCATTGCTGCAAATTGTAAAAATTATCTGTGCGTCTGTCTTTGTGACTCTGCTCATCATGTGACTGCGCATTTGTATGGAGAAGGAGTATGTGTGTGTGTGTGTGTGTGCGTGTCAGTCAGGAAACGCCAACACATTAAGTTGGTAGGCCATTGGACATGGCCTGGCGGCTGTCGGTGGCCATTGCCGCCATGTCCATGCCCATGTCATTGGCCGGAGCATTGCGGAAAATCGCATTTTCTCATTTGGCTTCTGTCATGCAAAAATATCAAAAGCGCGCTGCGAAAATCTCGTTTATTTTTCACACGCATTTCTGACATTCTCCGTAGCACAGCAGACACTTCCTCATTGCCCCGCAACACATATATACACACACACACGCACACTCACATGGAGATATACTTCGCGCCCAATGCGCTCAATTCCCGAGACGCAACACAAACTTCAGCCGTGCTCGAAATCTGACCTGAACCTTCTTAAATGGTTTACGAAATTGGCTTAAAGCTTATGCGAAATTCTTGTAATTTGTATGTAACGAATCAGATTGTCTTTTCCTTTACCATTTCTTATTTATTTTATTTTCTTCTTTGAGACATTTTCATATCAAATGTTGATCAAAGAAAAAAGTCAGACAAAGCTAACCAGATAGCTTTAAAATGAATTGGTTAAGAATTGAAGGCATATTTGATAGCAAAATTATTTAATTATTCAAAATAAAATATTAATATTTCACATATTTCACAATAAAAGTTTGAGCTTAAATTTATAAAATGTTAAATATGTATATAAATACATGCAGACATTTTTTTCGGGCAGTTTCTGTTCTTGACTAGCTAAGGCCATAGTTAAGGCAAAAGTGCAGAATAAATGGGTGGATATTTAATTGTTGATGTCTTTTCTAAAATAAGTTCAAATAATTTTTCAAGCAGAGACTAACTGAGATGTGAATGAAATTATATTTATTGAAATTTAATTTTGTAAAAATATTACACAGCAATTGAAATCAATTTTCTATTTAATTTATCAAATACCAGCACTAAAATTACAGCAGTATATAAACAATTTTAGCTATCTTCAACTAACATATTAAGATCAGTCCAAAGTATTTGCCAGTCTTATTTAAACTCTTTTACATAAAACATAAAAACGAATATTAATGTTAGACACTATATATGTATATAAATATAAATAAACATATATATTTATATATGCATAAATACACTGCAAGTTTTCAGAATTTTGCCCCTTCGTGTTCTCCGTAAATTTGGAATATTTTAGTTATCATTAGAGATATGTTGAATAATTTATATATCATAAGAGCTATAGTTCCACAATTTCCTTCGATTCAGCTCTGTTTTATTCTTCTTAAAATAAAATTTAATTTTACTTTGCATCACTTCCAAAAATATAAATATACCAATTTATTGAAAAGCTTACGAAATAAGGTTTATTTTATTTTATTGTAAATATTTCTTTGAATTTATTAAACACAGTAACTAAAATTTGTGGTTGGGTCAGAAAATGAATCTTGTTAAAAAAAATTACAAAGAAAGATTTTATAATAAAAGAAAAATAAAAGATTGAAGCTTACATTGAATATCTTGATAGAAAAAAAAAAAAAAAAAAATATTTATAAAAGTTGTGCCACATAGAAAATATTTCTAGCTCCTGATTTATCTATGAAGATTTTTCTATTGCCTTGAAAAATCTTTGATTCTGCTTTAAAGCAATGAAAATATTATTGACAGCAATAGATGGAACAGACACTGAAATGTTTAAGCAATTTTAATGTTTATTAAACTTAATTTTTTGACTGTATTTAATAATATACATTTAAAGATACGCAGATGTGTGTATATATCATAATTTGAAATGTGTGTATCTGCATATGGTTAATGCTTTGGTTAAGCAGTTAATGTCCTGTGTCTTAATGAGCAGCCGTTGCAATGCCAGCCAATGCAAAATATTGAATATGCACGCACACACACACACACACGCACACAATTAATAAGAATTACAAGTTATATGGGCACACACACATACGCAGGCAGACATGCGCCATGCAACGAGCTGCCATGCTGCAAGCTCTGCGTGGGCAGCCACCAACAGCAGCCGCACAAGTGCTAATGACTTAATAAATCATCGCATGCGACAAAGAAATATATGATGGTCCCAGTGCGTTGGTCCTCGATGCAGTTGCTGCTGCTGTGCTGCTGTTGCTGCTGTTGCCTGCATGTTGCTAGTGCTGGTGATGCTGGCGACCGCAGCCAGGAAGAGCGGCCAAAATGCATAATTCAATGAAAATCCGCAAATTCCTTTAATCCTCAATATTCATTAAAATATGCCTGCTGGCAGCGATGAGCGCTGTGATTCGTGCTGCTGCAGCATCCGCTGATGCCGATACTGCAGTTGACTCTCCTGCTGCTGCTGCTGTTGCTGCTGCAGCCTTTTGCGTAGTTTCAATTAAGAGAATTTAAAAAAATCATCATTGCACACTTACGCCCACGTTGGCCCCCCTTTGATTCGCGAACGTGAAGTTTATTAAGCGGCAAAGGCGATCGTTGATGTTGCTGCTGCTGCTGCTGCTGCTGCTGGTGTTGGTGTTGGTGTTGCTGCCATTGCTGCTGGTGGCGATGGTGGTCATGTATACAGGTCATTACATCTTTATGTGCTTAAGCACATAATGTGCGCAGACCTCTGCCTATATAAAGCGCTGCAATGTTGTCATATATGCAAGTCTATATAACTTTATATATACATAGATGTGTGTGTGAGTGTGTGTGTGTGTGTATATGGCATAAAGCGGCCCGTTTAATCATCAACTTAAATGTGTTGTGCGGCAAAGGATTTAATACATATAAGTATCCCTATCAAACTGCTCTTAATGCTGTTGCCACCATTGCTGTTGCTGCTGCTGCTGTTGCTGCTGCTGCTGTTCCTGCTGCTGCTGCTGCTACTTGCTGCGGTCATTTGCACGTTACAAAAATTAATTCGATTTGCTGCCTCGGCGGTCGCTTTAATCGTCTGCCATGCGGCGCGTTTAATGAAAGGACACAGAAGCCAACGCACCAACTAGTAGACACTGTGCGAGCGAGCTGGCCAAATGGGTACAAAATGCAATTAAAAATGTAAAACGTGAGCAAAATGCATAATGAGCTCTCGAACAACACTTCATTAACGCATTTTCTTTGCTCGCCAAATGCTCTTTCCCGGCTCAGTCAGATACTGGATTATCAGAGAAAGAGACAGGGAGAGAGAGAGAGAGAGAAAAACTGCAACAAATGGAAAAAAAAGAATATAACAAATTGCTAGCAAATTTCCTCTCAAATAACCACGCACAGATCAGCCGCCCAACGAGCCACGCCCACTGGTGTGACAGGCAACCAAATGTTAACATGCTGTTGCCAAAATTGCCAAACTGCCCAAGCGAAAAAACCAACACAAAAGCAAAAGAAAAACAAGAAAAATAGAAGAAAGCAATAAGAAATGTCAAATAATAATTACATAGATCATGTGAATACTCTTACAAGAGAATGCTCTTTCCAAAATGTTTGTAAATAGATGAGATATATATAGATAGAGATATAGGTATAGATAGAGTGAAGTACGGACACTCAAAAAGTGGGTAGGCTGTCTATAGTCTATGGGTTTTCTCATCAGCAGAAATTGCTGTCGATTCTAGGTTTCTTTAAGAGTTGTTGCTAGCAATATTTCAAATATATCCTAAATATAGGTAGTAGATAAATAAATTAACTAATCAGATGTAGAGAGAGAGGGATTCATAATCAGTTAGATACAGAAAGAGAGAGATACAGCTGAAGAAGCGAGTTATAGATACAGAAACAGCAAAGTCTTGAAGATATTCTTAATGGATCTTCAATGAACTACACTTGCCAGCAATCTCAAGAATGTGAAGCTTATATAGGAATTGACACATAATTTATTATCAGATCATTATCAGAATTTTCTGTGCGTATGTACTTCGATCACTCCCCAGTGATCATGGGGCTGAGATAATACAATGCGAATTTAAATAATAATAAAAAAAAACAAGTAAGAAAGCTCTAGTCGAGACTGCCCGACTAGGAAATCCCCTGAACCCTTCGGAGAACTGATATTTCAATAATTCTCCGCGTCTTTTTATTTACAAAACAAACACACACACACACGCACACACATACATAGACACATATAGGCACGCACGCATAAACACGCATGGGCTGCCGTGTGGGCTTCTCATGGAAACTTAATTGTTTAATAACTTTTTTTGTGGACGTACGTTCTTCATGAAACTTTTAGATTATGATTATATCATTACTATGCGTGTATATGCCGAAACTCAAGTCTCTAGTATTTGAAATACGCCTTTTACAAAAGTGATGGTGAGGGGGTGGATATAGGGGCGGGGGGTGAATTATAACAAAAACCGAAATTCTATAAAGTCCATATGAGTATACATTTAAAATTTGGAGACTCTAGCTCAAAAGATGTAGGAGATATAATTTTATAACTGGCTTTCGATAAGGTTTTTCATCGATAAAAAAATAATCGGACGAGTTATCGAAATTATATGATAAACTCGATATGCGCGTGCTATATACGGACATTTTAAAAAAAAGTTGAAGTCTCTAGCTATTGTATCTTCGGAAATCGACGCGTTCAAACATACGGACAGACGGACAGACGGACAGACGGACAGACGGACATGGCTAAATCGACTCAGTTCGTCGCCCTGATCAAGAATATATATACTTTATGGGGTCTGCCACGCCTCCTTCTCCCTGTTACATACTTTTAACAAAACCATTATACCCTGATTTCCCATTTTCAATGGGTTCAGGGTATAAAAATGAATATAAAGCAAAGTGAAAGACTATAGATCATAGATCAAATATTGCATATCATAAATTATAGATATAAAGAATAATTTATAACATATGTAGACATATATTGAATATGGTAAAAAAAAAAATAAATAAATAAATAAATAAAGACGATAGATCATGTAAATAAAGTAAAATAAATAAAAAAAAAATAAAAATAAAATAAATAAATAAATATGTAGATCAAATCTTACATATCATAAATTATAGATCACACATCATAGATTATAGATAAAATATTAATGATGATAATAGATTATGATGATATAGATGATAGATGTTACATAATATAACATAGATCATAGTTGCTATATCATAGATCATAGATGATAGATCATAGTTCATAGATGATATATCATAGATCATATGATATAGATCATAAATAATATAAAATAAATATAGTAAATTACAGATAGAGATAATATACATATTATAAATCATTATATATCATGACCTTTTATAAAAACCAAAAAGCATTCGCACATTTCCTAAAATTATCGATATCAAATGTCAGCGCTTCAATTTCAACTGCAGCTCAATTCATTTCATTGGCCTGGCGACCCTCTCAGCGTAGTGTATCAAAGGGCAGCTGGGTGGGGAGGGGGAGTAACTACTTGACCAGCGTCATAAATTTACATGCCAAACAAAGAGGCCGACAAAAAGAGAACAAATTTAACGGAAAAGCAAAAAAAATGAAGCCGAAAAACAAGTGGAACAACAAGTAACAGTTTCAGTTCTGTGGGCCGCCAGTGATGATGGCTTTGTTGTTGTTGCTGTTGTTGTTGTTGTTGTCAGCACTGGAAGGCAGCACCGTTCGTGGCCTCAATGTTGGCCTCAAAATGCAAAACCTTAAAAAGGAACAACAAGAAGGCTTCAGCTCAGGCGCTGACTCTGGGACTCTGGCTCTGGTTCTGGTTCTGTTCGCGTTCTGGTACTGGTACTGGTTCTGGTACTGGCCACCCCAAATTGGTGGCCAAAAGTGTTGCGAATGTGAATGCGAGCCGTGGCTGTGGGGCTGCTTCCTTGTAAGCGAGCATTGTCAACAAGTTTGACTGCAATGAACACGTTGAATGTTGCAAACAACGCGACCTGATGGCAGCTGGAGCACGGTGTGCTGGTAGAGGCGATGTTGGTGTTGGTAGTGCTGGTGTGGTGTCTGGTCTGGTCTGGTGTGCGTTTGCCAGCGAGTCCTGCATGAGCTTGCATTTTTTATGGATTGCATTGCGTTTTCTTTTGCCTATTTTTTTTATTAATGCTGTTTCCTGTTTCGCTGTTGTTGTTGTTGTTGTTGCTTCTTTTATTGATTTTTTGTGTTCATTTTGCTGCGCTTTTTCGCACATTACGCATACGCGGCGTGTGCAACGGAAACCAGGCAACTGACCAAACGCGTCCTCCTTGCCGCCGGCTCCTGCTCGCCATTCGCCTGCCTTCTGGTTTGTTTGCAGAGCTCTGCGTTTGTACAGCTGTCAGCCCCTCGTTTGCTCTCACACCTACATCCCGGTTGTTGTCCGGTTGCCACTTTTGTTGTTGCCGCCGCTGATGAGGCAGGCCAAGCGCAACAACAGGAACTGGAACAGGCGCAGCAGGAGCAGCAGCAGCAACGCCTGCTTCGTTTATTGTTATAGCAATGCTGGGCACGCGTGTTGTCAGAGTGTTTATTATGCCGCAACCCGTGGATTGCGGGCCGGACGGACGACGGGACGGACTGTGCATTGTCCGCTGCAGAAGACTGCAATGCATTTCTTTTTTTTTCCATTTGTTTGTTTAATTTTTTTTTTTTTATTTTTGTCTTGTTTTTTGTCCCCGCGTTTTTATTTTGTCCGCCGATGACGATGGCGTTGGGCAACCGCTACACAACTCACCTGGCCCTCGCCTGCGCCCGTCGCATGGCCAGCCTCTCGCATACCCTGCAACCTGTAAGAGGCATATGCAATCGCATCACTGAGAGATTTGAGCGATAGTCTCGATATGCTGCACAGTGAGTGGAAATACTTGAAGCCCTTGACAGCGTCTCTAGTTTGCTGGCGTTACAGGGTATCTGCTGGTCTTGCACTCCCCACTTGAATGCCTTTGTTTGCCCTTTTGTTGGTGGCAACCACATATTTGGTTGCTGATTTTTGGTTTCGTAATTTTTTATACCCACAACGCAACTTTGTCGCTGTTGTTGCATTTGATTGGCGTTGCATATACATATATATAAATATGTATGTATGTGTGTGTGCGTGTGTTTGGCGGTTTCCCCATTACTGTTTTTCCAGTGTTTTTCTACAAATTATAAACGTGTTCAGCATATAACGCTTTTGCCCTTGTCCTTGGCGCCGCTGAATTGAAATTGAAATTGCACTGCGAATTGGCAATTTGTGATGCATTTTTATTGCTCGGTTAACACTACAATTTGTTTATAGTCCACGTATTGTGTAGTGTGCGTATATCAATAAATATTGTTATTCACATAGTTAGCCGCATTTTTGTTATCAGCTTACAGCCAGAAGCTCAGGTCTCAAGTCGAGAGACAGTCAAGAATTTTGCCTTCGACTTGAGTTACGATGTTTATATTGATAGCTTTCTTCAAAGTAGATTTGAGTGCGTAGTTCTCAAATAACTGTTAGCTGGGTTTTTCTTTATGCTCTATTCGTATTGTCTTAAGGAATATCGTTTAATCGAGTTGTACAATCGACGTTCGCTTAATGAGACTCAGTAATTTGTATTATACAATATTATTATTTCTATTGCAATTAATTATTTAAATACTATTTGGTTTTTATATCATGTAAACAAATTCGGCTATTTTTTATTTATGATATAATATTTCATTTTTAAATATATTTTATAATATTGCTCTTTAATATTAGCTATTAATATAATAAGACTTATAACTAACATTATATATAACTAATGAGAAAGAAAACTGCAAAAGCATTAAAAAATATGCATGAAGCACTATAAAAACAGAATTACAAATATTATAAATCATACTGAAAATAAGAAAAGTGTTAAAATAAATAAAAAATGAAAAAAAAAATAAATAAATAAGAAAATAAAAAATATATAAATAATAATAATATAATAATAATAAAAAAATATATAATAATAATATGATAATAATAATAAAATAATAATAAAAATAAAAATATATATATGTATAAATAAATAACATCATACCAATAAAATAAATTAAATTACAAATTTGATCATATGAAGTAGATACAAAATTAAATATTATAATAATTATTAATAAAAATAAATAATATATGTACATACATATATTAATTGTTAATAATAATAATAATTAATATGTGTATACAAGTCATTATTAATATTATTAATTATTATTTTTTTAAATTTTGTATCGACTTCATATAATCAAATTTTTAATTTAATTTTTTTTTAATAGTGAAAATTTGCATTGTCCTGAAGTTTCACTGAAAAATAAATGTATTAGTAAATCATATTTCAATACCTCAACATCAAATAGTTTATGCTGTTTGAAGTATTAGTAGCATTAGCAGAAATAGCAGAATGAATTATTTAATATATTAAATATTAGCAGAATGATTTTATTTAATATAAAGTCTTATTCCACTTTACTTAACTGGAAGACTTTAATATAATTCTTATGCATTTTATTTGCATGTCTCTATATATATATGATGAGCCCAATGTTGTGAAAAGATCGATATATCGATATACATATTTGCAGTCTCTGTTAATTGTCGAAATGCTATAGTAGAGCTTGTCGGTTGCGATATTTGATTATTGATATTGTGAAGAACTTCGTTTAATTTTATTCTAAATTTAAAAAATAATAATAATAATGAAAACAATATGAAATATAATAATACAATATACATAATATGTAAATATAATATATATAATATACAAACATTTAAATAATAATATATAATAAATGAAATATTCCTCAATTCTTTTTGTCTACTTAAATTATTTTCTTATTTTATTTAAAATATTTACAATTTTACAAAATTAGTGAAGCGGAGTCGTATCATTTCTTTATTTTAGTTCGGCTGTTAGGGAACCCTTTTACACTTTTAGTTTATTTTCATTTCAGCTCACATTTTTAATTACGCTTTCATAAAATTTTCTTTTCTGTACTTTTTTGAAAATGTTCATTGAGATTTTGTTTGAAATTTCACAAACAAAATTTTGATTGCTCTAAACAATGAGAAATTGTTTGCTCAAACAATATTTTGAAAGAAAAAAAAAAAAAAGAAAATAAAATGATATTTTTACACTTCAATGCAAAGTTGCAAAATCAATTTGAAAATCTGTGTGCGTGTGTGTGTGTGTAGGTATATTGTGTGCCAAAAATCGACAAAATATTTACAGCAAGTGTAGAAAATAGAAACAGCAGCAACAACAACAACAACAATAACAACAGCAACAAAATCAAAGCCAAAAGGCTTTTTAGGTCTACCAATATTATTCCACACAACTTCAAACCCACAAAACGTTGGTTAGTTTTTGGTAATAACTTCAAATCTGCACTTGCCACTTTGTTGCTGCAACAGCACCAACAACAACAACAACAACAACAACAACAACAAGCGGTATGAGGCAAACCTAAAAACCGAAATGCAGTTGGCAAAAAGTGCATGAGCACACACGCACACATACACCCACACACACACACACATTGAGATGCCCATTTGGATAGGCTTAAAATAGAAATGGCATCGAATTTGCGTGTCGACATTTTCGATATATATGTATATATATATATTTTTTTTATTGTTGTATTTTGTGCAGCATATTTGTGTGTGTGCGTGTGTGTGCGTGTGTGTGTGGGGGTGTAAAAATAATTTAACTAAAAATTGCACACAAATATGTTGGCACCGGTTTGGCTCGGCCAGTGCACTGCGCCTGGTGGCCCAGGTGAAGGGTTGATATGTGAGGGGCGTGTGGGGGTGCGGTCTCGGCTGTTCGTTTTTATTGTTAGGCAGTCTGCCGGTCAGCTCGCACGCTCCCTCTCCCTCACCCATGGCCACTCTGTCTCTGTCTCTGGGGCACACACATACCGCAAAATGCTGTGGGAGGCATTTGCGGCATAGTTGGGGCCTGGCCTGGGGCGGCAACTGCGTGATTTGCAAATACGAAACAAAATGCAGCACAAAACATACGCAAAATAATAAAATCACTGCCGCAAAAATATAAAACCAGTCAAAAGCAGCAGCAGCAGCAGCGCCAGCAACAAAAACCATTCACAAATTATAAAAATACGAAAAAAAAAAAGTAATAAAAAAAAAAAGAAAAATAAACAAAACCCAACACCAAACTGACCGCACACACACACACACACGCACAACACTCTGGACGTTGCGTGCATGCAAAGCTGCAACGGAATTGCCGGCGACGGGGGCGGAGTCCAAAACGGACGCCAACAATTGAGTCGAGTGCAAAATGGCAAATTGAGAGCCCGAGTGGAATGTGCACACACACAGAGAGAGAGAGAGAGAGAGAGAAAGAGAGAGAGAGAGAAAAAATGAGAGAGAGAGAGAGAGAGCTTGCAACCCTTGGCTAGAGTGAAATACTATGCATGTGTGTGTGTGTGTGTGTGTGTGTGTTGGGGGCGTTTGGTTGGGGCTGGCGGGGCATGTGTAATTTGCTAATTGAGACACGCTGAGTCGACTGAGTCGAGTGGCAAAGCAATTCGAGTGAGTTTTCAGCAAATTAAAAAGCAGCCAACTCACATGTGTGGATCACACACACACACACACACACACACACACATGGAGAGAGAGAAACACACGCGAGTCTAAAAAAAAAAAAAAGGGAAAAAATTATTTGTAGCATTTTAAGACTCAGCATCGAAGGCGGCAGCGACTCAAACAGATTGCTCAAAGGCAAATGTAAACGATGCTGCACACACACACACACACACACACACACATACACACTCGCGCAGCTATAGCATGTGGCATGTTTTTAATTTATAGCGTGATCCAATGAAATTTTGGTTATTCAGACGCCGCAAAACTTATGCTCTGAGTGCGCTCCACACACGGAGAATCGAGAAGTTAGGCAAGCAGGCACGAGCCTAATGCAGTAACTCAATGGGCAACACACACATACACACACATGTGGCCGGACTCACACACACAGCTCTACTAACTGTAGCTCAGTTTTAAACACGCGCGACGCGTTTGCAGTTGCGGTGGCATCCAAACAACGTCGTGACCATAAAAAAAAAAAAAACGTCAAAGAAAATCATAATAAAAAATCATAAAAAAAATTAACAAAAATATAAAATAAAATAAACAAATGCCGAATGTGAAGTGCAGTGAACTTAAACAAAAAACAAAATAATATTTAAATCTCTCAACTGAACTGCAATTTGTGAAAGTGAAATTATTCGACGATCAGTGAATGTGAATGTAAATTTAAGTGCTATGAAAATTAAATAGACTAAAAAAGTAAGTAGCTTAAAAAAATAAATAAATAAATAAAATAATAAAAATAAATAATATAAGTGCCAAAAATCGGATAATTGATAACTGATGAATGCAATAACAGTTAAATATATGCAAGTATATATACATACATATATAATTAATAATTGATATATTAATAATAATTGAGATATATTTAGTGAGAAGCTTAAGAGAAAGTCTCTCATTTGTCAAATTATGGGGAAGTTGAATTGTTCTTCAGTATATAATGCATAATACTGGATCTATATGCAAGTATAAAGATATATACTCAATATAATTCCTAGGTATATTTGTAGAGAACTTCAATAGAAAGTGATCGAGCTACGTTGTGTGCAGAAACTGTGACTCTATCGCTCATTTGTTTACATAGACTTTAGTCAAAGTTATTCAGTATAAGTATAATGCATAATATCACGGTACAAAAAATAGCTATATACAAGTATACATGTATATGTATGTATATTCATAGGGAAAATCAGTAGAAAGTAATCCAGTTGCGTTGCTTACAGCAATTATGACTCCATCTCCCATTTGTTCACATAAACCCCAAAAGAAAATCAACCGTTATTTAGCATGTAATATATAATACTTTATCTATATACAAGTATATATTCAATATTTTGTATATGATTGTTAGAGATACTTATAAAAAAACAAAAACAAACAAAAATTCACCATAAAGTAATCCAGTTGCTTTGTTCACAGACTCTATCTCCCATTTGCTTACATAAAAAATAAAAATCAACCATTATTCAGTATATAATGCATAATAATCTATATATGATTGTTTATCATATACATTTATCAATATTTGATATAATTTCTAGGGCTCAATAGAAACTGACTCCATCTGCCATCTCCCATTTATTTCTGATCAAAGTATTAGGAAAGTCAACGTGATATTCCGTTTCGGGTGTCCACTGAGTGCATTCAAATAATTCGAATACCTCATTCGACTGCCTTATTTATTACATATCAAGTCTCCGGCCTCCGATAACATGTAGAAGCCCTTTTGTTTATTTAAAGAACCAACGCAGTCCATCTGGCTGTCACACAAAGCCAACTGTCACAAAACAGTTTTCACTACGCAAACGGCTGTCAAAAGTGAAATAGTAAATATAGTAAAATAAAATCAATAAAATAAAATAATGAACACATATTGTCAATTAAAAAATTAAAAGTTTGCACCTAAAGGCATTAAAAAAAAATAATAAAAATAAATAAATAAATAAAAATAAATATATGTATATACATATTCTCTGATTTTTATGAATACGGAAATCAAAATACGCAGAGTAAAAAAAAAAAAAAAAAGTTCACATGACAAAACTATGATTAAATATAAAAATATATGTTGAATAAATATAAAAAAAAATTATGTATATTTATATATAATTTTTTATTTAAATATACAAATCTAAAAAAAAAAAAAAATAAATAAATATGCAGCATATTTCTGCATAGTTTGGCTAATGCTGGGTGGAAAAGGAAAGGTATTAAATGTAGGGCATATAAATAGAATATAAATATATAAACATATATTTATTGATCATATTTATATTGAAATATTATGATTATGATTTATAATGTACAGACCGTAAAAGGCTTTTCATGAAAGAAAAAGTATGTAAATAGATCTATATATAATTATAAATATTAATATTTTTCCCAAGAAAATATCAACATCAATACAAATTAAAGCCTGTGCCTAAGCAATGGCTACTCATTAAATACCGATCGATATTAGTAACAAATATTTATCAATATGCTGATAGACTCTTCACATCATCCATTTAGTTAAGTTACAGTCATGACAATAGTAAAACGACCTTTAATAAGGGCAAAAATAATTGTGAATAAAAAAAAAAAAATAAACCAAATGAAATGTCGAAAAACATAAATTTGAGCCGATGTCTCGCAACGACAAGAGCATTTTTGTTGCATTACGTTTTTTTTATTATTATTATTATTATTATTATTATTGTTGTTGCTGTTGTTGCATTTGCGGCATTTGAGTTGTTGTTATTGATATTGAATGGAATTTAATTGCCATAAACAAACGTGGCTTCCAGCAACGGCTCGGGAGTCGGCCGTGCGTACATGAATCATGCGCATCTCTCATATTTTGCGCCTTGTTGGCCCCAATGCATTGTGTGTATTTATAAAGACATAAAACGGCTCAAGGCGCAAGATAAACGCCATAAAATCAAAATATGATGCATTTCAAAGGCGGCTCGCTGGCTGCACGGCATCGCCATTGCCATGCTGCAGAGTCCGGGTGGTCCGGCGGCTCCACGCGCCACACTGAGCCGCCGCCAAACGGTTGGCAGATGCCAGCATAAATACTATAATTTTTCCCTATATATATGTATGTATATACTCTATACATATATATTATGATTTAAGTTGTGCGTGGCATGCGCTCAGAGTGTGACTGCATTTGACAATACGTCACAGCGAACACAAGGGCAGACAGGTCTCAGCCTCCAACTTCAGTTCCCCCACACGGGGGGTCAGTGTGGGGCAACGACGGTGGTCTGCGGCCTGGCCGGTGGGGCTGGAAAATTTGCAGCTTGTCAAATGCTTCACATTTCAGGTGGGCAATCAACAGCAATTTGGCAAAGTCCAGACGTTGCCCACACCAGCCCAGTGTGGCCCCCCCGGCCTCTGGCCAGGATTGCTGGGGACATCCGTGTCAAAACAATGTACGCACTAGAAGTCATTTAATTTGTTAAACTCGGTGATTTGCACAAACTCACCAAGTGCTTGTGTGAGTGTGTGTGTGTGTGGGTGTGTGATGACATTTAAATTGGGGCGATGCACAAAGGCAGCCAAGGAAGGTATCAAGCTTAAGTGAGCAATAGAAGGGTTGGAGCATTGCATGCAACAATGGTGACAACATGCATATCATAATGTTTACACTACGCAACAGGAATGAGTTTCCACTGGTCAGTGACTTTCGTTGGGGGGTGAATTTCAACATGTTGGAGTTTCGATAAATCGAAAAACGCGATAAATCGCACAAAATTTTATCCCCTTGAAAACGAAATTCGTTCTCGATAATTCGGGATCATTTTAATTCGAATTATTTGGTCTCGACTGTATAAAGAAAAGGTGGATCGTAATATCCATGTACCTGTACTTTTAAGTATCCATTCAACACTAGTGAAATAATGAAATTGATTAATAATAGAGGCTGTATGGGATTATTAAGATGTAGAGGATGTATAGGAGATATAAGATATATAGAGAAGTTACATATAAAAATCTATACTCTCTCTACTCTATGTATCAATGTATCACAGATAGATAGGAAAGATAAGATAAAAATTCGAGCTAGTTTATTGTAGCAGATGAAGAATATAAAAATATAAAAAGTTAATAAATGAATATATTTTTATTTTAATTGAATATACAAAATATCGAAAGATCAATTTATTTTTATAATATATTTTTAAAATTAATATAAAGTAAATAAATATATTTATATATCAAATAAATATATAACATAACTAAAGTATATTTAAATTTAAAATATATTTTAATATTAATATAAAATAAATAAATATATATTTATTTGAAATAAATATCTAAAATATATATAAATTTATATTATATATTTATATAAATATAAAATAAATAAATAGATTTCTTCTTTAAAAATATGTATATAAAAAATATCTAAAATATATATAAACTATCAATACATTTTTTATATTAATAGGAAATAAAAAAACATATTTTTATATTAAATAAATACATAATAAATCTAAAAAATAAATAAATTTAAAATATATTTTTACATTGATATAAAATAAATAAATATATTTTCATTATAAATAAATATATAAAATATAATATATTTTTCATATTAATATAAAATAAATAAATATATTTCTATTACAAACAAATATATGAAATATCTTAATATATGCATATAAACTTATATTTTTGTATATTAATAGAAAATAAACAAATATATTTTTAGCTTAAATAAATACATAAAATATATAAAAAAATAGATAAATTTATAAAATATTTTTCATATTAATATAACATAAATAAGTATATTTATGTTATAAACAAATATGTATAAACTTCCAATATATTTTTTATATTAAAAGAAAAAAAATATATTTATATTTAGCTTAAATAAATATATAAAATATATAAAAATTTATATTGAATTTTTTTATTAATATATTTATTTCAAATCTGAAATTTCAATGCATTTGTGGCACTTAATTTAATGTTGTTGTTCAATTTGAAGCTTGCAGTTAGTTGTCCAGTGTTTTCTAAAGGCGCCAGCAATCTGCATGCGTCAGGCAGGCAGGGCAAGGGCGTGGGCGTGGCTGACGGTGACGGGGGTTGCATGCGTCTGCGGTATGGCCGTAGTCTGTTGCCATCGCTGCTATCAGTGCTGGAGGTGGTGTTGGCGTTGCAGTTGAAGCTGCATTCGACGCATCATTTATGCATTGCAACTGTCTAAGGACCCAGGGCGGGCAAATCAAGTGTTGTACTTGGCCGGTGGGTGGGCGGTAAGGGGTGCGAACGGAAATGCAAATTATGTTATGTGTCAAGTAACCGGAAAATTCATTTTAATTGCCGTAGAAATGCAATATTGCATTCACATAGACTGAGGAGGCTGGTTGGCATGACTGTAGGCGTGGCATTGCACACTTTACAAAACAAGTAGGGGAGGGGGAGGTGCTTGGGCTGGAGTACGTGTGATTGAGGTGCTAATAAACTGTTAATGGGCGTGGCTGGGCGAGCTGGGCCTAAGCTTCACACATTGAGCATTTGGCAATTTGGCATATGCCTTGGCTTTGCTTTTAATCGCATAAAATGCGTTAGAAAAATACAAACAGTATTATTATGGGCAAAGGAGAGGGGTGGGCATGGGCAGTGGATGCAAGTGGGCTATGGCTGGCTGTGGCTCAGCCACATGCATGCACACCGCAAACGAGCCACTCAACGAGTATTTCAAAATAACAGACAGCCGCAGGCTGGCTGACCATCAAAACCAAACCAAACCAAACCAAACCAAAACCAAAACCAAAACCGAAACCAAGGCCGACTTCATCAACAGCAACAGGAACAACAAAGGCAACGGCAACAAAATCATCAACAAGTTTTGCTGTTAACTGCAATTGCAACAGGAGCTGCAGCAGCAGCTGCTCAAAATGAAATTTTTCACTTTACGCAGAGGCCTGTGTAAAATCCAATCAAGCCTCAAAAATGTTAAACGTCTCCTACAGCATCTCGGCAAGTGCAAATGCAATTGCAACTGCAACTGCAACTGCAACTGCAGCTGGCTGCTGCTGCTGCTTTGTCCTTTAGCCAGGCATCAGGCAGGCTAGCTGGCAGGAGGCGGCTTAAAAGCAAAAGCCAAAGCAAGCTGCGGGCAGCCCCAAAAACAAACAAGAGCTGCAACTGCAACTTCAACTTGAGCTCATATGAATGCCTGGCCAGAGCAACCGACAGCTATCCGAACTTATAACCCCATTTAAGGCTTAAACATCACACTCGCAGCAGCACATTGGCCGTTCGGGAGGTGCGCCCCACCTTAAACAGCCTCGTTGCATTGCATTTTTGTGGACTGGCGCAATCGTTTAGAGTTGATTATTCAATTTCCATTCAGCTACTCACAAGACTTAATTATGAAATCCAATTCCATTAAAGCATTCAGATCGTACCTAATTGGAACTCATCTTGCTCGTTTCTCAGTAAATGCAAATTATCAAATTCACACTAAGAATACTAAATTTATAAACAATTATCTACAATAGTTTTATGCAATCAGAGGTAGTATAGCTATTTTTTAAATTAATATTAATTTTTATAAGCCTAGGATTTTTTAAGATTTCATTTATTCCTTTCATAATGAATTAAATTGGTTATTTGTTTAAAATTCGTTTCATATTAATACAAAACATTTTTATTATACTATAATACATTCGAGTATTATAATATGTATATACATACGTATAGATTAAATGAAAAGAAGAATAACATCGACCTAAGCTAAGTAAAATTTACAATGAAATTATCTAAATATTTGGTTCTTTGCTATAATTTTAATATATTATAAATATTCATTTATAAATACTCCATCAAACATTCCTTCGATTATTTTTTAATATAATAATTATATAATTTGAATGCAAATTTGAATGACAAATATGTCAATTTTTAGGGGGGAGTAAAAATTCCATGACATAACTCAAATATATTATAATATTATATATTAATTTTATTCATTCAGAGTTTCTCCATCAAACATTCGAGTATTTTATTATATATTTTTATCAATTCAATGTAATTGAAAATTAAATATAAAAATTCATTTTTTATAACCAATTTTTCATTTATACTTTCTCCGCAAAACCTTCCTTAGTTTAAACGAATTCGAGTACTATATCAATGAAAATAGATTATGAAAAACTTAAGAGAAGTAAATAATCAATTACATGATTTTAATGATTATCTGTTCATAATATCTTCAAATATATTTATATATATTTATTGAGAACACACCTTGGCATAATTTAGAGTATTTCAATATTATATCAATTAGATTATTTAAATATTTATTTATGTAATTATGAAAATATAATATTAAGAAAAAATAAATAAATAAATAAATGAATAATTTTCTTATAGTCTGCCCATAATTAAAAAAAATGTTATTTAATCAT
Source organism: Drosophila aldrichi (assembly GCA_035045965.1). Taxonomy (NCBI): domain Eukaryota; kingdom Metazoa; phylum Arthropoda; class Insecta; order Diptera; family Drosophilidae; genus Drosophila; species Drosophila aldrichi. The sequence goes on from JAWNOM010000125.1 coordinate 1,417,503, forward strand.
CCTTCCTCTGCAAAGCATTCTTTGGTATGAACAAATCTGAGGTATGAACAAATTGGACTACTAATTTATTTTATTTTAATTCAATTTAAATTCAATTGAAAAACAGAATATTTACAAAAATAAAAATAAGCATTTCTTATAGTCTTTCCATAAATCAGAAATGTTATTTAATCATACTTGCTCCGTAAAATATTTTTAAGTATGAAAAAATTGGAGTATTAATTTATTTATTAATATCATTTCAATTTAAATAAACATAGAATATGAAAAATAGAATATTACAAAAAAAATATATATAAAAATATGCATTTCCTCTAATCTGCCCATAATTCTGAAATGTTATTTAATCATGCTTCCTTCACAAAATATTTTTTAGTATGAACAAATTCGAGTATCATTTAATTTATTAATATTTTTTATCAATTAATGAATTTTATTAATTTATTAATTACTGAAATAGAATATTTAAAAATAAATATAAATATTAATTTCTTATAATCTGCTCATAATTCAGAAATGCTATTTAATTATACTTCCTCCGCAAAACATTCTTTAGTATAAACAAATTCGAGTATTTTTTTTTATTTATTGACATTATTTCAATGCAAATGAAATAGAATATTTTTTACAAATAAAAATATGAATTTCTTATAATCTGCCCATAATTAAATTACGTTATTTATATATTATAATTGCTTCGCAAAACAAACTCTAGCCTCTTCTCTCAAATATGCTTGGCCACACAAGCTCGCTTTCAAATTGTTTCTCTTGCACATATAGCTGGCATGCGAGCTCTTTAAAGAATAGGCCTTCTGCACATGCTTTATCATGGGATCATTAGGCCTAATGTTGGCTTGGGCTCGGAGTCGCCTGAGCTCAGTCAGCTAGTCAGATAGCAGATGGCAGACGAGCAGACGGTGGCCAGGGATGATACCGCTAGACACCTCGGTCAGATAATTCAATGGACACAAAATGTCGTCACATTGTCGCCTCGAGGACAACACCAGATTGTGTGCAGCAGTGGTGGTGGTGGGGTTCTGTGGAAGTGGCTGCAATCCGTTGTTATGTCCTGTGATGGCATCTCGTTTGGCATCGTTTTGTTTCTTCGTCGTTTATCAAATGGCCAACGGGGCCGCCGTTGGGCGACGCGTCGGCTAAGTGACAAGCAAAACCGCGAATTGACCAGAGAAAGTCCAACTCCAGTTGCAGCAGTTGCTTTTTGGTGCTACGCACGCACACAGAGGCATGGCACCAAGGGAAGCAAGGACACGCACGCAGACAGACAGACAGCGGACAGGGCAAAGGATACGTATGCATGCACATGCAGCCAGGTCGTGTGCCTCGGCACGTTGTGACTGGAGCCAACAGCATGAGTTAAGGGAACTGGGACAAGGCTGAGCAGCAACAGCAGCAGCAGCAGGAGGCGGAGGAGCAGCAAAAGATGCGTGCATTCAGCTTGTGTGGTGGTGGTGTGGTCTGGCTGGTCTGGTTGTTGGCGCCTGCTGCCTGGGAGCATTGTTTTGGCCCAAAGTTGACCAAAAACTTGGGATTGTTGGATGCTCGTTTTTGGTTTTCTGGCCGTTAAAGTGGGACGGCAGCCGGAAGGATTGCATTGCAATGCATTGCAGCTGCACGGCACGGCACGGCACGGCCCGGGCATTGCATCGTCCTCAAATGCAGCAAGTCCTTCATTGCTGCATTTTGGCCGGCTGCGACGACTGGCAACCGGCAACCGGCAACCGGCAGGAGGCGGCAGGAGCGTGCCGTGAATCAGAGGCGTCTGTATCAATTTATGGTTGAATTTGGTCTCTTCTCTTTGGCTGTTGATTTTTGCTTAGTTCTTGTTTGTGCTTACACACTCTGTCCGAGTCGGTGTGCGTGTGTGTGCATGTATGTGCGTGCTGAAGTCTAGGAAATGTTCTCGGCATGCCGGAAATAAGTTTGCTGCCCGCAAAGTTAGTTGATTTAGGCATTAAAGCGAATCTATTGCAGCAGCCTTCAGGCCAGCTAGCCACGTCCTCCGTCCGGCCCAGCTCGGCAGGCACTTGTGCATTTATAAACAATGTATGGCTTAATTTGCTGTTAGTTAGTAGCAAATGTTGTTAATTTAGAGCTCCAGCCCGGAGCAGACAATATTAACAGATGCTCCAACATGAGTGCCATCTAAGATCATTTGCCACTGTCACCACTTGCTCCAACTGGCAAATCAAGCCAAATAAATACCTCTGGCCCATCAATTAAACGATATTCAATTTGTCTTTGCTTTGTTTTTTTATAATTGTTGAATTGGGAATAGAATGTATATAGAAGTAATATATTCGTGAGTTGCTTTAGAAGTATAGAGGTAAATTTAAGCTCTTTTATTCATTCTCTATTATTAATAATATAGTGATATTTATTCTCCGTACTTTGTTTAGGCTTTTTTAATTTTAAATTGACTCTAGGTTTGTCAATTATTCTTAAGAAAAAATAATTATATGATCATAGTAATTGTAGTAATATAATAATAATATATAATTCTATAAATTTATTCACTAATTTACAAATTTGTTGCCCAGTAATTATTGTTAATATTAATAAATACTATTATTATTTTTAATATAAATTAATTTTAATTATTCACTTTTATTAACAAAATTAATTGGCCAAAACTTTTAAATTATTTTATAATACCATTCACAAAAAATCTATAGTTTAACAAAGCGTGAAATATATTGAAATTGAAAATTGAAATAAAATTAATTAATATTTCTAGTAATTATTACTACTATACATACATTTTCAATAATTTTCAATATCTTAATAAATTAAATAAGCTCTTGATATTGAATATTTGTATATATATTTATCACTTGCATCTGATAATTGCCCAAGTACTCCATAAAATATTTAAATAAATAAAAATCAGCATAGGATCTAGAGATTCAATTAAATAAATAAATAATAAATTTGAAATTAAAAAAAAAAAACAAATGAGCTTAAATTAAAAAAAAAAATTCTATAAAATTTAGAGCTAACCAAACTCTATCAAAGTATGAGTAAATAAAAATCTAAAATCAAATAAATAAAACGTATATAAAATATACAAAAAATATATAAATAAAATATACTAAATTCAAAATCTTCATTTCTATGCAGGCTCTATGCAGGAAAAATATTTTAATAACCATGTAATGAATAGTATAATGAACAAATCTAATAAATATTAAAAAAATAAAATAAAAAACCTTTCAAGTATTTCAAATGCTGGCATTAAAAATATATATGAAAATATAAATCCAAATAATAAATGCATGAAATTTAAATGCAAATGTGAAGAGTCTAATTTGAAGCATATCATAAAAAAAAATTAAAAGCCATAGGTCATTCCCTTTATTTTGTTAGGTAATCATCCAAACTTTAGTTTAAACAAAAAATTCATTTGAAGTTTTTGAAATTTGTAAATCAAATTGTTTGGAATTCTTTAGTTCAGAATTAGTCAACCAAGAACATAAACTTACTTTTACCCAAACTCTGCCACTCCCACTCCCACTCCCACTCTCTATCTCTTGCTCGCTTTGTCTTTAATATAAACAAACAAACACACACACACACATACAGACAGCAATGTCCACACACGCATATATGAAATACCACAAACGGGAAATAAAAACCCAAAGTCCAATTAAAATTTAACTACATCAAAGTAGCAGCAGCCGCATCAGTAGCTGTTTTAGATGAGACATGCCCGACACCTACACATACACATATACATGTGTACATGTGTGTGTATGGCTATAATATTAAACAAGTTTAGTATTTTGGGTTCGAGTGCGGATTGGGTTCTTTCGCTCTATGGGAGCACAACAGCTGCTGGACACGGATGTGGACATGCCAACTATGAGCAAAGCAAAGGCAAAAAAAAAAGAGAACATCACACACACACGCACTTACACAATGACCAACAAACTCATAGAGAGAGAGAGGGGGAGAGTGAGAGAGTGAGAGGGCAGCTCAAACTCTCACAATATCCATGGCATGTTGAAAATTGCGCAGCTTTACGGCAAATGCCGCAAATTGAAACAATTTACATGTTGTACATGTGTGTGGGGCCATCAAAGGGTTAAGCTTGCGTGTAAACCGTCGCTGTAGCTGTGTCTGTGTGTGTCTCTCTCTCTCTCTCTCTCTCTCTCAGTCGCTATTGATACCATTGAGCAGCAGCTCCGTCGTTTTCTAACAAAACCATGAATTTTGATTTAGCCCCCAAGCCGGCATGCCTCCTGACGACCAAAACCATAACGTGGCTAGGGAGAAAAAAAAAAGAAAGAGTCCAGTCAGTCGCATAAAAAATTTGAACAACAACAACAATAAGGTGGCAAGCCACGCGTCGCCCGCTGCCCCCCCGACTTCCAGCTGACATCGTTGGCGACAGCAAGCCCGGATTATGGCGCGCTTTTCGTTCCGAGTTTCAGCTGCTCACGATTCCTGATTGAATCAAGTGCGGCTTGGCCAACAGCTGAGATGCGCTTCAGCATAATAATAATATTACGTTGATGATCATCAGAGTCATTCTGCTGCAGATAAGAGTGTATAAAAGTCTTTGAAGTCGTCTCAGCCAGCTTGACTAACTGAGATTCCTCGGAATATAATGAAGATAAAGAGATATTATAATGATAATGTAGATCATCCGAGTAACCCTTTATGCGATGTGGGTTGAGAGTGAAACCTTGAAAGCCTTTCGCTAATAAAGTAAAGTTCTCTTTGTGATATATTCAGAATATAATAATCGTATAATGAAATTTAATAATGATAATGATGAAAGGAAAGGTAATCCAGTTCAGATAGAGCAAGCTCTGGATATCCTGAAATAACTTGACCAACTGCTGAAAGAAGCCTTAACAGCAAAAGAAGTTCCCAGAGAGAGATATTTAAAAACATAGTGATAATGATTAGATTGCGGATCTTGCATGGACATAGAAAGACTCTGATGATCATCATTATCACTCTGTTGTATTATTATGTTTTGAATGTGCTGAGAATTTCTTTTGGTTTCTAAGCTGTTAAAGTTAAAGAACTCCTCAGATACACTCCACTGGCATGAGAAGCGATCAATATACGAATCTGTGATGCTTCCGAATATAATACTGATAGGGTAATAATGTTAGTGATAATAATCATCAGAGTCTTACTATATCTATGTGGGGAGTAAAGTCTTTACACCGAACGGTCTATAATATAATATAATATAATATAATATAATAATTAAGATATAATGAGAATTAAACGACATCCTAATAAGAATCATGATAAAACTAATGATTATTAGAGTCACTCTAGCTCTTATGTAAGTTCATAGTACGGTTTCTTAAGCTTTACAAATTTTTAGCCCATTTATATACGATTCTCTAGAACATAATATATGTATAATATAATAATAAGAATTATACTGAGACTAATGATCATTATAGTCAATATAGGGAAAGTTAAGAGTACAATCTCTTAATCATTAAAGATTTTGAGCCTACTCATATGTCGACCCCCTCGTATTTACTCTATTAATATTTATAGTGAGAAAAGTAAGATATCATAATAGTAATTATCATACCAGTAATGCTCATCAGAGCCACGTTAAGACTAAAGTCTTTCCAGAGCCAACCTCACCGCGAGATGGGCGAACGGAAATGCCTGTTTCTTTGGCCGCCATTGATTCGGTCATTAAACACCCCGCAAGGCCAGACTCATCTGTTGCCCGAGCACGACTGTCGCGCTCAGCTCCCCTGCCCCATATGGCCTGGTAATAACCTTTATAAAGTAAATTTACAATAAAAGGCAAATGGTGAATGAGGAATGGCGCATGGCTATCCAGGCTGTCGAGGATGGAGAATGGAGGCTGTTGGCTGGCGAAATGGCTGCGACACGCAGCCAGACACCGTTGTCCATTTTCCTCCAATGTTGTTGTTGTTGTTTCTGTTTCTTTTTTTTTTTTTTTTTTTGTTGCTGATGTTTCTCTTGTTGCTTTTTGGTGCTTTGCTGCCCACACGCCGACACGTTTGGCTTCCGTTGGATTTTCGCCGCGATTTCCTTTCGCGCTGCTCACCATGGCCCAACCCCAGACCCCATCGCAATCCCGATCCCAATTGCCAGCTGTCGGTTTTTTGTGCTCGTTGGCCAAAAGTCAACCCATGAGCTGTGGCATTTTTAAGTAATTTTTATCGGCCAACTGGAGTTGGGAGCGAGGACAATTGGACAGCCAGCCAGCCAGCCAGAGCTGGGCAGCTGGACAACTGTTTGTGGCATCGCCGTAGCAATGGGCATGGGCATCTGTTCTGGCCTCGTGGATTCATCATGCAAAGAAATCAGCAGCTAGGAATTTTAAAGTTGTTACATGACCAGCAACAATGAATACTCCGCCTACAAGGTCAGCGGATGCGGTCAGCCCCATTCCATTCCGACGTGTACGATGCCGCCATCAGCCGTCTGGGGCTGCTCCAGTGCGTGTCCATTTGGGCTGGCACTGACTAATGATGATGGTGATGTCGCACATTGGGCCGACCGAGTCGAGTCGAGTCGAGTCGAGGCGAGGCGAGTCCAGTCGAGTCGAGTGTGTCGACAAGTGACAAAATATGCAAGTATCAAACCACAAATTCTCACCCGTGAGTCCACAATCATTTTGACACTGGTTAGTGCGAGCGAGGCGCTGTCTATGCATCGACCAGGATGAGAATGAGTACGGGTACGGTTACGGGTACGACTAGATTTGCGTTTGGATAGTTGCATGCCACATCTAGCCGCATGTCCTGTGCCAGTTCCTGTTGCTATTCCTGTTCCTGTCTGCCGGCCCCGCCGCAGCGTCCTTTGTCGCGCAACAGGAAATTGAAAAGTGCAACGCAAATTGCGTTCCGCTAAAGGTTGCACGTTCAACATTCAACGCTGCCATGCCATGACTCAGTGTGTCCTCAGTGTGGACGCCATTTGCGCCCTCGCGTCGAGTGGTTGACAATTGATTTGTGTTTATGTGCAATGTCCAGGCTGTTCACTTGGATGCCAACCAGCCAGTCAGCCAGCCATTGCACGGATTCAAAGCCGGACCATGCACCATGCTCCATGCACCATGCAACATGCTCCATGCACCATCGTCATGTAAACTGCCGGTTGGCTGTGATTTAAAGACATTAACATGATGGGCGCCCGAATTTCATGGACAACACAAGCCGGAATTGAAGTCAATTTCAAGTGCAACTCACAGCACAGACTCTAAGACCCACTGATGATGTTGACGATGCTAAAGTAGACATATTTCACGCATTTTACAGGGCCTGTAAATGTGGGGAAAAACAAAACTATAACATGAAAAATAAGATATAATATATAACATTTATATAACATTTATATAACATTGCCCCAGTTGCCAGTGCTTAGTTTTGAATTTTACATTGATTCCAATTTTTAATGAAAAAATAAATAAATAAATATTTATTTTATATGATCTTCACATAAAGCAGCTAATAATGAAAAAAAAAAATTGTATAAATTTAAAAGAAATTGAGCGATTTTCTAGCAAACAATCCGTCCAGTAATTAACAGCTACTTGGATGCAACATTTATTTAATTTTATATATTTAATTTTTATTTATATGGCTCATTTTATTTTTCATCAATTTACTGTATACGAAACTGTTGTGTTTTACATTTAAAATTACAAATTTAAGAGTTAATTTACTTTTATAAAATAGAAATTGATTTGCTAGAGTTTCACAGTTTCCTTTACGTAATTACTCTACATATTACCTTGACGTATTTCTTCTATGTAGTTCCTCTACGTCTTTAACGCTTAGCTGATCGATCACGCACTCTAACTCACTTTAATGCGCTGACCTCCACCAGGCCTGGACGACTGAAGAAATGCTGCAGCTGCTGCCCTTTATATATGCAGGGCCACTTTTACTCAAGCACTGTCTCTCTCAAACACAGCAGTCGAGCTTCAAGTAACCAATGGGAACGCTCTCTGCTGCTGTGAGCAAATTAATACTGCTACATACACATAGACAGCTTTAATGATCTTCCGCACTTTCGCTCTCCTTGCTTTTACTTTTACTCAAGCACTGTCTCTCTTAAATTTTGAGTCCGCTCGTTACAGTCGAGCTTTAAGTGACCAATGGGAACGCTCTCTGCTGCTGTGAGCATTCTAGCTTTGTTTTACCTAAATACAAATACCAAATGAAAGCTGCTGCATACACATAGACAACTTTAATGATCTTCTGCACTTCTTCTCTTCTTGCTTTTACTTTTGCTCAAGTACTGTGTCTCTCAAATGCTGAATATATTAATATGCGAATATATTAAAAATGAAAATCCGCTTCTAAAATGTTATTTTAATCAATCTAGCCTATTGACTACTAGATCAATATTTAATATATTAATATACATATATATTATAGATATAATTTCCTTAATATTTATTAAATATTTACACACTTGTGTTCTCTTTTGCAGCTAGCTAAGGGAGCGAGCATATTTATTGTTAATATAACATCGTGTGGTCAAATCAGACAAAATTGTTCGTTTAAAAAAAGTGCAGGCTCACGCTCAAGGACATCTGGAGCAGTTTGAGCAGGAGCCGCAGCCGCAGCCGCAGTCGCAGTCGCAGCCGCAAGCCACGCACTACACACAGCACTCGCACCACTCGCACCACTTGCACCACTCACAGCAGCAACAGCAGCAGCATCATCAGCATCCCTACAACAATCTGTATAGCACTCAGCATCAGCAGCAGCATCACAGCAACAGCAACAACAACTACAACAACAACAACAACAACAACAGTCTCAAAATGCATTTGACAACGACGAGCAGTAATTCGACGGCATCCAATGCCAATTCCAATAACAACAACACCAACAACAATAACAACAACAACACAGCCAACAACAACAACAATAACACAGCGAGCAGCAACAACAACAACAACAGCAACACAAATGGCACCAACAACAACAACAACAGCTCAAGCAGCAACAACAACAGCAACAACACAGAACAAAACACACCGCCCACACCCGCCCAGCTGCTGAACGAGGCCTACACAAAAATGACCTCGGACATCTTGGCTGAACGCACCCTGGGCGACTTCCTCACCGAGCATCCCGGCGAGCTAATACGAACCAGCAGTCCGCTCTTTGTCTGCACCGTCCTGCCGCCGCACTGGCGCTCCAACAAGACACTGCCGGTGGCCTTCAAGGTGGTCTCCCTGGGCGACATCATGGACGGCACCATGGTGACGGTGCGCGCCGGCAACGACGAGAACTACTGCGCCGAGCTGCGCAACTGTACCGCCGTCATGAAGAACCAGGTGGCCAAGTTCAATGATCTGCGCTTCGTGGGACGCAGCGGTCGAGGTGAGTTGACACAAACAAAAAAATAAAAATAAAAAATAAATAAAAAAAATTATTTAAAAAAATAAAATTAAAATAAATAAATAAATAAAAATAAAATAAGTAAAAAAACTGCAGAGATCCTCCAGGAATTTATATTTCAATAACACATATTTAAAACTTGAAGACTCCAGCTCCAAAGACGTAGGAGAAATCATTTTATAATTCATTTACGATAAGGCGATTTCATCGGCCGAACGGACGAACAGGGTTAAACTGACTCAGCTCGTCGCCCTGATTAAGAATATATATATAAAATAGGGTCTGCCACGCCTTCTTCTACCTGTTGCATACATTTAATATTATTCTCCGATTTTCCATTAACTAAATAAATAAATATTCAAGCCTATATGATTTCATTTTTTGAGTATATATTGATCTATGTATCTATTCATCTTTTTATTTTTTATTTATTTTATTTTTTTTTTTAGATTTAATATAGTTTTATTGCAGCTTTTATCGTAAACTCTATAGCGGCATTTATAGTCTATTGATCTGTAAAATAATTCAATGATAATACATATGTATACCATAACAAATAGTATCTTAGATTAGCAAAAGTACTTTAAGGGATCTGTTAGGTAAAAATCAAGCAAACTGTAAAAATGCAGTGATCTATCGATATACATAAATATCTAAGAGATTTATCTATGGGGCGAATGTCCACTATTAAATTATAATTCTAGACACACCGCTGTCTGCTGAGTCCAGAAGAAATCATAAGGCAAATCGCATGTAATACAAGATTTTAATATTTGTACAATTTCTGCTGATAAAACACCATTTTTAGATCTTTACAGGCAATATAACTTTTTATTTTATTTATTTATATTTTTTATTTATTTATTTTTCATATATTTATTTTTTATTTATTTATTTTTTATTTATTAGGAAGCACCAGAGCATCTCTTATGTGGAAATATAAATAGTTGTAGGAGATTGCCCGATAGATTTTTTTGTATTTTTGTTTTATTTTATTTATTTTATTTTATTAGGAAGCACTAAAGCATTTTTCCACACTATTATCTGCCTTGAAGGCCAGATAGAAGAGGTGAATACTTTTTCATCTGAAATTATTATTATTTATTTATTTTTTTAAATTATATTTTAAGGCATTTATTATTTTAACTTTAAGACACTATTAATCGAGTCCCTTTATCATTCAATATTTATACACCCATGTGGACTTGATCTAAAACGTGCTACAGGAGAGCATTAGATCATTTAGAGCCATTCTAAATATACAAAATACTATCGATAGAGGAGAGAGAGAAACTTAGAAATAAAATAATTTTATAGGAAAAATGATGTTTATGTATGAGCAAAATAACCATCTTGAAGACGACTTTAAAATTCATAAATTTTAGTTTAAATATTCTATACTTGTTGCTCGCAGTTTTCAGTGACCAAAGATGTAATTTCAAGGCTCTCTAGTATTATATGACCATCTAGTATTTATATATCTATCTACATTTATATACACATATATTAAATATGTTATACACTAACGTCACTCTGTATGTGTGTGTGCGCACAGTAATCGGAGGCAGTTGCTTGTTGTGAGAACGGGTCTGGGCGGGGCTTGGCCTTTCCTTTGTGGCCGAAATGCACTCGAAACAATTTGTTCAATTATCGCCCCCTGCTCGTGGCTGTCGGCTGAGTGGCAAAAGTTTTGAGTGTGCTCTTCTCTCGCTCTCGACGCCATCTCCTTTGTTCAAGGATTATTCAGCCACTTTTTGCACTCTGGCATCCTTTTTTTATCTTTAATTTTTTTCCCCCCCATTTCAGTTTTTCGTTTTTTTTTCCGTGTTTTCACGCAGCTATCCTTTTATAGCCTTTTGTATCCGCTTGTAAAGCGCCGCACAAAATTGTCAGCAGTTCATTAGCAGACGAGTTCGGAAGTCTTGACATCAGTTCCGGGCGCCACTACCAATTGCTCATACCAAAGAAGCCTTTGCTTAAAGTGTTTAATAAACTGTCAAGTGAAGAAGATTGCGGGTTAATTCCATCAGCGAAATGTACTTTGGTTGAGGGTTCAAAGTTGGGCAACTAATCACGGTAAGGTATTACTTTAACAATTCTAGAGAGGCAGAGAAGTTAATATATTGATGATATGATGTATTATAAAAATATATAAGTAGATTCATCAGTCTATCTGAATGATCTAGCTGATCTTGAGATATGTAAGGGATAAACATGCAAGCAGGAGGTTATTTGCCATAAAGGACTTTGGAGATGCATTATACTTAGGTTTAGGTGAAGCAGTTGGAGTAGAAGTAGGAGTAGAAATAGAAGCTGAAGTAGAAATCGAAGTAGTTGTAGGAAAAGTAGTAGAATCAGGAGTACGAGTAGGAAAAGAGTAAAAATAATAGTAGGAGGACAATAAAAAGGAGTAGAAAAGTTAGTATATAAGTAAATAGGAGTAGAAATATTTTGAGGAAATGGCAGTGAGAGCAGAATTAGGAGTAGATTCCTACTCCTAAAGTAGGGTTAAAAGTAGGTGTAGGGATAGAATTAAGAGTAGAAAAATCAATATGAGTAGGAAAGTAAATAGGATGATGAATAATAAAATAAATAGGAGTAGAATAGGAATAGCATTTAATAGGAAAAGAGTATTAGAGAGTATTAGAGAGAGAACTACGAGCAAGAGTAGGCAAATAAATAGGAGTATTCAGAGATATATAGTTAGGAAGATAAGAATAGAAGTCAGAATAGAATAGAAATAGGAGTAAGTATACGACTAGGAATCGAAACAGTAGTAAGAAAAGAAGTAGTAGGAGAAATCATTGGGAGAAATAATAAGAACCAAATAACTCACCTCACATAAAGACTCAAGCATTAGCAAATGGGTATCTGTTGGCTGATTCTACCCGCAACTGGCCTAATACCTGCAACCTTAGACTCTCAATTTCCAATGAAAATGACGACAATGGTCAGACGAGAGAGTGACAGAAGGGATGGGAACGAGATTGGAGCTTGGGCTATGAGTGGGTGGCAAAGCTTACGCATCCGCAGCGGTAAAACCGCACAAACCAAAGCTTTAACTGCGGCATTTGTGACAGGAGAGGACAGGACAGAGCAGGACAGAGCAGGACAGGACTGGACAGGACAGGACAGGAGTTCGACGTCCAGCAGGGACCTGCACCAAAGTCTGTCGCATGTGTCACTGAATTCATGCATTGTCATTCATTAGGCAACCTCTCTCTCTCTCTCTCTCTCTCTCTCTCTCTGTGTCCGGCTCTTCCATGTGCCGTATGCATTCGCATTGAGGCGTTTAATTGTAAATTTCCATTCATTTAGGCTGTCTGTCTGGCATGGCTCACTCGTCCAGCTCGAATCGTTTGCAGTGGATAACAAAAAAAAAAAGAAAAGAAGTAGAAGAAAAAGCTGTAGAAAATTATGTGTTTTATTTGATTTGCCTTTCTATTGTCACATGAAATTCTCTTTGTGGTATATATTTTTTTTTTTGCGACTGTTTGCGCGATTCATTTGATTAATTTGTTGTTCAGCAGCCGCTATCGATGCGTTCTTAGACGCGACAGCAGAAACTGCGGCTGGCCGGGGCATTCGGTGCGTATGATTGATTTGTGCGTTTGCATTCGCGTTGCGCCCGGCTCTGCGGCGGCCATTTTGTTTTAGCTTCTGCTGCTGTCGCCTGCTAATTACAATAGCAAAATAGAAAATGCACATTCACCTCCATCAACACAGCCCGGCCATGCCCGACCATGCCCGCCCATGCCCGTTGGATAACGTGTGCGTGCGTGCGTCATGCAATTTAATTACCCATGCATCGATTTATTTGGCCCTGCGCGAGGCTACACTTTTAATTAGCAAAGTGCCATGCACATGCACGCAATCACACGCACATAGAGTGCGAGAGAGACAGGGACAGAGAGAGGGAGAGAGAGAGCTAAACATTAGTAGGGGCTGTGTCGGTGTCAGTTGGCGATTGTTACGAGAGTTTTTTTTTTTGCCGCCAAAAGCGAATTTCATGTCGATAACTTTGCCATCGCATCATATCACAAAAAGCCCCACACCAAAGCAAAGCACCACACACACACACACACACACATGCACACGCGTCAGCATTATCGATAAAGATAGCGAGTTAAGCTCTGGGTGGGCAACGTTGAGGTTTTTATTTACACAACTCTCTCAGGCCATTTAAGACAGCCGCAAAATGAACTGAACAATCAACTCACGCTGATTGCCATTCGCGCCCCAGCCAAGGCAAACAATCGAAGCCGACAGCCAGCCAAAGGCAGCCCCAAAAAATGCCTAAGAAGACAAACGACAAAGGACGACAAAAAAAAGTGGAGCGCGCGCGTCCCCAATCCCCTGCCAAAGCAATGGAAAGACAAATGCCTGGCCAAAAGTCAAGACCCCCGTGTTAAAAAGAAGCCGGCGTCAAAAAGGCAAGACTTTGTGTCTTCCAAATAAAAAGAAAAAGAAAAACAAAAATAATACCATATCCAAATAACGAGCAAAGGAACAAAAAGAAAAAAAAAAGGAAAGTTCTACGCGCTGACACCTCAACTTGAATAGGGGAGACCAGGATCTGTGTGTGTGTGTGTGAAAACACGCCTTCAGTCGGAAAATGCTGCGTGCCCAATTTGCTTTTGGTTTTGGGTCCGTATGGCTGCTGTGTTTTTTCAAGCTGAAAATGCTGTGGGAGAATATCTGAGGGGGGGTTTGAGTCTCAGCTTGTTTTTTTTTTTTCGGGGGCATGAAGAGCGCAACAGGCTGAAATTTTGTTAAAGGCAAAGATCTATGCAATGGAAAGGTATTGAATTTAACAGAGGTACAGATGTGTCTTAAGGTTGTATAGGTGATAGAGTGATAAAGAGGTAGATAGGAAGGGGAGAGTGAGAGAGAGAGAGAGGGAGGCAGAGAGAGAGACTGAAATGATAGAAAGAGATTAAAAGATGGTGATAGATAGAAAGAGAGAAATAAACTGAGAGAGATAGATAGAAATAGAGAGAGAAATGAGAAAAATAGATTAAAAGATGGTGATAGATGAAAGGAGAGAGAGACAGAGAGAAAGCAGTATCGACAAAGATAAAGTTAGAGCGATAGATAGAAAGATAGAGACACTGAAAGAGAGAAAGTGAGAGAGAGAGAGAGAGACAGGGAGTAGGATAGAGATGATACGAATTGAAAGAGAAACACAGAGAGGGAGACAGCAGGATAGAGGAATACAAATTGAGACAGATAAGAAAAGAGAAAGAGATTGGGCAAGAAAGGTATATAGAAATAAATAATATAGAAATATATATCTAATCTAATTAGATAAAGATAGAGAGATTGACTGCATGAAGAAATAATTAGAAGGATATAAATAATTATATATATATGAATATATAAAAATAAAATAACAATAGACATATTAGAGGTACATATATATAAATAGAGATATATTATAATTTATAAAAAGCCAGATATATGAATATATATTAATATAATAATAATAGATATATTAAAGGTATAGAGATACATATATTCTAGTTTATAGAAGGCCAGATAAATATATAAAAAATATAATAATAATAGATACATTAGAGGTATATATAGATAGATATTTATTATAATTTATAGACTGAGAAATAGATGTATTCATCTTATTTATTCTTATTCTTATCTATTTCTCCTTTACTTACATCTTTACTTTCAATCTTTACGTATCACACAGTTAATTATTATTAGTACTTCCATTATTATTATCATCTTCATAATGCAGCAATGAGCGGAGGGGGCCACTCCGCGACAGCTCGTCACATGATTTTCTTATACTTGAAGCAATGTTGATCCCCATGAAATTATGATATTAGATTTCGTTTGCCTGTGCTTGGCTTGGGGTAGTTAAATATTCAATTCACGAGTAAAGATTATTTGTTCAGGCCGCCTTAACGCCCAGAGAGAGAGAGAGAGAGAGATGGAGAGTAGAAGAGTGAGAAGGCATTAAAATCAAAGCTGTTGACAAATAACTGAAATCCTTGCTGCAAATCCTTGGCAATTTGCAGAACAAGCGTCATAAATCAATTGGGTAAAGAAAGGCATACAAAGCACACACACGTGTCCTGCCAGGGCGGGAGTTGTCGGTGTGCGTGTGGGCGGGGCAACGCCCTCATGTGTTTGTTTACCAGCCTATAGTACTTACTATATACATGATGATTGCACACACACACCCAGGCACTTTGGCATATAATCGTTTTCGTGGCTTAAAATTTTCAATTTACAGATTATTTGCAATTAAATTTTGGCTCATCTCTAGCAACTTTGATATTTTTGTTTAAATATTTGCGCCGTTTGTTATGCTCTGTTGTCGTTGTCAACACACACCGTACACACACACACACACATAAACAGAATTGTTTACTTTTTCCAAAAATTTCTCTTTACTTTGTGCTTACCTGCCTACACTAAGTCCTTAAAAGCTTTCTGAGCCATCTAATCCAGCCAGTAAGTCGGCCAACACAAAAACGCATTTTGTGGCTTATTTGGTTTCCCTTTCGACTTTTCTTTTTGGCCTCAGCTTTGGTTTTCCTTCATGGTTTTTTTTGTTGCTCCATTTGTCTTCTCTCTCTCTCTCTCTCTCTGTTCCTCCTGAAACTTGTTGATTTATGAGACTTACAGCATTCGATAAAAATTGTTTTGTGTGCCGATTAGTCATTGTTTAGGGTCAACAAACTTGGCCTAAAGCATATCCTTTACTTTTTATTTTTATTTATTTATTTTTTTTCATTTTAAATTCACTAAACTTGTAGCTAAAAGTAGGTAAAAAGAAAGCTGAGTTGGCTCAGAATCATATATTCATATTTATTTTTTAATTTTAATCAATCAATATAAGCAAATAATATGAAGTTTTCTTAAATCCAAAATTCATAATATATAGCATTTTAATTCAATAAGACTTTGAGCGTTGGATATCTCATTTTAATAGCAGTTCTATGATGGATATCAGAAGACAAGCAGTATGAACTTTATGCATATAGTAAAAGCAAAGAGAGAAGAAGTGCAGAAGATCATTAAAGTTGTCTATGTGTATGCAGCAGCTTTCATTTGGTATTTGTATTTAGGTAAAACGAAGCCAGAAAGCTCACAGCAGCAGAGAGCGTTCCCATTGGTCACTTAAAGCTCGACTGTAACGAGCGGACTCAAAATTTAAGAGAGACAGTGCTTGAGTAAAAGTAAAAGCAAGGAGAGAGAAAGCTCGGAAGATCATTAAAGCTGTCTATGTGTATGTAGCAGTATTAATTTGCTCACAGCAGCAGAGAGCGTTCCCATTGCTCACTTGAATCTCCACTGTAACGAGCGCTGTCTGCTGTGCTTGAGAGAGACAGTGCTTGAGTAAAAGTGGCCCTGCATATATAAAGGGCAGCAGCTGCAGCATTTCTTCAGTCATCCAGGCTTGGTGGAGGTCAGCGCACTAAAGTGAATCAGAGTGTGTGATCGATCAGCTAAGCATTAAAGACGTAGAGGAACTACGTAAGGGACTTTGTTTTCTTTTTGTATATGTTGCAAAGACTAATTTTATTTTTATTTATTATTAACAATTTAATAATAATATAGTTCAACAATTTATTTATTTGTTTACTTTTATCTAATTTTTTTTTTTAAGGTCGCGGAGTCTCATTTTATTTCAATTTATTTTGTATTTATTTATTTTTTTATTAGTTTATTTATTTATTTTATTTGATTATTATTATTATAATTAATAATATTTAATTTTATTTTAATATTTTATTTACAAACTAATAAAAATATAGCTCACATATATTTGCATGTACCAGAAAATATTACGTAGCTCATCCTAGCTAATTTCTATTGTTCATTGAATTACATAAATGCTATTTTTGTTTCATGCCAAAATAAAAAGGCAACTGGGAGTGACATAAAAAACGAATTAATAAGAAAAATTGCAACAATGAGCCAAACTTGATGACAATCAAGACCCAGTGTCAGAGGACAAAGTGCAAAAGCATTTTGCAACAGCAGCAGGACAGTCGAGCCGGGGCTCCATTGCGGGGGGAGTGACTACGGGGGGGTCGTAGACAAAATGCCACTTAAGACAACTGCAAACAGACAAAAGACGCTCAGAAGTTCATTTTTTGTATGGCAGAGCTCTGCGGGGTAGCAAATTGATGGATGAGCAGGCTGAGGCTGAGGCTGAGATGGGGCCGAGGCTGAGGTTGAATGAGATACACGAAATTGAACGACCCCAAGGCGAACGGCGAACGGCGATGAAGACACAAGTTGAGGCGCAGTGGAGTGTGGCTGCAACATGTGTAAGCCTTGCTGTATCACGCCCTCTGACTCCTCCCCTCCCCTCTCTCTCTATCTCCCTCTCTGTGTGTGTGTGTGTGGTTTATTGTTGTGCGTGCCGAAATGATTTACGCTTTGTTTGTCAACTTAAAAAGCAAACGCCGGCAACAGGCGAGAAATGCCTTGAAGACATTGCACATACGCCGCGTTGTCATTGACAGACAGTGCAAAAAAGGCACCAAGGCTACGGCTCAAGTGCCGTCTACACAATTAGAAAGAGAGAGTGAGAGAGAGAGATTGGGAGCTGAGTGAAATGCTTTTAATTGAATCGCAGCTCCATCGTGGGCCTGGCAACACTTGACAATAGAAAAAAAAATAAAAAATAGAAAGAAACTGTAAAGAAGAAGAAGTCAGCCAAGTCTGGAGGCAGTTGGCTGGCGGTAGGCGTAACAAGTTAATTAAAAGAAAACTGTGTGGCACAAATGAAATAAATCTTAGCTTTCAAGTGCCACGAAAGACGTGTATATATGTGTGTGTGTGCGTGTGTGTGTGTGTGGGTCATGTGTTGCAGACAATGAGTTTGAATTGTAATTAATTCTTGCCAAGGCTGAAGCCGGAGCGCACAGTTTCTTACCAACTCGAATCCATGATTTATAAATTTAAATTGCAATTATAAAGAGTGTGTGAAAATAGTCAAGTGTCATGGCCAGATGTACCTAAAAAATACTGTGAAGTAATTTCGATCTATAGGGAAAATGGAATATGTATGAGTAATTAAAAGTAATTGTAAATAATGTTCCCTTCTCATTTAATCACTACTCAATAGAAATCTTTAATAATTTTATATAATTTTTGATAGATTTTTTTATTCATATCACCCAGAAAAAAAGCTGAGGTAAGATCAGTATTCTATTTCATTTAATTTTCATTTAAAAACCAATTAAAAATAAAAAACAATAGTAACTTTTAAATCAGGTTTTACCAGCTGAATAATACTAATTATCGTTCACATTAGTAGTATTTAAGCTATCCCATTTTAGGAGCCCTAGCTCTTATCTCTTAGTTCCCATCCTGCTTTTCCAATTTGCCTTGCACATGAAATACATATTTAAATTTGTATTTTATTTTATTTTATTTTACTTTATTTTAATTAATTAATTTATTTATTAATTTTTTTTTTTCGTGCAAGCTAACAAAATTTAGGAATTTTATTTATATCTATTAAGCTACAGAAGTTGTAGATCTACACAGATCTCAGATCTACAGATCTCAGTGTTATATTACATTTAAGCAATCCTTAAAAGTTCCAGACAGTAGTCTAAAAACTCAGATAATTACAGAGCATCGACAATATGCTACGCCCTATGTAAATATAATTATATTTTTTTTATTATTATATTTATTATTATTATATTTTAGCTCATCAATAGGGGAATAGTAGCTATAGCTCTATTAACGAGTTTTTCAAGTTCTTGGCATAGGCAATTGCAATTTACCACGCCCCTTATGGGCACAAATATATTCCTCATTTGCATTTTAATTTTAAATTTTCCATTTCATTTCAAATATTCAAATAATAGACAGGTGAACAGATCAATATACCAATATACTCTTTTCAGTTCGTGAATGAGTATAAATAGTTTTTTTTTTTATTTTGGGTACAATCAGGTATAGTACTTTAACAACACATTTATGTACATAAAATTAGGGCCAAACCTTACTCATTTGTGAGCACTGAGAAAGTATATATAGTAAAAAATAATATTGCTGCTCTTGACTACTTTTACAACTCTTATCCTCCATCCTTCGTCCTCCGTCATGGGATATCCGCGTAGTCTGCCAGCTGTTAATAATAATGCAGTAAACAAATCGCATTCGATTTTTACGATGTGACAATCGACCGATGTTTTGCGTGTGTGGGCGGGGGGGCGGTGCATAAATGTGGCACGCGTGCCTAGAGCACATTTATTGAGTTGTACGTCGTAAATTTGTTAACTTCAGTGTTGTTTTACTTTGACCTCGTTCCAGGCAAGAGCTTCACACTAACCATCACCGTGTCAACGAATCCACCCCACATAGCCACCTACAACAAGGCGATCAAAGTGACTGTCGATGGGCCACGCGAGCCGCGCTCCAAAACCAGTAAGTATTATTGCCAAACTCAATTATTGCCAAACTAGCTCTGTCCACTGGCGTCTGTTCAAGTCTGGCCAAGATCAAACACACACACACACACACACACACATATACATATTAACAATAAAATACTAGAGACAAACTACAGCAATTTTCGTAAGGAAAGCGAATTTATTACTCGTAAAGCTCTTTGCATATGCTTAGGCTGCCTTCCTAATTGTTTATTTCATTTTACCTTATACTCTGTATGAGAGTGTATTAGTCAGAGAAATGGGGCATATTAGTTTCATATAATTGTTGAATGAGTTGAAAATTTTATGCTCTGTGCGTGAGGAATCAAAAGAATATCTAGTTAATTCTAATTTGCCTTTTAGATATCCAAATGCAATCAAGATTATTTGAGAAGAAAATCTGTTTACAAAAGTTTGGAAGACATTGTCAAAGTATGAGGAAATTCGGAAAGGTTGAAAACCTTCTCTGTATGTAAATTGAAGAAATTTCCTAAACAATCTCAGTTGGACTTAGAGATAGCTTATTGCATATCTATAGTTCTCTATATGGCTCGAACTCATATGAGCAACTTGGCCTTATAAACAGCTGATTGCATGTCTTATCTCTAGTTCTCTATATGGCTCGAACTCATATTAGAAACTTAGCCTTACAGACAGCTAATTGAATGTCTTTTATGTAGTCTAGTCTAGTCTATTTTTAGGAACCCATATGAGAAACCTTATTTCACAAGTATTATAGAGCTCATTAGCCATTATCAACAGCTGGAAGAGCACTTATCTATCGCAGCGAGCCTTTTAAGAGACACTTTAACAAAAAGTAGGGTATCTGCCAATCCATACAGCCTTATCAGTTGCTCAAGTCTGCAGTCTTAGCAGAGTGTTCGATAGCAGCTGCCAAATGCATATTTATAAGCATGGAAATATTTTACTTTGCATATGTTAAGACAGACAGAGAGCTCAGACTCGGCTATCGGGCGAAACAACAGTTGCAGGAGTTATAGTTGTTGTTGTTGTTGCTGCTGTAGTTGTTGTTGTTGTCATTGTTGGCAGTGTAATCTGTTGAGTCCGAGAGCAACAATTCAATCCAAGGCATGATTTATATCTGTAGCAGCCAGACTGCAATACCATGGCCTCTGGTGTCCGAAAAACAAGAGACATAAACACACACACACATACACACACACACTCATACACACACACACACAATGACAGCTGGGCTTAGGCTGCTGCAAACGTCAGACAAAAGGTTATTATTTTATAATGAATACAATCTGCCGTAAAGTTGAAAACTGTATAATGGGCGACAGTTTTTAGCTGTAAACAAGAGCATAGCTAAAGGCTGCAGCCGAAAGAGATGGCTAGTCAGAAAGAGACAGAGAGAGAGAGAGAGAGGGAGAGGGAGAGGGAGAGTCAGCGCAATGCGTGTCTGCCAGCTGATAACATGCCCAATAATAGTATGACCAGACGTATTTTTTCCACCTATAGTGAAATGGAAATAATTTACAATGATTAAATATTTGTGTTTAAAGTTGGAGCTGACCGAATTGAAGTAAAACTATTTGCGCTAAATGTTATGGAACAGCATTATTAAATTTACAGTGAAAGCTAAGATTTGCCATTTGAGTAAAGCTGAGATATATCATTGGATAGTATTGGTAGTTTAAATAATTAATATTTAAAAAATATATATATATTTATATATATTTAGATTTAGCTTAGGCTAAGGTATAGGATAGGAGAATGCCAATAGAGTGTGTCAATGTTATTAGTAGAGTATGTAAAAGTTCACACTGCTGAGCAGCAACTTGTCGAGTCTTCTACTGCTGGATAAGCAAATAAAAGCGAGCTTGCTTGCTTCACTCTCTTCTACAGTGGGTTCATTGCTGCAGAATGCAGTGAGCGAGCGAGAGAGAACAAATTATAGCAGAGCTCTTATTAACACATCGGCTCTTTAAAGTGTAAAATGCAAGAGTTGAACATTTGATGCTTTACGCTCTGTTTGCGAAATAAATCGAAAAAAAATCAATTCCACTCACTCTCTCTCTCTCTGTTGCTCTAAGCAACAGGCATCGGTTTGTTTCCTTTTCGTATTTCTGCTGAACGGCTTGAGCTGAACTATTCGTGTGAGCTTTTCAAAGAGAGAGAGAGAGAGAGAAAGAGCGCAAGATTAACGTTCACTCAATGACACCCAGTAAATGAATGCAAGCTCTTTACATTCACATGCACACAATTCACTTAAGCTATCCATGCGTTGAGCAAGCACAGCACTCGCATGCATACCAATACATGCACAGAAAAGCTTTAGCTTCATTTAACTCAGCCAAAGCTGAGTGGAATAAATCATTTACGAGCCGATCACGAACGAGTTCGTTATGGTTTGCTCTCTGAGCTAATTCTTTCAAAGTGTGAGTAAAAGTCACTCACTTGAAGACATCGATAAGCACTCAAGAGTAGGTAGGGTGATGTGTAATAAGGACAGACTGTCATGTATGAGTGAATAAAGACTCTACAGTCTAGATTAAATGTTTTTTGCTGCCTCTTGATTTTTACACCGTTCAATACTCAACACAAACACGTATACAAAATACATGCAAAAGTAAACATTTAGTTAAGGACAGATAATTAAAACTGAAAAAAACTTAGTGTTATCCCTTTTAGGGCAACAACAACAATTCCACTTTGCATTTGGCCAGCGACCGTTCCACTTCTCCACGGATCCACTCTCCGGCTTCCGCATGCCACCCATTGGCAACTGTCAGAGTGAGTAAAAACATTTCATCTTGATCACAAACAAACAAAAACATACATATACATATATATATATTTGATGGATTTTTACAAGAGTTGATGCCAAGTGCATTTGCATTTTAATTATTGCTTTTTGGCTTCATTTCGTTTTCGTTTCGCACTTGAGTAGCTGTAAACGCATGCAACAAACGTACGCCCGGCAGGGTAGCGGGGCGTGGCAGGGCACTGCTGGTGGCAGTGGTGGCGCCTGCGGACTGTGTGGTGTGCCCCAATGCGACCACATAAAATCACACGAAACGATTAGGGGACAGGCTTTAAAAAATAAAAAAATAAAACAGAGCGCAAACAATAACAAAAATACAATGCCAGTTTTTAAGCCTGCGGCCAACCAAAAGCGATGAACAGAAAGAGACAAAAACACAAATGGGAGTTTAAAAATAAAAAAAAAAATAAAAATACATAAAAAAAAGCGAAACAATAATTAAATATATGCAATTTAATGCAATGCAGTGCAAATGCAAACTATGCGCGTGCGATTAAACAATAAATAATAAAATAAATCTTGACATCAATTTTTACAGTCGCTTTAAGCGACTGCATTAATTAGGCGCTCAATTATAAATATTTATATATTTTTTAAATTGAGCTTTGCGGCTGCCAAAAAGTAGGCAACACAATGCAGAAAGTGCAAGTACAACGACTGCCAAATACTCTGCAATTGACAAAACTTTGTGAAAAGAAGCACGTGAAAATTACAAATAATTTTTATACAATTTTTTATAATAGATAAATTAAATAAATAATAGATAATAACAAAATTATTAAAAAAAAAAAAATTATGTTATATAAAAAAAGATATATATATTTAAATTTCTATATATATTGGAATCAAACAAAACTAAAAGTAAATATATAAAAAATATTATAATAATAAATATAATAATAAATATATTTTTTTTTAATATTTAATAATTTTTTTATTTTAAATACATATGTACAAAATGAAATAATATATACAAATATTAAAAAAAAAAAATAATAATAATATACACATATTATTATTATTATATTTAAATTTCATCATTTCTAAATATTGGAATCAAAGAAAAATAAAAGTTAATACATATGTATGTAAATAATATTATTATAATAAATTATTTTTTTTTTATTCTTTTTTATATTAAATAATTTTGTTATTTCAAATAGATATATACAAAATGAAATTTAAAAATAATATATAAAAATATTTTAAAAAATAATAATATATACATATTATTATTATTATTTTATTTTTTGTTTTATACTTCCTTTAATACAGGGCATTAGTAAATGGTTTTAGTAGCTGTTGTTGTTGTTATTATTGATATTCCTGGCTATTAAACTGTTGGCCACTTTATTTAACCAAAGCTTAATAAACAAATAAACGTTGGTCAAACACAACAACAACAACAACAACAACAACAACAGCGACAATGGCATACGACAAACGTCATAAAAAACGCAGGCGTCAAACAATTTGCGTTGCTTTTTTATCTGCTTTGATGAGTGTGTGTGTGTGCGTGTGTTTGTCGCCATTTTGTATTGGCATAAAGAGCAGCCAGACGGATTTTTTTTTTTTTTTTTCAATTTTCAATTCAATACTGTGATAGTTTGTCATGATTGACGGACTGAATTGAGCTGATTTAGATGAATAATTTATGTATGTATATGGTTTATAATATAAACTTTATAAAGCTATTCAATATAATTCAGCAGTTAAGCAAAATATTTATATATTTTATATAACATTTACATATTATATTATATTTTCAATTTCAATTTATTTCACTCTTTGTTAAATTACAGATTTTTTTGTGAATGATATTATACATTCGTTTAATAGTTTAGACTAATATTATATTTTCATAGTAGAGCGATGAAAATGTTTCTCTTATTATTAAAACTATTTTTATAACTTTAATTTTATTTTACTTAAAATATATTAACAAAATTAGAGTCAATTAAAATTAAATAGCCTACAAAAAAGTACAGCAAATAATAACATTAATATCATCAACCCAATGGGAGTATTTTATTTTCCAATTCGGGCAGCTATGCCCCACTTCACAGTGGTCAGTGATATCATATATAAAGATTTGAATCCTTTCGCCATCTTTAAGCTCATTTGAAAAATCTAAAAAAAAAAAAAAAAAACATTGCCCTGTCTCTATTAACCTACGATGTTATAACAAATATTTTTATTTTTATTCATAATTTTTTCTCAATCTTATTTTGACTTCCAAATTAAATTCTTCATGGAACCTAAAATGCCTATAACTTTAGATCCTTAGATCACGGCAATGGGATTAAATTTTCAGCTCGATCTATCGATTAGTTTAAGTTTGTTAAATTTGTTTTGGTCGCCCAACTGGCTGCATTGGTGAGAATTATAAATCAATAATTAAAATTGTGGGTTAGTTTTTTTTTTTTTTTTTTGTTTCTGTGTTGTAGTCGAATTTAATTTAATAATACATTTAAGAATTCATATTAAATTTGATGTTTTCATTTAAATGGCGCATTAATTGATTTAAACAACAACAAAGGTGAATAAATGAATAAATAAATAAAGAGAAAAAAAGATGCAAAGCCAGCGATTAATGGTTAGTCAAATGTGACAGCGACTTTAATTGATTTAAATTTCCTTTAGCTTTTCATTCGAGTTGAGATTTAAGGCAAATGCACAAAATAAATTCAACTGTTAATTGCCCCGCCCACTGTCTCGAACGGGCCAGCCCCGCCTCCGATTGTCTAGCGCACAAATCAAAATGCAAATTACGCGATTTACAGCCTGACATTTGCCGGGCGACATTGCAATCTATGTCTATCTCTCTCGCTCTCCCGCTCTCTCTCTCTCTCACTATATATATAAATCAATTTAATATACATTTATATATACATATACGTGTGTCTGTGTGTGTGTGTGTAAATAATGATTACTGAAAGCGTCTGTTGTTGCTGATTACCCATAATTTAATTGTAAATATGCAAAAAGCAAAATAACCTGAATTATTTATTAACAAATTTTATTGACAGTCGCTGCTTGACTTAATTACTGGTATATATTTTATTAATTTCGCAATAAGGAAATGCACTGAAATAAAATACAAGTTATATATGTGCATACATACATAAAATATACCAAACAAGACTCGTGCATCTAATTGCCAATGCCAGAGGGCAATGCGTCTGCATCGCCGCAGAGATTCATATATGTATATATGTATGTATGTATGTATTTATATATATGTATATATATCATAAATGACATATACGTCCAAATATAATTGACAGCATGAGCGATTGAGCGATTGAGCAAGCTATGCGGAGTAGAGCAGAAGAAGAGAAGGATCGCTTGGCTTGTGAGACTATATATAGGGCTATCCATATTCGACGATCCCATCTGGCAGCCCTACAAAGCTGTCCATAATCGACGGACTTTATTTATTTTTTATTTATTTTTCTTATTTATTTATATATATATTTTTTTTTATTTTACAAAATGACTATAAAACACACTTTTTTTTATGTTGTTGATTTTATTTTATTTTACATAGCTTTTTGGACATCACTTTTTGCATATGATATCTCTCAAAAGGCCTTAAGCCTCTACGGCGTATTGTGCACGTCTATGACTAAAAATACAGCGTTGCCATATGGGTTCGTTAGATATAGACAATCCTTTATATAGAGCTCCTCTAGGCGCTCACAGCGTAACTTATTTAAATTCACCTTATTTAAAATCACCTTTGAATTACTTCAAAGTATTCAATATTTTTAAAATAATTAAAAATAATTTTTATATATTTACTTATATGCGACATTTTATTTTCAAACAATTTACTGTGTACAAAAGTATTGTGTTTTACATTTTATTAATTTAACAGTACAGAACACATTTTCCTTTTCTACTTAAATCTTATATTTTCATAAAATGGAAATTAATTCGTTAGAGTTTAGCATAAGCACAGAGAAAAAATTTTATATAATAACCCCATATTACAAAAAAATTAGATATCAATACATTTTGGATATATAGAAATAACTTTTGCATTGGGGAACAGTCGACTGAGACTTGATATAAATGAAATAATATTTTTTTAAAATGCATAAATAAATTATTCCTATTTATTTTTCTTATTCCTTTCTATTTTTTTTAAATTTTATTATTATTACTATTATTATATATTTTTATTATTATTATTATTATATATAAAATATTTTTCTTATTTATTATTATTATGCATGGATAAATAGACAAAAACTTTTTATGTCAAATTAAGATTGTGTGTCTTATTATTATTATTTTTAAATATTTCTCCTTTATTATTATTATTATTATTATTTTTAATTATTTTATTATTATTATCATTATTACTATTATTATTTTAATATTGTATTTTCCAATTTTTATTATTACTTGATATAAATAAAATAAAATTTAAAAAATATGCATAGATAAATACACAAAAACTTTGTATGTCACATTAAGATTGTTTTTCTTATTATTTTATTTTTAATATTTCTCTTTTATTTTTATTATAATTATTTTTTAAAATTATTTCATTCTTCTTCTTATTATTATTATTATTATTTGTTTTTTTTTTAATATTTTATTTTCCAATTTTTATTATTACTTGATATAAATAAAATACAATTTTAAAAATATGCATAGGAAGATACACAAAAACTTTTATGTTAAATTGAGATTGTGGTTTTCTATTATTATTTTAAAAAAATATTTTTCTTTTTATTTTTTTTTTAATTTTAAAAATCATATGATTATTATTATTATTAAAAAGATTTTTGTTTTTTTTTTTTTTTATTTTTTAAATTATTATTTGTTTGTTTTATATATAAATATATTTTTTAAATTTTTATTAATATTTATTTTTTAGTTCTGTTCCAATTATAGTGAAATTTCCTTGGGCGCAACGCGTTTGCAATTTTCCTCAATTGGATTTGGTTTTGTTTGTTTGTCAGTGTGTGTGTGTAAATCGTGCTGGCTTGTTAATAATTCAGTTACAAAATATGCGCAGAGAAAGTCAATCTGTTGGACAACAAACATCAGACAGCAGACCGAAATGCCAACAAAAAAAAAAAATCAGAAAGAGTATAAATAAAATGAAAACAACAACAACAACAACAACAACAGCAGCAGAACCGAGCTGTACACAAAAAGCAACGTAATTAATGGAGGTAGAAGCATTTAAGCCAATAGCATTAATAAAGCCACCACAAAATCAATATCCGGATACGAAAATGCGCCCGTCGCCTATAAAAACTAATTAATAATTTCCGAATGGGCTATTAATTAAGCCTAATTATCTGTGCATGAGTCTGGACCCGCAACGTGGTCTGTACTTTATCCGAAACCAAATTTCCGACCCCAGCCATGAACCTCAGCCATGAACCTCCCTCTCCCCCGTCGGGCTCAACAAAGTCGCCGCCTAACATTGGCATTTTTTGGGGGCCCTCGCTCCATCCTTGCCATGTTTGTGGTGTTTACATTGAAACGTTATCGCTCTGGCATGTGTCCGTCGCATCAGATACGTTTGTAATTTTTATGCACAGCTCCGGCCAAAGTCCCGCATAATGGCCATGATGGAGCTGCAATTAGCGGCCCACATGCGCCATAAATTTGAGCGCCATGCAGGGCAGCTGCTAGGTGATAGCTGATATGTGATAGGTGATAGGAAATATTGTAGGATGAATGTAGGGCAATAGGGGAGATACATAGTGCACAATCCAGCCGGACGTGCTTTGTTGCATTGCGTTTCAGTTGCGCTTCTTCTTTTTTTTTTTTTTAGTTTGAGTTGAGTTCACATGTTGCTCGTATACCTCATCTGCTGCGTATTCTAGTTTTTATCACGTTCTTCTCTTTGTTTGTTTTTTCCTCATCTCGCTCTCTCACACATATCTACTACAATCTAACCTATATGCAAAACGAAAAACATAAACTATATCAACAACAAAGATATGTCCCAATTTGGTTTAGGTGCCAGCAATACGCATTGGGGCTATGGATCGGCGGCGTCTGCCTACTCGCCGTACTTGGCCAGCAGTGGACTCTCCTCCTGCACCACGCCCACATCAGCACAGTTCAACAATCCGGCACTGGGCTTCACCTGCTCGTCCAACGATCAGACCAACAACCAGGACTTTAGTGGCGCCACCAATCGCGACTGTGTGCCAAGTAAGTTGAAATGGAGTTCTATAGATCATTTTATTTTAATGTGCAGAGATTTAAATTATATATATAAGAAGCATAGCAAAGCCTTAGGACCAAGGACCGTAACGATTATAATTTTTTTTTTTTACAGAAATTTAATAAATAAGAATTATTTTCTGACAAATTAAAAAATATATATATTTTTGATTATTAAAATTAATTTTTATGATAAAAATCAAAAATAATTATTACAGATCAATTGTCAGATAAAAATCAAATCATAACTTTTATTTTTAATATTTATAATAAAAATATAATAATAATATATAAAATAAAATATTTACAATACAAATTGAAAATAGGAATTATGATTTAATTTGTATATGAAAATTGATCTGTAATAATTATTTTTGATTTTTATAGTAAAAATTAATTTTAATAAATAAAAATAACTTTTTTAACAAAAAATTGCAAATAAAAGTTTTTTTTTTTTTTTAAATATGCCGTAATAACTAAAAATAATTTTTAAACAAAAAATTGCAAATAAAGTTCATCCTGTATTTGTTTTTCTTTTTTAATTTGCCTTAATAATTAAAAATAATTTTGTATCTGAATAGTTTATCCTGTTTTTTTTTTTGTTTTTTTTTTTTTTTAATTTGCCTTAATAACTAAGAATAATTTTCTAACGAAAAATTGCAAATAAAAGCTTATCCTGTTTTTTTTTTTATTTGCCTTAATAATCAAAAATAATTTTTTAACAGAAAATTGCAAATAAAAGTTTATCCTTTTTTTGCCTTAAAAAAATAACTTATGTGTATTTTTCCCTCTTTTCTTGGGTGTTTTTTTGTGCCCCATTTTTTTTTTATGTATAACTCTTATTTGCGGTAGGAGTTTAGAAGCAATATCGATATTTATCGATCATTCATGATTGATAATGTAAGGAATTTATTAGCTTGTCTACGTTTTAGAGTATTGAAATCAACTCTCAGATATACTTGTAGTTCTTTTGCTTTTCTAGAAGAAGAGAAAAGAAACAAAAAGTGATCTCAAAACTCAGAGTAGTGCCTCATTTATCTCATCTCTCTCTCTCTAATCTGTTGGGTGAGGCTTTGCTAAAGAAAGGTTAACACCATCTCATCCATCCACTTGGCTTTGTTGCCTTTTTCTCATACGAGTCAAGCTCTGCACTAATACCTTCTCCCACTTGTATCCCACTCGTTTCTTTGACGCAGTGCTGCCCGACTCGACGGCCAGTGATCTGGACCAGCATCTCAGCAGCCTGGTCGGCTCGAGCAGCGGCCAGATGTCGCACCACAGCCTGCTGGGCGCCAGCGGACAGACGTCCATCACATCGACGGTGAACGGGGCGAGCGCCGGCAGCGGCGCCACCGCTGGCAGCGCAACGGGCGCCGGCGGCGGCGGCGGCGGCGGTGGGGCCAATTCGATTCTGGTGCCGCGATACCACACCAATGCCAGCAACGAGTACAATGTGCATTCCAGCCAGAATGGGCCGCGCAGCCTGAGCGACAGCTCGCAGGCCGAGTCGCCGGTGCAGGAGGATTTGCTGTCCACCAATACGCCGAACCTGGGCAGCGGCACTGGCGCCGGGGCGAGCAACGGAGGAGCTGCCAACGGTGCGGCGAGTGCAGCTGGCGCTGGCAGCGGCGGAGCGGCCGGAGCATCAGCCGGCGCCGTCAATCCCGCCATGCTGGGCGCCAACCAGAACTTTCCGGGCATTGTGAACCAGGCCCAGCATGCCTCCGCCTCGGCCTATGGCGGCGGCGTCGGCGTTGGCGTCGGCGTCGGTGTGGGCGGCGGGCATGGCAGCGGCGCTGGAGCCACGGCCGCCGGCTGCAACGGCTCGCTGTATCCGGTGCTGCCGGCCAGCCTGCTCTACTCGCAGCTGTACACTGCCGCCAATCAGTCGGCGCACGGCTTCCACTCGCACACGCTGCCGGCGCACGCGTCGCCCAACTCGTCCGTGCACGGCGAGCTGCAGAGCGTCATGGATCACATCAGTAACGTGGGCGTACGGCAGCAGCACAACATCATGGCCGGCGGGGGCGTGGCGCACCCGGGCGACCTCACGCTGATCGGCAACTGCGGCGCCTCGGTGCGCAACATCGAGGACGGGAACACCAATCGGCAGGTGGCCGCGCTCGCTGCCCATCGCGGCCACCACAACCCAACTGACAACGGGGGCAGCGTCTGGAGGCCATATTGAGGTCAGGTTCTGTGGTGCGGCTCCGCAGTTCTTTAGTGCCACGAGCACGACGAGGGGCGAGCGGCGGAGAAGCAGCACGAGCCACTACTGCAAGGCAACGATATTGGGAGCGGGCATCGGGATTTGGGTGGGGCAATGGATGGTGAAGGGGGCGGGGGAGGGTGCGTGGGTTACTGAGTGTACATTTCTGTATATACATTTTATAGGCCATACGAAAGAAAATCGTGTTTTTTTTTTGTTTTTTAAGCAAAGAGATTTTAGTAGAATTTGTTGGAGTTCGTCAAACTCAAAGCTAAAAAAAAAAATAAAAATAAAATAAAATAAAGTAAAAATTATAAATGGAAAACTACTTTACGTGTGTATAGCCGTAGCAGCATAGCAAAAATTACTCAACTAGCAAATGGATGGTGCGAAGAGCCAAGGTGAAGCGTTCTCAGAAACGCTTTCGCCTCAAATTCGCAAATCGCAATAGAGTTTTAGATAATTTTAACAAGTTGCGCGATAGATGTGAAAGCAAGCCCCGAGGAAGAAGAAGAGCGAGAGTATAGCCCGCAACACTAGGAATTCTAGATTCGAAAAGCATCGCATATGATGATGATATGATATATACAGATATAGATATATAATTTTTTTTTTTTTTTTTTTTTTTTTTGTAGTTGTTCTCGATGTTTATAGTATAGGATCCTCGTCTCATTTAGATGTTTTACACTTCGTTAGCATTTCGTGCTCTTGTTTTTTTACAATTGTAAATTACTGTATAGCAGCGATTTGGAGTGGAAGAAGAAGAAGAAGAAGGAGAAATGGTAGTCAAGAGATAATGCGAAGAGCCGTTGTATATGAGTTCCTAAGCCGTAATCCATGTTCGTGAATTTGTTTACTGTTTTCATGTGCTTCGATATGCGTGTGTATGTACTTTAAATGTGTATAAATCTGTGCAATGTAAGCTAAATACTATATTTAATCTACGTATACGTAATAAACCTATATATATATATATACATACATACATAAATGGATAACTATGCAAAACACCTATAAATAACTGTAACAACATAAAAGAAACAACAACAATTTTTTTTGTCTAGTCCATAAAGCTTTACCACTTAAGTGAATCGAGTCGATGGTTTTAGCAGGAGCAGTCTCAACCCGATCTAATAGCATTATATAGAGCTCACACACACACACACTCACATACAGTATCGCTAACTTCAAGATCTTACAGTGTTGTCAAAAGAAAGAAAATGAAATAAAAAATAAATATAATTATAAAATAAATAAAAATCGTCGTCGCATAAGCGCCACTACGACGTGGCATTAGTCTTAGAGATCTACTTATTTGCAAATGTCCAGTAGCACATATATTTTTTTTTTTAATCAAAGTTGATATTTAAAAACTATAATATTTAATTAATAAAAAAAAAAAAAAAAACAAACAAAAGCTGATCGTAAAATATAATTGATGTATACCAAAAAAAAATAAAAAATGAAAAGAAAAAAACAAAAAAATAATAATATAATAAAAAAAAAACTTTGTGTATAAATAGAGAAAACCAAGTGAAATCCACTTGACGAATTTGAATTTTGCATAAACATAGCTATAACTATATATGTATTTATATATATAGATATATATGGGACAATTTTGTGCAGTAATAAAACTCCGTGTAATAAATTGTAATGCAAAATTTGATTTCTGGCCAAAGATTTCAAGCAAATACCAAAAAAACGAAAACAAAGTAAATATAAATAACAGAAAACAATGATCAGAACTATTTAATTAAAGAAATACAATTAATAAAATCATTATGGAAATTAAAAACAGTGAAATTTTTTATGGAGTTGCAAAAAAAGGCTTCATCTAGCGGGAAATTAAGCTAAATATAGCGGGAAATGAAGCTAAACTATATTTTACAGTTATTCTGCACTTTCAGCGTAGCCTTTTGGTTTACATTTTCTTGACTTGCAAAAATATGGCTTAAACCAGCGGGAAATCAAGCTAAACCAGCGGGAAATTAAGTTAAAACTTGCGGGAAATAGAGCTATATTTAATTGTACTATATTTAGTTGTTATTCGGCACTTTTGAGCCCAACCTTTTGGCTTTAAATACCTGGATTGGCTTTCATCCTTAAAGTTTTCAGCTCAGCTGAACCCGCGACCCATTCGATTCGGTTCAGGGTCGGAAGCCGGGCAATACAAATTGCTTGCCACTTTTTACGACACAATCGGGACAATTGGCAAAGGTGGAGGTGTATTGGAGACGAGGTGAGTGGCATCTAGCTGCGGTTTAGATTGGCGGGCTACGTAATTTTCCGCTCAATTTATTTCACATTGTGGCAACCAATTAAGCTGCAAACCAGCAGCCAGCCAGGCCAAGAGCAGCGGACCAGCAGACCAGACAACGGCTTATGGCCAACAAAGCGAAATCGTTTGTGCTCAACTCAGTCTGCCCTTTAGTCAAAGGCGCTGGGAGTGCGACTGAGTGGAATCGGAGTCGAAATGTTCGAATACTTTTCAGCTGTAACCGCAATAGTAGCTTATTTAGTCTGGCCCCGCCCAGATTTGTGCTGGCTGTGCGATGTCTGGCGGCCAAGTTTGAAGCATTTTATTTGTGTCTACTTGGAAGAATTCGAAAGAATGGCTTGGCTTGCATAGCAAATTAGCAGTCAGCCGGCGCCCTGAAATATTTTTGACTACCCCCAAATGCCGTTACCAAGTGCGCGCGTGTGTGTGTGTGTGTGTGTGTGTGTGTGGTACTGAATAATTAAAAATGTTACCCATTACTTGCGTCGCTTGATAAAATTTCAAACAAACATAGTAAGGCACACACACACACACACACACACATGCACTCATATGTCTTTGGCAGCAACTCAGGAGCAGCTTAGCTGCGTAAGCACTTGAGATGCTGTCTGCGAATCCCATTCAAAATAAGAGTGTTACTTCTCATTAAAGCTAGCCCCGGGTCTCTCTCTCTCCCTCTCTCTCTCTCTCTCCCACTCTGCGTGCCTCGCATATTAACACTTTTCCATTGAGCAACAAAAAAGTCGCTTGGCAACCGCATTGACTGATTGACAAACTGTGCTGAATGATGTTGTTTCGTATCACAACGGAGACTTATCAATGCAGATGGGCAGCAAAATCAAAGCAAGTTCCTCTAATGCATTTGAAATGCCTTAAGTCGAGTGAAGCTCGAACCAGGTTTGCTGAATTATTGCCATAGTTGAAGATCTACATCGCTTATCTCTCCCTATATACACGGTATTTAGCAGCACATACGCCAATTTCAAGCTACTCATTTGCCGTTGCTTCAATTAAGGCGATAAAGCTGAGCTCCTGCTCCTGCTCCTGCTCCTGCTCCTGCTCCTGCTCTGAGAAAAGATTAAATTAAATTAAAAAATATAAAATGAGCAGCATGTTGAAGCGGGTATGTAAATTAGCAAACAGCTTAAGAAATTACTCAAAAAATATATAAAATTTATATATACACACACACACACACATACACCCTCAGGTGCTTGGCTTTTAGGCATAACGACAATCATCTCGCTGGAGTCGCTTCATTTGCCAAAACTTTGTGTCTCAATTATGCAAGTGATGAGCATGTGTGTGTGTGTGTGTGTGTGTGTGTGTGTGTGTGTGTGTGTGTGCATATACAAATTTTATGATGATACCAATTAAAGCCACTCACATGTCTGTCTGTCTTGGCGCACGCTTAATTAGCAACACCTACAACAAATTCCAGCCCAGCCCCCTTTGGCGTCGCCTTGAGAGGCGGCATAACAAACTTTTTAATTATGTGATAATATATTTAACTTGTTTATGCAGCCCCACCACCCAACGCCCCAACGTCCCACTCCCCACTTGCCTTTGCTGTTTGCGTTATTGACGCCGTCAAACTCCACTGACAAAGCATTAGCGAGCATGTCTTTTCCCTCTGTGGCACGCCGAATATGAAATTGCCTTCGTTTCATGATTATTAACAACCGAGAGAGATATGTGGAGAGTTTGAGGAGAAGCTTGTATAGAAGATGTCGTAGAAATGCAAATAAAATGCATGAAATGTGATTTATGCTCATATTAAATAATAACATAAAAAAATTATTAAAAATAATAATAAAAAAAATAAATAATTTAAAATAATAATAATAATATTATTATTATAATAAAATTATTATTATTTTAAATGTGAAAATATAGCACAATTAAAGCATTTTGGAATTCTATAGTAGAATATAGGAATATACATATATTGATTTTAATATTTTTGGGGTAAGTTTGACAATAAAACTGCAGAAAAAAAAGGACGACAGTTTATTTATTTAGTGATTAAAATATTAATAATAAAAATCGTAATAATTATAAAAATAATTATTAATATTATTTAATTAATATGGTAAAAATTATTATCATTATGGTTTAAAAATGAGTTTTTCTGCTTCAATATTTTATTTAAAAATAAAATAATAATAATGATAATAATAATTATTATTATTATGGATTAAAAATGACTTTTTCTGCTTCAATATTTAATTTAAAAAAAAAAATAATAATGATAATAATAATAATTATTATTATTGTTTAAAAATGAGTTTTTCTGCTTCAATATTTCATTTAAAAAAAAAAAAAAATAATAATAATAATGATAATAATAATTATTATTATTATTATTTTTTTCTTATTCATTTTTTTTTTTTTTTATTAAATATTGAAGCAGTAAAAAATAATACAAGTATGATGAGCTAAATTAAATCAAATCTTTTGTTTCTAAAACAAATAACATAATTAAAAAACAGAAAACACTTTCTATTATTTTATTCAAAATAAATATATGTAAAAATAGAAACTTAATTATTTCAATTATCTACACAAATTTAATGTTGCCCGTCTTTGCATAGTACTTCAGAATTGATCCTCTTTCAGTATCAATTCGTAATTCCTATTGGAAATAGATAAATAAAAAAATTAAAAATTAACCAGTTCTTAATTAGTCCCAAATTTTGTTGCATTCAATTTGAATTTTATATAATAACTTTCCCGTCAGTCTCTCTCTATTGTTGACCCGAAACTTCGTCCATGTCTCTCTTTTATTAAATTTGTCCTAGTCCCAAGTGTTTTTCTTGCTATTGATATACCCCACTGATCTCTGCTTTGCGTATTTGCTAACAAACTGCTGATGCACTACTCTGGAGTGTAAAAAAAACAAAAAAAAACAGAAATACATAAAAATACTTGTAATCCCACAAACGAAATACAACAACAAGGCCAACAACAAGGCCAACAGCAACAAACGTTAACAATTCAAATGAGCAGAAAAGTTCGGAATGGCTCCCAAATGGACTCAGATGCAGGTGAATGGCCAGCAAAATATTGCAGAGATTTTGGTCGGCGCAAATTATGCGACGACTCTCCCTCTCTCTCCCTTTCTCTCTCTCTCTCTCTCTCTCTGTGTGTCTCTGTTTCCCTTTCGCTTGCTTTCTTTCTCTTTTTCGCTCACTCTCTTTATCTTGTTGGTGCATTTGGAAATCTGTTGCCGCAACTCGCGTTGTTCGCAACGCGCAAATATTTAACGGCTGCTACATATGTGCACCCTGCCACATACATATGCATACACACA
Organism: Drosophila aldrichi; assembly: GCA_035045965.1. Lineage (NCBI taxonomy): Eukaryota > Metazoa > Arthropoda > Insecta > Diptera > Drosophilidae > Drosophila > Drosophila aldrichi. The sequence continues at coordinate 1,454,117 of JAWNOM010000125.1, forward strand.
CACACACACACACACACAGAGAGAGTCGCACACACAAACACTGGCGCTGACTAAAAGGTATGAAAACATTCTTTGCTGTGGTTTCCATTGTTTTTCTACATTTCCGTTTGGTTGGCGTTGCATTTTTGGCATTCGCGCTTTGATAGCCTCCTGCCCCCCACTCTCCCCACACCTTCCCCCTGGTGGCAATGGCAATCACAGGTCGCACAGGTCTCACAGGTCGTAGGTCGTCAGTGGCCGCTGGCCGCTGGCCGTTTCACATGGCTTACGGTTCACCGTTGCCCAAATGAAAGGATAAATGAGCTCAAAGTTACATTTCTCTGTGCATTATTTGCTCTGTCATTGTTATTGGGGCATTTGAATAAATCGAATGCCCAAATGCATTTAAGCCCGTCTGGAATCTCCTCTGATACTATACCTAGAAAGATTACACTGATTTTGATTGTTGTTAACCGGAACTTTAATATTTCCCTATACTATGGAATCAGAACATTTCCTTTTTTTTTTTTTTTTTTGGTTTCACTTGCTCTCATTGTGATTAAGAAATTTTAGTACTTAGGGATTCCCAGAATACGCTCTGCACATCCCCATCAACAGAGCTCATATAGTTCTGATGATTGATCTGATAGTCTCTATGAAAGTCACAATGAAAAGCCTTTATCTTTTGAGATCTCTCTTCAGGATTTCTCTCAGTTTGTATTCCTTCATAGAAAGTGTTTATCAAATAATTTCTACTTTACTTAACCACATCAACAATCCATATATATGTATATAGAGCTGTTATAATTATATCATCAATCTTATTTTCATTTCATGATTTCATTCACTTACTTCCATTTTCTATTCTCTTAATTAAAATGAATTATAAAGAATTTCTCAACAGTTCTCATCTCGGCTCTGAGCAAATATCGATCAGCTGTGCTGTAAATCGAATCCTTGAGTTCGATAAAAATCGATTTTATATAGAACTCGGTTTTTCCATACTCCTTGCTTCATTCAGCTCGCTCTGTGGCGATAGTTAAGCTAAGACCATTTACAGTTGCTTTATCAACTAATTGAAATGTATTTCATTCGCACGACTTCTGTTTAGCTGAGCTCCCTGAAGCCACCCTCCCCGCCCCCTGAAGTCCCGCCTACCCGCTGACCAGTCGACAAGCAATCATCGGCCACATTTGTGTTTAGTGTTGGCATTGCAATTTTTGGACAAGGCAAATAGATGCCCCATCGAAGTCCCGGTCGAGCATGCCACATGCAGCAGAGGGAGAGGGGGGAGGGCTGTGTGGGTGGAGGATGAACAAAACTGTCAGACAAATCAAACTCAACTCTCAACGATTGGAGCACGTTTTCAATATGGTTTGTTAGTGTGGCCACCACGGCGTTGCTGCTGATGAATGTCGATGTGAATGTGAATGTGGATGCGTATGTGGGCAACGGACGGATATACACATGGTGGTGGCGCTGTCAGCCGTTTGTGGAGCTGGTCGGATGTCACCTTATTTTGAGGGCTGCTGGTTCGGTTTTTGGTTAGTTTTTCGAGCACGGCCCGAATGCCGAATATTGATTTGAATCAATTAATTCGTGCGGTTGTCGCTGGAATTACTCCCTCGAATCTAATTAATTTTAATGCTCCAATACATAGAGAAACTCACACACACACACACACACACACAGACAGAGGCGACAGAGTGGCAACGTTTTAGTTAGTCGCAATGAACGAAAATGCATATTGAAGTCGAATTATGCAATTTGCTACTAAATTGATTGCATTTGCACAGCTGCAGATTTAGCTGGGCAAAGGAAAGAGACGACGCATGCAGATAGACAGAGATGGCATATATTAGAGTGAACATGCTGTACAGTCTAACTAGATGCATACATACACATACATATTTATATAAATGGTATATATGTATTAAGTGGAATGAAATTATTACGAAAAAAATATATATATAGAGAAAAAGAGATAGAGATAGAGATAGAGACAGAGTTAGAGTTAGAGAAAAACAAATAAAATGTTGGTTCATTACAAATTAAGTGGACTCAGATGGGGCCGTGACTTAATCCGATTCGATTTGAAATTAAAGAGACATTTTTTTGTATTTACTTTATTGGAAATGAATATTAGATTATATTATGGCAACATGTACATGTACATAACATGTGGCAAAATATGTATATATGTACATACATATATCTGGTAAATATTGATTGTACGCTATCAATTGCTGTTTATTGATTTTCTGATTGATCTCATGAAAAGTTTCACCTCTTGATCATCAATAAATCATACCCAAGTCAAATTAACTCTCAAGCCAGTGCAGGCAGCTATATGAAGAGGCGTGGTTAACTCACACTCTGTAGGAGAATTGAGAATTGAATAGTAGGGCAGCATTTAAAGGCAGGTAGAGCTATAGAGGGGCAGACATTGTCCATATATACATAAATAGCATATTTATAGCACTGCTCTGTCTGCCATTCTTTATATATTGCTGTGTACTGCTCTTCTATGCGATTCTCATAGGCTCAACAAGTACTACATCTTCATGTAGGAGTTTTTCAGTATCCGAATCCACAAACGACATAAAATGCAAGTAAATAATTTGACTCTCTGGTGTTTCTGAAAATATTATAAAAAATTAATTCAATTCTATACATCTATGTTATGGGATAAACATATAGATAGTTTATATATCTATGATGATATATTTACAAATACACATATACATTTTTGCTTATACGTAATTCCCCATCGGGTCGGTGTTACTAATGAAATTATATCCTGTACTTTGCTTAGGCTTTTATATTTAAATTGACTCTCGTCTCTTTAATAAATAAATAAATAAACTCGAAAGAGTAAAACTTTAAAATCAATTTTAGTTTTTAGTCTGATATGCTTTCATATTTTTTTTTTATAAATATATATATCTATATATATTTTCTATTCTATTATATCATTTTGATTTCAGCATATATGCCATATCTTAGGAGTTGTTATATTCGCATGACTACAACAGGTTTTTATTTTATTTTATTTATTTATTTTTATTTTTTTGTATAATTGTATTCATGCCTAAGCCAAAAACAACCATTGCAGATAATATTTTATATAAAATATTTATTATAAATACAAATAATATAAATATAAATAAATAAATATATCATAATAATATATTCTCTACACATATAAATCTATACACATCATCTAATCTCAATCCTATCTCAACTGTATCTCATTTCAATAGATATACAAAAATATAATTTGTGTACATACATTGAAAACATTTGCATTTTCACCATCTAAATAGGGTATTTAATTTTCTTGATGTTCGGCAGCATGATTTCATTTATTTGTGCATATATTTATATTTAAAATTGGCGGCAAAAATCATATTTCATATTTAATAAAATGCGCTGCATGCATTATTATTATTATTATATTCATTATATTAAGCATATTTCTATTATTTTTCGGCTGCAAGCAATCAAACTGTTAAACATTCAAAGCGCTGACCACTCCAGCCAAACGCACAAAAAGCGAAACTCGTTGCGTTTACCGCACAAAAGGTTAACCCATACACGCACACACACACACTCGCACACACACACGCACACACATATGCGTTGTTGTTGTTGATGTTTTTGGCAACGGCAGCCGCGACTATGGCACCAAAAATGATTTTGATTTTTGGCAATTGCAAAATAAATACGATCATTTTAAAACAAAATGCCAACAACAATGCACGAGTGTGCGAGTGTGTGTGTGCCTACACATGTATACATATATGATATGATTTGAATACATTTTGGGGACCCGGGCAGAATGATTTGAAATCGTTTTGCGGTTTTTACGAGTTGCAAATCATTTTAATTAAAATATCAAAATTAGAAAATGGAAAATGATTACATTATTCATTAGTTTTCATTACGCATGTTTATTTATTAGCAAACATTTGTGGCTCGTTGCACTTTTCGTTGCGCTCACTGTACGCCTGGCGCCATCTAGCGGCGCCTGTTGCGCCCAACAGCCAAATTACAAATTAAAAAAAAAAAAAAAAGTAAAAGAAAAAGAAAGCAGACCGACAAGAAAAAATATCATAAGCCATTTTCATAAGCAGCGAAAAGCTTGCAAAGTTTTCCTTAAGTTTCCTCACCGAGCAGCAGCAAAAAATGACTTACGAAATACTTGAGGGTTGCCCAGCTCAGCTCTAAATATGTGTGTGCGGGTGTGTGTGTGTGTGCGTCTGCGCATTACATTTAACTTAGACATTCACCCCCTTTCACACTGGATTCACGACCCGACTTGGCGTTTCCTTGGCGCGCCAAGTCCAAGACGTTGGCCAAGGCGCAACTTTGCATTGCTTGGCGGATTTTTTTTTTCCTTACTTTTCAGCTGCGTTTTTTTCTAGAGCTGAGTTGCCGTCCAAAGCTAATAGATGGCGCCAGCTAAAAGCTTTGCGTTACGCTGAATCTCAAGTGTTTCACTTTTTTTTCTGAATATTTGCTTTTCTATTTCGTTTTTTATTTCTATTTATTTTTGGCGAATTCATGTGAAATGATAACTGCTTGTTTCAAGAAATCGCCATTACTCTATGTGCACGCACACATACGCACTTTAAGGGTAAGTCTCACACACACACACAGCCGCCTCATGCTCTGTTCGAGCGTAAGGCATTTCGACCAATTATAAGTTGTGGTTAACCGCAACATTTATTCAAGAAAATGTTCGGCATATGCCTGACTGGGCGTGCGTGCGAGCGGGCCGGCTATACTGGCTCAAGAGCAACGGACTGGGTTGGCTGAGTGAACTCTGGTATCGAGCAGGAGGCGGAATGGAATGGAATGCGAGGGAGAGTGAATTGTGTTTGTGGATATGGAAACTAGAAAGCTGGAAACATTATTGAACTGAGCAAATGCCAACTGCTGCGCACGATTTGCATTTTCATATTATTATTACTCTTATTTTATTTTATTTTTTTTTCATATGAATTCTATGAGAAGAGCAGATGAATTTCATGAAGAGCATTTCAGAAATGCAAGATAATATCTCTTAGAGTCAAATCCGGGCTTTGGTAGTTTATTTTATTGTTGTTTATTTATTTTTGCTATTAAATAAATTATTTTTTATTTTTTTTTTTAATTTATTTAAGTAAATACAATTTATTAAAAGCAAAGCATTTATAAAAACGAAAATGTTTATGACAATAAATAATAATACTTATTACAAAATTAATATTTTTTTCTTAAATTAATAAATATATATTTTTACATGGAGCTCCAAGTGAAGTAAAAATATAAATAGCCAGAACCTTAAATTTAGAAACTCTCTATACATATTAAATCCAATTTGCCTAGCTGACAAAAAAATATGAGCAAATTTAATTGCAAGTGGTGGAGCAAAGCCTTTGAGAGCTCTTACAACCTCATCTCTTATACTTTGATCAATGAACCTGAAACTTTGCAGTTTACCCGCAAGCTCAGTTCATTTGTTTGTAAAAGCTACTGAGACAACTGTATTATTGAAGCTGACGAAATTAAAGCTAGTGCAAGGCAAAGTACTCAAACGGTCTTATATGATCTCTTATACTTTGATCCAACTGTGAAATTAATTTGCAGCCGTAGTGCATTTATGTGTGAACTGAGATGATGCGGAGCAAATACCATTACAATTGAAGCAGCAGACTCTTGAGCATTGTCCCTGAAAGCTTTTATACAAACTCTTATACTCTTATTAAAATGAATTATATATGTGTAGCCTTATCTCATCTGCCTGTGAGCTGAACTTATACTAAGAGTTATTGGCATTGCAAAAACTTTGGCTCTTATACTTTTATGAGTCTTATGCCTAAAGCCTCATCTCATCTCCCTGCGAACTGAGCTTACACTAAGAGCATACGACATTGCAATTAGAGCAGCAGAGACTTTGTTTGATTAGCGTCAAGTGTTCGCTCTTATAAAATCCTCTCATACCTCGATCACATTGTGAAATTTACGTACTGCTTTATCTCATCTGTCTGTGGCATTAGCATAAAAGACGTATGTAAGCAACTTGACTCAGTGCCTTGGCACGTTGAATTAATAGTTTCGCAGGTTGAAACGAATCGCCTTTTGAGTCGGCAACCGACGGCAATATGTTGGAATAGAAGCAGAGTGAGAAGCAAAGGCTCACCTTGGTTCGCTCACCTTAGCCAGGCAGCCACAGGGCCAACGTAGCGACATTAGTTTGGCGTAAAATCCATTAAAAATCCATTCTAATATATGTCACGCTAAGGCAGCGCATGCCACAGCGCATAATGAGTGACGGGCGGTTGGGTGGATCGGGTGGATTGGGTGGAGTGGGTGGTTGGCCTCAGCTGACAGCTTAAAATAAGATACCACATGCTCTTTGTGCGCTGTCTTTGCACTTTGCTCGCTTTCCCCACTTTCGCAGTTTTTGCCAGTTTTTCGCTTTTCCACTTTACCTTTTGGCTTAAGTGCGACGATGCCATTTTTCAGCGAGCCGCAGAGCGACGCCAGCAGGAGGCGGGCCAAGTGGTTGCCACACTAATGAAACTACCAGATTGAGGGGACGAGTGCATATAGCCAAAGCAAAGCAGCCTCAATTTTGGCATTCTCATCAAGCGAGCCAACCAGCACCCACCACTCGCCTCCTGCCTGCCGACTCCTGCCACCCGCGCATGTTATAGCCGCCGCTTTTTATTGATTTCATAAAATTTTTATTAATAAACATTCGTGAAATATCCTGGCTTCAGAAAATTGAAACACTGCGGAATTTTTTAATGGAAGCAAACAGCTAGCCGACAAAAAAAAAAAAAAAGAAGAAAAACAAAATAATAGAAGACGAAAAAAAGAATATAAAAATAATAATAAAAAAAAAAGTCGAAAGCGCAATTCAAACCAGCAACAACAACAACAATTGCGCTCAAATCAGTGTAATAAAATGTGCCAAGAAGAAGCTGCTGCTCCGACTCCTGCTCCTGCTGCTCCGACTCCTGCTGGATCTGTGGCAAGCGGAAGCGCCAGCAATTAAAATGGCGCTTGGCCCCGCTTGGCCAAAGAGACTTCAAAAAATGCCAAAAAGTTCAAATACTAATGAATTATCCTTTATTAGGATAATGTATGATGTGGTTCTCTGAAGAGTTTGCCTCTTCACGCAGCAACAACAACAACAACAACAACAACAACAAACAATGTCGACAAGTCGACGAGAATGTTTCGCTGGCTTTTACACAGACTTCCAAGCGAAAAAGCATCCATTGACTATCTAAAGCAGCTTGACCAGAGAAAGAAAGAGAGAGAGAGAGGGATGAATGGAATAGCTGGCATTATATATTATATATATCTATATATCTCTTTATATACAAATTACATTCAAGTCAAGTCCATCTTAAAACGTAGTGTATGGCAAATTCGCTGTGCTTGGCCAGTTTCAAGTTGTTCTTCAGTTTTCAGACTTATCTCCCCGCCTAGGGTTGCAGTCAGCTGATGGGGGTGTGGCAGGAGGGCTGGATTTTGGGGCAACTGCGGCTAGGATACTGTTGGCAATTTATGAAAAGAGCCAAATTAATCAGACTAATAACGAAAACACGCCGACGAAAAGGCGGCTGGGTAAAAAAGAAATGGCTCGCAAAGGCGGATGCGGATGCGGAAGAGAGGGAGAGTGGGAGGACGCTGCGGATGCCTGCTACGGTAAAGTGCTCTGATGAGGGCAACAACAAGCAGCTGCAAAAACTTATGCAAAGTTTTCTTAATGAAAAGATTTACGATGGCAATACTCAAAATTAGCAAAAACTGAGGTTGTGGTAAACAATAAGCGCTGGGACGAGCTGACAGCCAGCGTGAGCAGCAGAGCAGGAAACGGAGGGCAGAGGGCAGAGGGCAGTGACTGGGGCTGGACTGGATAGTAGCTGCTGTTGCCTGGCTGGATACTTATAAAGTTTTTACTGCCAGTGCAGACTCCACCGCCGGCGGTTGAAATAACAAACTTTATGAGAAATTTGTGGACCTTCTTGTAGTTTTTCTGTTCCAGTTTGTTGCCGTTGCCGTTTGCCGTTTGCTGTATGCGCCTTGGGCAACTAACCAGGGCTGCACTCATTTTTGTGGTCAACTGTGGGCAGTCGATAGAGCTCAGTGGGCGAGCCAGCCCAATTAGCATTCATATTTTTGAATAAATATATACATCTATGTTGTTGACCCACGACCGACGCATACCAAAATTAGAAAGAGCACAAAACACCAATCGGAAAGTGAACTAAATATGAAATTAATAAACTGCATTGCATTGCTGCCATGACAACGTGCAACCAGATTTTGAGCATTGCGGCCAAGGCTTAGAGTTTAGCTGCCCAGACGCCATTGTGCACGCTCGTCGGAGCAGAGATTATTAAAATAATTCGCATGACATCAATTCACTTGATTAGAATTAAGAACCGAACCGAGACATGCTCAACTGACACATACCCAATACAGGTATATTAGCTCTGCCCCTGGATACCATCGATAGGCGTCGAGGATTGGCGAGAGACATTGGAATTGTAGGAGAGTAGACATCAGTTGATATGAAATTATGAGCTAATTGGCTGTGCTCGATAACATAGACTTAGAATTAATAGTAAATAATTAGTAGTAGAATTAGTAGTATAATAGTAGTAGAATTAGTAGTAGAATAGTAGTTGAAGGTAGTTGATATGAGATTATGATCCAGTTGTTAGTGCCCGATGAATAGATAAGCCGTAGAGTTCATAGTAAAGAATTAGTAGTAGAATAGTAGTAGAATTAGTAGTAGAATTAGTAGTAGGAGAGTAGTAGCAGGAATCAACTCACTTGATATGAAATTATGATCCAGTTGGCAGTGCCCTATAAATAGATAAGACAAATAATTCATAGTAAAGAAGTAGAAATAGAATAGTAGTAGAAGTAGTAGTAGAATAGTAGTAGCAAACATCAATTTAGTTGATAATAATCTCTAACTCTGCTCGACTAACAAATACCTAGTATTTAAATACTATCCAGAGAAGTGGAAATAGCAGTAGAACAGACAAAGAACAAACAATTCACTTGATATGAGCTTAGGAGCTACTTGGCTATGAATAGAATAGACGTAGAATTAGCAGTAGCTCAGAGATTTAGATAGTGTGACATTAGAAATAAGGATCCATTTATGAAATACTGAACTGGTACCTAATACTTTAAGACTGTTTAGAAAGATAGAAATAGTAGTAGAGCAGAGATTTAAAAATTATCCACGAATTCATTAATACACTGTTGGTTACAATCGAAATGGAATTAGTAGTAGAAGAGAAATTCAAATAATTCCCTTTGCATAAATTCATAGCTCGATTAACAAATACCGATCAATTTGCGGCTATTGAGCGATAAGGAATTCATATTATTAGTATTACTAATTTTATATCTCTAGAAATTATTATTAATACCAGGGACCGTAACGATTATAACTTTTATAGCAAAAAATTAAAAAATAATTATTATTTTTTGATTAATTAAAAAAATATATATTTTTAATTATTAAAATTGATTTTTATGATAAAAATCAAAAATAATTATTACAGAACAATTCTTATATAAAAATCAAATCATAACTCTTATTTTTAATTTTTATTATAAAAATCATAAATCTTATTTTTTATTTTTATTAGAAAAACCATAAAAAAAATCATAAAAAATAATTTGAATAATTAAAAATATTTTTTTAATACAAAATTACAAATAAAAGTTTATTTTTTTTTTTGAAATCGCCATAAAAAAAATTCTTATGTGTGTTTTCCTCTCTCTTCTTGGGAATTCTTTTGAGCCTCAATTTTTGTAAATACGTAACACTTAATACTATTAATTAATACTATTATTACTTCTTTAATGATTATCATATATATTTAAGGTTTTATTTCCATATCAATATGTATAGGAATGTGAATATGAAACATAAAAATCTCTTTTTGACCACAAATTGAGAATAGAATTTCTTAAATTCTAGTATTTATTTAATACCATATAGAAAATGTGCTTAAAGTCGCATAAGTATCAATTCACAATTTCTTAAATGCTACAAATTGAATTGAATTTCTTCTCGATTTATTTATTTATTTATTTTTTTGTTAAAATCGATTCCATGGAATGCCGCAAATACCACTTCCTTTTCGCCCGTACCCAAAAACCCTTCCACACGAGCAGCAGCAGCAGCGGCGGCAGCAGCATAAATATATACTACATATATAGAGCAAAAAGAAGGGTTAAAACAATAGAAAATGTTGCCAGCGACAATGTGAACCAGAATTGCGACGAGTGGTTGGGTGCTTACAGTTGGAGTTGAAGTTCAGATCGGAGTTGGAGGGCTGAAGCTTCGCCAAACAATTCTTTATGTGTATTACGCTGGGAACGTTTTTAACGGCCCGTTCAGCTGTTGTTCTATATAGTATGCCACCGCCTCCCTGTCCCCTGCCCCCTGCCCACGTCTGGCGACTGGGCGAGCCAAATCATTATTACAACAACAATGAACTCTAAACGCTGTTGCTATTGCTGTTGCTGCTTCGACTTCTGCATCTGTTTTCAGCGCCGTAAGCCGTGTGCCCCATTTGCTTGGCATTTTTCAACTGCTGCAGTCGTGCCCCGTCCCCTCCCGTCCCCGTCGCCGTCCTGCTGCTCCTCAGACGAACCCAGTGCGGACATCGAATCCTTTCGTTCATAAATCAAGTCTTTGGTTTAATTAAATCTTGTGTTGGCGGTAAAAACGCTGAAAGAAAAAAGCCAAAAGAAGCAAACAAAACAAAAATCAGTTAACAATGCGCTAGCACGACTAGCATATACCCTATACACAGCAATATTCGCTCAATGAGCATTTAGGGAATATTAATAAATAGCGAAATATGAATACTTATTCAATTTCTAAAATATTTTGAAGAGCAACAAATACAGCCTCGATTGACGTAGTATTTTAACGTCCAACTCATCACGGCTTCCGGCCAAAGTGTGAGCCAAATATTGTACATAGCCCAAGGCGCTCATGGAGGAGTAAAGTCAGACTGCTGCGAGTGACTGTTAGGAGCCCAGCTAAGGGCGCCACGTTATAAAATTTCGCCGTGGTTGCCCTTCTCACATTTTCTTTTTCTAGCTCATTTCCGCTTTTTGGTCTGGATGCTGGAATTTTAGGCTCTGCAATTGAAATTAAGTTTTGTTGTTTTGTTTTGTTTTCTTTTTTTCAATTGTTGCCATGGACTTAATAAACCTGCTATGAACTGGTATGGTAAAATGTATATACATATTGCTTTATAATGCTATAATATTTTGTCATGCTATTTCTGTGAAATGGTTTATATATTTATTACAAATATATTATATGAGAAATATGGTAAAAAATAAAAAAAAAAAATCAAAGAGCAAAGCCTAGAAATTGCATATTTTAAGGAAAACAAATATTGCTATTTACGATATATTTAATAATTATTCATGTATATAGAACAATGCAAGACAAGCAGAAATTATGAATATAATACCTACAATAAAATTTAATATATGTATTTTAAGTAATTTTAAAAACATATTTTGATCTAGGCAAAATTGTTTCAGTCTAAAATCCAAGCCAAGCTAAAATTATTAATATCCTACATACTATAAAATTTAATTTATGTATTTTTTATAATTTTAAAAACACAATTTCCTCTAGGCAATATTGTTTTAGTGTAAAGTTCAATCTATTTTTATCGCTTTATCATCAAAGAGAAATGCAAGATAGGCAAAAATAAAAATTAATATCACAGATACAATGAAAATTTAATATATATATTTTTAATTATTTATAAAACACAATTTCATCTAGGCAAAATTAAGTTATAATAATAAGTTATAATAATAAAATATTGTTCTTTAAGATATTTTTGGTTATGGATTATCAATATTATATGCTATAGAATACTTTTTGAATATTACTGGATTATTATACATACTTTTTTTCTAAAGAAAACAAGTAAGAGCAACCAGGTGCAACCGACTTTACCCAATGGGAAAATGTAATTTGTACCCCCATATGCATTTTTGGAAGTGGGTGCTATAAATTTGGCTACCAATTTGCCACGCCTCCATACATATGGTTGGTCAGTTTTAAAAGGAGTCCAAATTGCTTGAATTAATAAATAATAAATGATTTAATCAAATAAAATATAAATAAAATATATATTAATATATATTATATATTATAGAATATATATTATATTATATATTTTATTATAACTTATAAAAATTATATATACCATTTGCAAATAGCTTATATATCCGGATTTCCCATTTTTCAGACGAATATTGTAATTGCAAGATGGTATAGGATAAGTACAAATTGTTTTACCATTACTTAGAATTAATTGTTATGCATTTTAGAAATATATAAATATCTTGAAAAATATCTTAGGTTTTTTTTTAAATATTTAATTTTAATCTTGATATTTTTAAATATTTAATTTTGATAAAGATAGAGATAAAGATTTAATATTTTATATACATCTACATATTATGGAATGGTACCAGGGCAGATTGCATATCATACAAAATAATGCATTATAGATTTCAGCTAAGTTAAGGAATAAAAGGAAGAAAATTTAAGATTAATGAATCAATTATGTACCAAAAATTCTCTGACTTGATATTATATAGCAGATGTCTTATCAATATAATTTTGGAGTTATTGACTCATAATTCCATTGCCTTATACGGTCAATCTGTGCCATCAACTTGCTTACAGCAAGTTTTGTTTAAAGCCCATATAAAATTTCGCTGGCAGTTAAAGGCGCAAAATGGGAAAATTGCTATGAAATTGAATATTGTTGTACACGGGCGCTAAAGACAGGGAACGGGTTTTGCTGTTGTTGTTGCTGTTGTCGTTCTGGAAATAGCAAAGCAAGCAGAGTGTAAAGAAATAGGGAGTGGAAGGGAGTTGGAGCGAGCATTTAAAGTCCGGGGAACTAAAATGTGAGAAACCAAAGAGCGACAACAAGTGATGAAATATAGTGAAAACCGAAAGGGAAACGTAAAATTGAATGCAGGACACGTTGCAGGATTTATGGCCAGCAGAAGCAGCCGCCAAACCCAGACTAATAAACACTGAGAGCGAGAAATTAACACGAGAGCGAGCCAGTGCCTGGGCAGAGGAAGCGTCGGAGTAGGCGGTGGGTGGGAGGAAAGGACAAGACACGAAACAGCAGCAAAGTGGCTGGGAGAATTATAGGCAAATGCCAACGGCATTTTGGCCAAATTTTACGTGATGCAATGTGCTGACGGGTTGCCAATGGGAGTTGAATGCTAGAGTTGAATTCGGATCTAGATTTCGTATTTCCCATCTTGCATCTTGGATTTGGATTTAGACCTGGTGGTTGACTTGACGATTCGGCCGTGCGGCAAAGGGCAAATGAAACGAAACGAAACGAAACGAAATGAAATGTAATGAAATCCTTTACCGTAAGAATTTCATGGACGTCAACACGTGCTCGCTGCGAGACAGAGCCGTTGACAGCGCACTCCCGCACTGGCCGCAGTCACAGCCCTTCCCGTTCCCTCGCCCCCCGCTTATCTGGCACAACTTGTAACAATTTCTAATTCATATGTTGCCAAGGCAGCGGCCGGCTCGAGACCCGAGCTCGATGATTTATGGTGGACGCACGCGAATACGAAATGAAAGGCGATGCCACGTCCTTGGACTTGGATGGCTCCAGCACCAGCCCAGCCTCTGCTTCGGCTTTGGCTTCACTCTGTTTAATCATTCAATAGGCAATTTGTTTGGCTCACTCGCCGAATGCATCGAAATGAAATGAAATGAAATGTTTTACACATTAGACGCTCGCTCGATGACTTGGGCTAGCTTGGCTCTGGTCATGCATCTTCAGCAGGCATATTTAATATCATTTGTCTTGCCTACGGGCGTCACTGTGCGGTTTGAGTGCCCACCCACTGTCAGCCCAGCCCCATGTGTGCGTGGGGGAGGACGGGGGGTTGAGGTCGGTTGTGATTTATGATTATCAAAGTATTTGTTACCTTTATGCCCAAGTTATTTGCTCGCACATAAATCATTTCGCTGACCCAACTTTGGCGCTTTGATTAATTTCTTCAATTGCTGTCGCGATTGGCGCCTGCGATTGCTCATTGGCGGCTCCCCCTCTCCCCCTTTCCTACCGTGTGCCAAAGTGTTAACGCCAAACATAACTCAAATCAAATCAAGCGGTCAACAGGCAACGCACAAATCAGCGCAACAAACGCAACTCGAATTTATTTTTATTAGCCAATAAAGTCGACGAATGGGTATAGAAAAAAATAGGTTTAAATAATATAAACAGAAATATTAAATTAATATATTTGTTTTAATTTGTATCATATTATCATTTTGATTCTCATATATATATATATATATATATATATATATATATATATATATATATATATATATATATAAATATATATATATATATATATAATATATAATGTTGCCAACATTCATTGGAAGAATTGAGCACACATTCATAGTCAATTATAAGGCTAGGACGTCTATTTAGCGAGCAAATAAGATAAATACTTCCAGCAGTTTCAAAGATGTCTTTGGCATAGATGTTCCTTACATCGAATCTTGTAGCAGTCAGCTTTTGTCAGGCAGCTGCCCTTACTCAAGTTTCAAGTTTTATTTTTGCAACATTCATTGGAAGAATTGAGCACACATTCATAGTCAATTATAAGGCTAGGACGTCTATTTAGCGAGCAAATAAGATAAATACTTCCAGCAGTTTCAAAGATGTCTTTGGCATAGATGTTCCTTACATCGAGTCTTGTAGCAGTCAGCTTTTGTCAGGCAGCTGCCTTAACTCAAGTTTCAAGTTTTATTTTTGCAACATTCATTGGAAGAATTGAGCACACATTCATAGTCAATTATAAGGCTAGGACGTCTATTTAGCGAGCAAATAAGATAAATACTTCCAGCAGTTTCAAAGATGTCTTTGGCATAGATGTTCCTTACATCGAGTCTTGTAGCAGTCAGCTTTTGTCAGGCAGCTGCCTTAACTCATGTTTCAAGTTTTATTTTTGCGACATTCATTGGAAGAATTGAGCACACATTCATAGTCAATTATAAGGCTAGGACGTCTATTTAGCGAGCAAATAAGATAAATACTTCCAGCAGTTTCAAAGATGTCTTTGGCATAGATGTTCCTTACATCGAGTCTTGTAGCAGTCAGCTTTTGTCAGGCAGCTGCCTTAACTCAAGTTTCAAGTTTTATTTTTGCAACATTCATTGGAAGAATTGAGCACACATTCATAGTCAATTATAAGGCTAGGACGTCTATTTAGCGAGCAAATAAGATAAATACTTCCAGCAGTTTCAAAGATGTCTTTGGCATAGATGTTCCTTACATCGAGTCTTGTAGCAGTCAGCTTTTGTCAGGCAGCTGCCCTTACTCAAGTTTCAAGTTTTATTTTTGCAACATTCATTGGAAGAATTGAGCACACATTCATAGTCAATTATAAGGCTAGGACGTCTATTTAGCGAGCAAATAAGATAAATATTTCCAGCAGTTTCAAAGATGTTGGCATAGATGTTCCTTACATCGAGTCTTGTAGCAGTCAGCTTTTGTCAGGCAGCTGCCTTAACTCAAGTTTCAAGTTTTATTTTTGCAACATTCAGGCGTAGCCAGATATTTTTTTCGAGGGGGGTTTTCAGCAAATATTAAATACACATATTCGTACTTAATAAAATAAAAATTTCAAATTTTTTTTCTACAAAAGAATGTCTATTTTCCGACTTTTTTTCGCCATTTCGTTCTACAATAAATAAAGTAATTATTTTATTACAAAAGTATCTTTCCAAATTTTCGACTATTTCGACTATACATATTATATCATATTACAATATGTATTCTCCTAGTAATAAATATTTATTTAATTTTTTAAATTTTTAATTTTTTAATTTAATCATATACTATTTATTCTCTTTTATTAACAATCGATTAAGATTCTCTTAATTTTTCTTGTATATATTTTTATTTTTTATTTATTTATTTTTGTAGTAATATTTATGTATTGAATATATTTACTATAATTTTATCACATGGTATTTATTCTAAAATACATATAATTTTTTTTAGTATTATTTTTTTGTATTTCATATATTTTTTATATCATATTATAATATTTATTCTCCGATAATACATATATATGTATTTATTATATATATATATATTTTAATTTCATCATATTATAATATTTATTCTCTTTTATTGAGTTTCTGTTAACTTTTCTTATATATATATATTTATTTTTTTTTTTAAATTTTAAATTTAATTAATTTTTCGTTTTAATTAATTTTTTAATTTTTTATTAATTAATTTGTATCATATTGTGATATATGTATATTTATATATTTATTTATTTATATTTATTTTGAGTAATATTTATGTATTGCATATATTTATTATATTTTGATGATAATATGATATTTATTATTGGATAGTGCAATAGATAAAAGACACATGTATAGACTCTCTAGCAAATGCTGAGCCTTACTCACTCAATATTGAATTTCTGGCTGAGAAGAGGAAGATGCCTGAGTCGCGTGTGTTCAAGGAGCTATGAGCTGGACTCAAGTATAAACAACTGCTTCACACAGGATATTTTATATAGAAAACTTTCAGTGAGAAAAAATAAATGAAGCTCTTGAAATTAACCAAAACTCGGAGAGGTATATTATCTTGATTGGCTACTCTCTCTCTCTCTGTCTCTAACTCTATACTATTTATCACATTAGCAATCTGAATGCCATGTTATAGACATAAAATTTGACTCGCTCAACTGGTCAATCAGCCAAATTTTGGATAGGGAGAGTAGAGCTGTGGCTGCACTGGCAAAGCCTAAAGGTAAACTCAGCGCCATGAATTATATATTTGGATTTATTTGAGGCCAAGTAAAACAAATGACCCAACAATCGTCGCCGTCTTCGGAAAACGCACATTAAAAAAAGGTCGGAACGAAAAGCAAACAGAACACAATCAAAATGGGGGAATGAGAAATGAAGTGCAGAAGCAGGCGAAGGCGAAAGAGCGCAAATAAATAAACGACAAAACACAAAGCATATTAGGCTAAGCTACTTGCGATTTCCGTTACATGCCCGCCGGCCAGGGCAGCTGGCTATAAAAATCCGGAAGCTGATTAGCCTTCCGCCGTATCCAGCCCGGCCCGGCCGAGAGCGCTGACCGGGTGGTTGAGTTTTATGAGGTACAAAAATTAACAACGCCTTTGGGGTTGTCTTGAGGCGGCCAGCAACGACAACAACAACAACAAAGGAACAAGAGAAAAAAAAAAAACAAGTTGCCAAGTCTCATAATCGAAATTGGTCACAGGTGGCCCCCAGCAGTTGACCATGGCCCCCGACCTGCTCCAGCCCGCCCCGTCCCTGTTGCCATTTTTCCAGTTTCGACCCCACTGTCCGACTTGACTTATTGAAATTAAATGTGCTGGCCAGCAGATAATACCCATTTAAGGCGTGTTTAGTTAAGTTGAGTTTGATTTGGGTGCTACAAGCTGCGTCCGTCGCGTTCGCCTTCTCCGCCTTGGCCATTAGTTGGCATTTACTTGAGTCCCAGTCCCTCCTCGTTGAGGAAGGGGCGCCCAGACGGCTGATTATATCAACCCGCACGCAGCGTCTCGCTTTCACTGAGAATGCCTAATGTAAGCCGAGCACTTGGTAGGTGGAATAAACATATTGAACTAGGCTAACACTGCTGTACTCTAGGGATTGCTCGACTCGCAGCTACCCTGGCTAAATAACTTGCAGAAAAATATAAAATATTATATAATAAAAAAAAATTATTTATCTAAAAAATAATTAAACTAAAAATTAACCAAGAACTCAAACTTCTCTAGAGCCAAAAGTATTTAATAAAAAATAAATAAATTATAAAGTTCAAGTTAAGCTATTTTATATATATTGTATATCTATATAGAGCCTTAAGATTATATGCTGAAATTATTTATTCGTTTTTTTTCTGTTAAATACTTTTGGTCATATGCTGAAATTATTTATATTACAATTGTAAGTACTTAACAGAAAATAAACATATGCAGCATAAATAATTTCAGCATCTATCCTGAGCATAATGCTCCATATAAATATATAAACTGAAATTAAACGCAAGTTCTTGAAGCATTTCGAAAATAGTTTAACTTGAAGTTAATAAACTCAATATTATTTTATTAAAACAAATATGTATTATATTCCAGTATTTATTATATTGTTATATTATATTATGAAAGCATATTGCATAACAATTTTTACAACATTTTAGACTTTATATATGTATATCTATAAAATTTAAATTATATATATCATCAAATCAATAATTTAATAATAATAATTAATAATTTATTTTACTGTATTTTGCCTAGAAAATTTTTATAATAAAAATTAAAAATAAGAGTTATGTTTTGATTTTTACATAAAAATTGATTTAGAATAATTATTTTTGATTTTTGTCATAAAAATAAATTTCAATAATGAAAAATAATATTATTATTATTATTATTATTTTTTTTTTTTTTATTTGTTATTACTCTATATATCATCAAATTTATACAATAATAATAATTTATTTTACTGTATTTTGCCAAGAAAATTTTTATAATAATAATTGAAAATACGAGCTATGATTTGATTTTTAAATACAAATTGATTTATAATAATTATTTTTGATTTTTATTTATGATTATTTAAAAATTACTTTCAATAATCAAAAATAATGTATTTTTATTACTCAAAATATAATTCTTATTTTCTAATTATTATTATTATTATTATTATTATTATTTTTTTTTTTTTTTTCAATAAAATGTATAATTGTTACGGTCCCTGCTAGAAATCCTTAAGTGAATCATCTGCTCAAACTCAACTAACACTAAAACTCAAAAGTCTTTCCAATCGAACTAGAGTCCTAAAGAAAACTGATTGCAAAGCTAGAAGAGCTAGACGAGCATAATATTGACGAGTTCCAGTCTAGACCAACTACTGCTTAATAGACGTCACCATTTCTCGATTTCGATAAGAATTGCAGACAGGCAAAAAAAAAAAAAAAGAATAATATTGAAAGGGAATGAAATGTCGCACAATGGAGTAGGAGAATTTTACAGAGAATGACAAACAAGTTTGAGAGATAGATGGACAATACACTCTTGAAGCTCGTCAGCGGACACTTTGTCCACTAAGCCGAAGTGAACCCCAGACGACAAGCTGACACCGAATGTGTCAGGGCAAGCTGAAGACGGCCTGACATGCTGGGCGCTCGACTCAACTCGACTTGACTTACCCCGCCCCGCATCGCCTCCCGTCTCGTGGCTGTTGTAAATTTTTAATCAAATCTGTGAGACGACAGCAGTCATTAATTTTCCTTCCGCGTCCAAGATTGTGGCCATTTTTCTTTTGGGCTTTGTCACGCCCGCTTCGACTACCTTTGTCACATTTGCATGTTGGGCCAAAATCTGCAGCTCGTAGATAAAACTGACCACAAGCTGTTAAAGGCGAGCAGACACTACCGATTGTTTATTTTCCGCAAAATGGACCGAAACTTGAAGTTACAGCTGCCTTGAGGAAATTGAACGTGTTTCTATATACATACATATTAATAATTATATATTTAAGATGGTGAGAGCCATTAGTATTTTTTTTTAAAGTATTTTATTTATTTAAATTGTATTTTATTTGTATTCTATTTTGTTTTATTTTTTATTTTTTCGGGCTCAACATTTGAGAGAGACAGTGCTTGAGTAAAAGTGGCCCTATATAAAGGGCAGCAGCTGCAGCATTTCTTCAGTCGTCCAGGCCTGTGGGGGTCAGCGCAATAAAGTGAAGTACAGTGTGTGCTCGATCAGCTAAGCATTAAAGACGTAAAGGAACTACGTCTACGTTGATGAAATACTTAGAAGAAAGATGAAATACTTTGCGGAAATACTCTGAGAAATTGTTTAGAAGAAATGCTTCGAAATACGTAGAGGGAAGAAGAAATAGACAGAAAATTAGTGCTAAATCATCAAGAATATATGTATGTATATACTTTGTGGGGTCTGCTACGTCTCCTTCTGCCTGTTACATACATTTCAACAAAAATACATAATACAATTTAAATAAATAAAAAATTAATAAGAAATAAAATCATTTGATGCCTTAGACTGGTTTTAAGTTCTTAAGTTCTATTAGTATTATATCATTCTGTAAAAGCAGAATCTCAGCATATTTTATAAGAAATGTACGTATGTATATACGTATGTACATACATACATGTATGACTTTTGTGCTTCACACTAATTCAGTTGACGCCCTTTTGGGGGCCGCAACAGCATTACTTAATATGGCCAAATAGTTTTGAGCCAAAGAGTGAAACATATGCCGCTGACACATGGCCGGGACGCAGCCGAGGCGCATTGCTCTCAGGCCATACGATATGGAGAGACTGAGACGTGGGGCCCGATGTTGGCCTGGATAGATGGATGATGGCATTTCGGACATTGATAAATCACATATGTGTACTTTTCTATAGAAAGCACGGCACGGTACGGCACGGCGCCACATGCCGCTCTATCGCGGGCTATTTGAAAACGCGACGTTGCAAACAAACCAGTGTACCTCAACTAAACCTCCCGCTGGACCCCCTCTCGCTCACCCTCTCTCTCACATACACACGCATTTGCACTCCCTTGTAGCAACAACATTTTGCAATGCTGTCATGCTCACACACACACACACACACTCACGCACATCGCCAAATTCAACAATTTTCTGCAGCGACATCAAATTACGAACTCATTATTGTTAGCGACGACAATGGGCCTTGGCCAGTGTCCCGTGTCCCGTGTCCTGTGTCCTGTGTCCGTGGGTCCATCGTCCATCCAGGGTTCGTTGGTGTTTGCATTGGCGCGAATTTTGCCAAAAATTCGTTAGAGCCGCGGGGGCGACGCGAGGCGGGGCGGGACAGCATGTGTTATGTGTTTTGGGATATTTGTTGACGTTGATAGCGAGCTTTTGGGTGGGTCAACTCGTTGCGTTGCATTGCGTTTCTTTTTTTGTTCGTTTCGCTCTTTTTTTTTTTGTATTCTGGCTTCAGCTCTATTTTTATTTTCATTTTCATTTTCGCTTCTTTTTTTTTCTCTAAATTTTGCTGTTTTTTTCCGCCGTAGTCTTGTTTTGTTGCGGCGCTGGGCGTGTAAAACGCATGTTGAAAACGTAACGACACCCAAAACGTACCCACATCAAACTGACCAAAATGCATGGAATGCCTATGAAAATTGTAAAGCCGGCGAGCACGCCCAGCTCCGGCTCCGACTCCGGCTCAGGCTCCGGCTCCAGGTCCGGCAGCAACAGCAACAGAGCTGCGCTCATTAAATGACACTCACAGCATGCGAGCCAAAAATTGCACGCTATAATGCACAGGACGCGCGAGCGAACGCGTATGTGTGTGTGTGTGTGTGTGTGTGTGTGTGAGAGTGGGTTGGTGGTTGGTGTGCAGCTCATAAGGGGCGTGGCATTGCATAATTTTAGTTGCGCCATCGTAGGCGCCGAGAAGCTATGCCCTGGCACCCATACGAACGCCAATCCCTAGCCTCCACTCCAGCTCCAACTCCTGCTCCTGCTCCTGCTCCTGCTCCAGCTCCTGCTGCTGCTGCTCCACATAAACCTACAATTTCTATTGCTTGTCACACGCAGAACGCAGAGGGTGCTTTTGTTTTACGCAAAACTCGCCCCGCCGCCCCCTCCACGTTGCCCCTCTACACGGCATATACCATTCCCTTCCACATAAGTTATCTCAGCTTGCCATCTCATAGAGACCAAGTCTTGGTTATTGCACTGAAAAAATCTTAGATCTAATAAATATTATGATGTACAAATACTATATAGAGTTGTATATTTTTATAAATAAAAAAAAATATAAAAATAAAAATAAAAAATAAATAAATAAAAAAAATAAAATAAAATAAAAAATAAAAAAATATAAATATATATAATAACATAAAAATATATACATATATAGTATAAATATCTAATATTTCCTGAGACTTAGCTAGACCTGTGCTTAGTTTCCCATTGCCGTAGGAACCGCTCAAAGAGAATTCCTAGAATTAAAGTCTAGAGAACATCTCATATATTCCCTAAAAATCACAGAGTATTTGCTATGCGTCTAGTCTGTTAGTTGCGATTGCTTCTCGTTTAGTTTTTGGCATCGAGTTTTCGTTTACGTATTTTCTCGTTTTTCGTATTTGCGAAAAACCGTGAAAATTACATGCCGCTGACGCAGCGGCGCCGTCACTCATGATGAGGCAGCTCGGTTTTTTCGGGGTACGGCCATCCGCCTACATTCTCGACTAGGACTCGCTGCTCCTGCTGCTCCTGCTGCACTTTTATTTTCGGTCATTTTATTCGCGACGCGCTGATATGGCACGAAGTTGTCCCAGACCGCAACATCGCATGTTGTAGGTGCGCCAATGACGCTGATTTTGTTCCTGCGCACGGGCGACACATTATTAACAGTTCCTGTGACAAAGCGCGGGCCCCGACTGCAGTTGAGTGGTGTGGGCGTGTCTGTATGTATGTGTGTGCCTGTGTGTGTGTGTTCGGCATGGATAACTCTTGGTATGGCCAGGCAGCGATGGCTGCAATGGGAACGGGCAGAGCACAGCCACCTGTCATATTACGGACAACGGGTAACGGAGTAACCAGGCGACGTTGCTGTTGCTGTTGTTGTTGTTGCTGTCCTTTGCCGGCTGTTTGCTGTCCAACAAAATGTTTTGTGGTTCCCATTGCCCGTTGCAAAGTTTGTGCCTCCGGCTGGTTGTTTATTTTAGATACGCAGCAACATCTCTGCAGCTGCAATTGCAACTGCAACTGGGACTCATTGCCAAAATGAGTCTTTAATAGTGGAGCACGTTGACTCTGCCAAATGCATCAAGATCACTAAATATAGCAGTTAATACTAAATGGCAAATGTAGCTGAAATTAAGTAATATTGAAAGCAGATCGAGTACAATCTTAACTGAAGGCAAGTTTGTGTATTCGAATTTTAAATTGAGTTGGAAAAGATTTTTTTCTTTAAATCTTTTTTTTTTAGAAATATTTATTTAAAATTAAGCAAGTTTTTCAATGCAAAGGTTATTTTAAAATATGTAGCTATGAATGTTAAATATATGTAATACAATATAAGTAAATAATAAATAAATATTACAATATAAGTAAATATATTTACAAAAATAAACAAATAGAGAAATCCCAACGATGGCATTTGAAGAGATTTAATAATAGCATGGGGATAATCCAATCATGGCATCTTCTGATTGAAGACATTTGGAGTGGGTTAGTTATAAGGTCTACATATAAATAATATTAAATTATCAAAATATTAGATTGCCATTTAAAATACATGTCGGGTTCAAGCAGTCTCTAGATTGTTCATTATAAACAATGGTCCAGAAACCAGAATAATTTTTTCAATATAATGAATGCAATCAAAATGAACATATTCCATACTTACATACATATATCTACAATCAAGTTATATTTGTTTACTGAAATTTAATCTCTAGGCATATGGAATATATTTGCTCAATAGATTTTAGTGATTTAGTAAATAGACAAGCTTATCCATATTCCGGAGCGAACCAGGTCATCTGGTAACCCTGTATCTTTTCACAAAGACGTCAGATTGCTTAATTTGTTTATTTATTACTATGTATTATTATTTACTATTTTTATTTTATTATTTTTTCAAATTTTATATATTATTCATATTATTATTATTTTTGTATTTTTTTCTTCAAATTTTTATATAACTTTTATGATATATTACCTTAAATTTATATTATTACTACTTATTTTTATTTATTATTATTATTTTTTTAATTATCATATAATTTGCTTAATTAATTTATTTATTACTTAAATTATGATTATATTATTTGTTTTTTTTTTTTCAAATTTTTATATAATTTGCTTAATAAATTAATTAATAAATTAAATATTTATATTATTATTATATTATATAACATATATAGTATATTTTCTTAAATTTATATTATTTCTATTTATTTTTATTTATTATTATTATTTTTTAAATTTTTATATAACTTATATGATATATTTTCTTAAATTTATAGATCGTATATGGGTCCTTCAAATATGGGCCACATTTTATTTTGGGTTTGAATTTTCCCTGGATTGCTCAAGACAAACAATTAAATCGACAAACTAAATTCAGTACTTCTTGATAATTTCTGACAGGAGCATATATGTAAATCGTACCAACTACAATAAATGTGAACATATATTAACTCAAATCTAATCTCATAGAATAGGGAATTTGTAGTAGAAAAGTTTCTACGGTCCGTCAGTTTATGATAATTTTGGACAATTGTCACGAGCTAATGAGATTTACCTAAGGGACCTTATCTCAAATACATATACTACCATCAAATCCCATAGGCAATCAGAGTCTAACTATTATCATAATATTAAAATAGCTGCACTATTTCCTGCCGCCATTCAAAGTGTGCCCACATATGGCTGACAAACCTCCGGCGGAGAGACAAGGACATCGCATCCCGAATATGGGCGTACATATTCCAGGGAGTTTAATGTCTCGTGTGGAAATCATTAACAAATGGCATCGAATTAAATTTGGCTTATGAGTTGGAACTGACAAATCGCCAGCAGAGAAGACGAAATTAACATGCTAAAGTAAATGAGGCAATAGTCCCAGGACCTCACACACACACAGACACACACACACACATAACATTTGGGACAAAAAGTGTAAAAACGTTAAAGGCAGAAATTAAAAATGAATAACATAAAATAAGGCAGACTTGGGTAGAAGGAAAATGTAATACAGAGCGGGCATTGCAATTGGAATTGGGTTCAATGGGGTTTGTGTGAGAGCCGGTTGGACCTAAGCATAAGCAGGGCTGTCGGAAGCAAATCAACACGTCTGGTTGGGCCACTACCCAGCGGGCACTCGATCTCAGTCAAAAGCATTGTATGAGTGTGCGTGTGTTTGTGTGTGTGTGTGTGCTTCTTGGGGTTGTTTCATTTTAAATTGGTCGCCGTCGTTGTCGTCTTTATGTCACCTTTGACACCGTCTGGTCATTGGCATGACGAGGCATCCAAGGCTGCCGCACACAACTTCTTGCCGGAATTGGATTGCTAGCTGTAATGGTGGCTGCCAGCTAGCTGGGACGTCGTCCTGGCGACCATTCAGTTCCAGCTCAGGCTCACAATAATGACAGGAAGTTGGCTGGCTGGCTGGCTGGCTGACTGGCTGACTGGCAAAACCATCTTAAGAAACGATAATGACAACCTAATAAACTGTTGCCCCCAACAACAAGGCAGCCAGCAGGAGGAGGCAGCAGAAGGCAGCAGCCAGCAAAAGCTGCGCATCAGTTTGAGGTTTGAGCAGCTAGGAAAGACATACACCGCAGCTCATACAGGGCTGAGCGCGTGGCGCTCAAGCGTTAAATAGAAAACTTTATGTCTGCTTCGTTACCTGGCAACACTTGCCTTGCTTGGCCCCGGCGACATCAATTGAAGCACCTTTGCGTCACACACGAGCCATGTCGCCCACACACGCACACACACACGCACACACCCACCCACACACATATCGGCTGCTCATTGCAATAAGTGGGCTTTCAATTAACATACTGCCTCGTGCCTGCCGCCTCCTGTCGACGCCGTCTCCTGCAGTCACATTCCTCGATGACACTCCACGCGTAAGCAATTTGACTTCAGGTCATTATTAACGCCTTCAGTTGGCGCCTGCCGATGCGTTCGGCCACCAGAACCAGCTCCAGTATTCAGCTATCACAGCAGCCTGCTAATTATGCCATCATTAGAGAAACATACACACACACACATGTGCACACATGCAATAAATTGAAATGTCATTGTCTCCGGTTATGCGACAATTTGCGGATAGATTGCGTAGATGTGAGCGCCACGCCCACACCACCTGCTGTGTATGTGTCCTCCCTTACCCAGCTGGAGCCACACTGTTTGCTGTCTATTATGATTCGCCTGTCAAGCTGTCTGTCTCTCTGTCTGTCTGTTTCTCTGCCTATCTCTGAGCAAGTGTGCATATCTTTAATTGTCAAATTTTCGCACAGCAATTAAATGATTTTCCGCTGTTAATTTCTGCAAATTATCGTAATTATAGGCGATTGAAATTGTTGCTGCTGTTGCTGCTGCCCCAGCCTTAAATTGATTATAAACAATTTATGCTGATTACGATATGATTTATATCAATTTTTGGTCATCATTTTGAGGGCTAACATGAGCTGTGGCCTCGACTATTGCATACATAGTTACCTGATGTAGATATTATAGACATTGTTTTCTTCAACTAATCAAGTTTATCTAAGTTTTTAAGCTCACATGAGCTGAGAATAAAGTTAAAGCAACTGAAGCTTTATTTAATAATAATTTCAATTATAAGACTTCATTATTTATGAGATCTGATATGCATTGAAAGCCAATAGAAATGCGAAATATATCATATTTATATTAAGTTGCAAAGGACCTCTGAGGCGTGGCAGATCACATAAAGTATAAAGTATAAATATTAATATTTATGTAATTGATTAAGAATTAATTGCTCATAACAAAGTGTATGTGCATTTATATTTTCTTATATTGTATATATTCAGTTCCTTTAGAAATTCAGAGTAAACTAAGTGGAGTATCAGCTCTTCGGAAGATTAAGGTTAAATATCTCCTGCACAGGCAGTCACGCATTGAGCACAGTTAAATTTTACTCAACGATTGCTTGCCAAATGAATATTTTCATTAAATAAATATTAATTAAATGTAAATGGCATCAGCAACATTTTATTTTTTCAGAATATTAAATGATAATCTCTATTAACCAACTCTTTTGAAATTTATTGATTACATAGACCTATACCAAAAATTCCTGATTTTAAGAATTATTATTTTTATTATACTATTATTTAAAAACAAAATTATTATTATTATTTTTATTTTTAATTTTATTTTTATTATATTTATATTATTATAATTATGTTTATGTTC
Source organism: Drosophila aldrichi (assembly GCA_035045965.1). Taxonomy (NCBI): domain Eukaryota; kingdom Metazoa; phylum Arthropoda; class Insecta; order Diptera; family Drosophilidae; genus Drosophila; species Drosophila aldrichi. Next base: position 1,481,208 of record JAWNOM010000125.1, read on the forward strand.
ATGTTTATTTTTATTGTTATAATTTTTGTTATATATTACTATTAATATAATTATCATTTTTTTTTTTTTGATTAGTATTATTATTTTTGTATTATTTATTTTTACTATTTTTGCTTTATTTTATTTTTTGTTATTATTACTATTATTATCTTTTTTTTATTATTATTTTTTGTTTATTATTTATTATAACTATTATTATCATTATTTTTATTGTTATTGTTATTATTATTTTTTTTATTATTTTTTTTTTATTATTTATTATTACTATTTTTATCATTATTTTTATTATACTCATTCATGAAAATGGAAAAAATTGCATTTTCTACAGTATTTGAACTAAGCTTAGCCTCTGAATTGCTGATGGGATGTGAATGAATATTCCGCAGTCGGTAACGTCCGACTGCAACGCTATTATTTGTTTTTATTTTATTTATTATTACTTTTATTGTTTTTATTTTTTGTTATTATTATGTTTTTTCTTATTTATTTTTACTATTATTATTTTTTAATATTATTACTTAAAAACAAATGTTACATCAATGATATCACCAGGTATATTTTAATGTATTCATTCCATATGCGATAATTATCGCATCAAAATTGTTTAATGCATTTCGAGATTTCTTGATCGATTTTTCTTACGTTAAGAAAATTCGAAAATGAATAAAATTGTTATTTAAATAATTCATACCACAAATTTTTGTGAAAACACAGAAAATTTCCAAAAATATAGCTGAATATTTTCCATGCAATTTATCAAAGGAATTGTGAATGAATGTTTCGAGCAGCATTTCCCAGGGCTCAGTTGCATTAGCTGCTTTGTCATGATTATTAGACTTTCTTTATCCTTATCATTTTTTTTTTTTTTTGGGTCTGCTTGGCTAATTATGTTATTTATTTAAATCTGTCAGCGTAATTTAATATGCGCTTAGCGCTCATTTATTATTCGGCAAGTGGAACCGAATTGAAAGGGCCAAAGTGCATGCGAATGCCCAAATTCCTAGAGCCCACAGACAAAAAGTTAGAGAGAGAGGGAGAGCGAGGGTGGAAGAGTGAGTTTCTCACCCATATCCCAAGTACGTATGTATTGTATATGATGCCCTTTACCGGTTGGTTAGTCCCACTGTCTTTCAGCAGCTTCGGTTGGCGTTTTTCGCTTTCAAGTTTGCCCATTAATTTCAACTTTTTATTTGCCAGCTTTCTATCTACAGCGCCAACTTGCAAGACCCGGCTATAAATTCGACCGGCCTGGGTTTAACCCCTTAAATTAGGTCTGGAGGGATGGGCGGGCGAGGCGGGTGAGGCGGGTAGAGCACCGTGCAAAAGAAATACGAATTAATTTTCTTAAAAGCTTTTCTTGGCGGCGCTGATTATCTGACCAGCTCACTCCCACTCTCTTCCACTCTCCCTCTCTCTCTTTCTCTCACACACACATACGCTTCTCTATTTATTTGCTGTCTGGTTTTCTGGGCTTTTGCCAGCTACTGAAAGCCCCTGATTATTGCCTGAAGTTAATTTATTTATTTCAAATTTGTTTTGCATTTTAATTGAAATTTTATTAACGAAACTTGATACGCTACTTAAGAAACTATATACAATTTTTGTAATTTTTATTTATTTTTTAATATTTGTTTTTCTTTTTTAATTGTGCTTAAATTTATATTTCAAATATTTTGTGATTTATATATATGTATTTAATTAATTTTAATATTAATATTTCATTTCTTTTTTTTTTTTTCTTTTCGTATATATATTTTCTTTGCGCAAAAAAAAATTGTATTTCCTTATAGACTTAACGGATATTTGCCATTGGTTTAGGGAGCATAATAATACATATGTTCAATTTCTCAATTTACACAGATTGATAACTCTATATATATATATTTGTATGTGTGTATGTATGTATGTATAATGTGTATGTGTGTGCATGTGTGTATTTATTTATTTATAGTACCATAATAATTACCCAAAAGCCTCGTTCGTCAACTACATTTGGGCAATGCTAATTAGTTTAAATTCGATATGTGATCCGGCTTAATCTAGATCTCTAAAAAAAAAACACACATATATTTTACACACTGTGCGAGGGGTGTTCAAAGAGTTGTGAGTCTAAGCTGAACTTTTTAGAAATTAATGACAGAGATTGAACTCCTATTAATTGAACTGAATAAATTTCGGGAAATTTCCGTTTCTAGGTTTTGCCTCACCTACTTTCAGAACTCTAGAAAATCGAACCGAATGACAGCTTGAATCTTTAGACTTTTCGAATGGCTAAATATTTGCCTGTGCCTGTGATATGAAATGCTCGCCTGCTAATACTTGTTGGGCAACCCTCGCACGCGGCGATATGATCTAAGTTCACGATTCGATGGCCGCTACGGCAGCGCCCCCCGTTCCCTCTGCCCCTGTCCCGCCAGGCAGGTGCCCAGCAAGGCGGCCGCCAGTCGCTAGTACGGACGCCAGACGTCCGCTGTCGGCTTGGGCGTGCGCGTCCGTATTGGTCCGCCGGCGCCGCTGCTGCCGCTGGCCGATCGTGACGTGGTGCTGACATCATCCAGATCGATGGTCTCCACGGGCGAGGGCGAGCGGCGCGACGAGCTAACTGGCGGCGAGGCATTCGGATTGGCATTCTCCGCATCCGGCGGATTGTGCGTGATCAGCGTGACGCAGCGCTTGATCAGGTTCACGCCGTCGGCGTCAGCGCCAGCCGCCGCTGCCAACACCGATGGCTCATGCTGCTGCTGCTGCTGCGGCTGCTGCTGCTGTTGTTGTTGTTGCTGTTGCTGTGGAGCAGCTGTGGAGCTGGCTGCGGCTGCTGCCGCCGCGCTACGTAGCCAAGGCAGCTCGCTGTAGCTGCCATAGAGCTGGGTGTAGAGCCACTGGCTCGACTGCGGCAGCAGCGGGCTCTGCAGGAAGAGCTGGGCGGCCAGCGCCGGATTGAAGCTGTGCGCCGTGGGCGCAAAGTGTGCCCCGCCCGCTGCCGCAAAGCCGCCAAACAGTTCGCTCGGATTCTTGCTGCGCTGGATGAGAGCAGTGAAGGCGCCGCCTCCACCACCGCCGCCGCCATTGCCAGTGCCATCGAGTGCGCCGCTGCCAGCTCCTGGTGCTGGCTCCACAAGCGTCGCCACGCTGCTGGCATCCGCACTGAGCAGCGTCGGACTGCGGCTGCGTCCCGCCTCCGGATCCGGCTCCTCCTCGTCGTGCGTCAGCGAGCTGATGCTCTTGCGCGGCGAGCCCGTCACCGAGATGCTGTCGCTCTCGAAGCCCGCGTCGATGTTGCTGCTGCTGTTGTTGTTGTTATTGTCGTGATGCTGCAAGCTGCTCAGCATCAGCGGCGGCGATCCCCCACCGCTGGCATTGCACGCCGGCGGCTGCACGAAGGCGCTCAGCGTGGCGCTCGTCGTGGTCGTCGGCGAGCCCTCCGGGCTGGTGGTGCTGTGCGCCGCGCCCACTGTCGCTAGCTGCTGCTGATTGTCTATCGAGCCGAAGGCGGAGAGAAATCTCTGATTAGACTGGGCAACATCTGAATGGCATTAGTTGATCACTTACCGCTCAGGCCGCGCAGGCCGCCGGTCGCACCGCCCGGAAAGCTGGCGCCATGGTGGTGCGCAAAGAAGGGGCCAGCCGGAAAGCCCGGACGTCCACCCAGCGCCATGTGAGCTCGCCAATCGGGCGCATGCAGATGACTGTGCATCCCCACCAGGTGATGAGCGAAGCCTGCAAAGCAGATGCAAGAGATGAGACGAAATGCACGTGAAACTCAAATAATGTAGAGTAGAATGAGTAGAGTGGATAGGATAAGTAAACTTCTAAGGCCTAGCTAAGGTATATGGGAATCAAGCTTGACTTTGCCTAGGCTTTCGAGAATTTAAGTTTTGAATAGGTTTAGTTATGATGACAAATTGGGGGAGGCTCTAAATATAATTAGAATAAGGTAAAGACTATTTTTTGCGATACAGTTTCAATAAAAGTTAAGCCATAACTCTTTTTTTTTATTTTTATAATATAATAAAAATAAAAAATAAGAGTTCTGATTTGATTTTTATATAAAAATTGTTCTGTAATAATTAATTTTTATTTTTATCATAAAAATCAATTTTAATAATTAAAAATAATTTTTTAATAAAAAATTGCAAATAAATGTTTATCCTTTATTTGAATTCGCCATAAAAAATCCCTATGTGTGGAATTCTTCCTGGGAATTCTTTTGAGCCTCAATTTTTTTAAATGCGTAACACTTATTTGCGGTCCCTGGTTTTTGGCCATTAAATTTGAATAGCTCAAGACCTGGCCAGGTTAAGACTAAAGCGAGTAGCCCAAAATATGAGCTCACCTTCAAGTCGCAGTCCAGGAGCAGAGGCAAGTCCAACGGCCCAAAGCCCAAAACCTTAGCCCGTCCGACCCGACCACATATAGCCCACTGTGCAAGACCAAAAACGTTGCCGCACATTTTGGTCGCTGCAAAACAACATTGGGCAAGATTACCGCCCACCTCCCAGCGCCCCCTTCTAGATGTTGATCAACAAGCCGCCATATTGCTGCTTATGTAAATGCATCCTTGAGTCGCCCTCAGCCAGCAGACTGTGCACGCCCAATGAGAGCAGCACGGGACAGACAGGACATGCAGACGGACGGATGGAGGCAGCGCTGGATGTTACCTGGCCAGAAGCAGGAGCCAGCGTCAGGTTAAAGCCAGCCAAAGCAACGAAGCGAGCTGAAGGTAAACTCCTAAATAAATTCATTAAAATTATCCCAGTCGACAATGTCGTTGCACCGTCTGGACGGCCTCTCTCTCTCGCTCTCGCTCTCTCTCTTTCTCTCTGTCACTCTGTGTGTCTCTGCTGGAGCGACGCGTCGTCTCGACCCTTATGGTCCAACTCCTACGGCATTGTCGCTATCAAGTGGCAGCCCACATTTGCGGGCTAGTGAAGGAAGCTGCGCTGGCTGCAAGCCATTGGGTCTACAGTGTTGATTGGAGCAGGAGGCTGCAGTGAGCGGCGCTAGAGCGAGAGAGCAGAGGGGCTGCTGGCAAAGAGGCTCAAATACCAGGCCGCAGTCGCACATAGCACGCGGTCGACGGCGACGCTGACTGAAGATGCTGCTCTAAGCAAAGCACAGTCGACTCATTGTTGACTATATATGTGTGTGCACATGTGTGTAAGTGTGTGTGTGCGTGTGTGTGTGTGTGAGTACTTAAGAAAACGTCAAGGCAGCAAGCATTGAGAAAATCTCGTCTTGCTAAGCGCCTCTCGCTTCTGCTCGCACAGTCGAAGACGAAGACCGACCACAAACACACATACATACATACATATACACACACACACACACTCGCACACATACGCCGCCCACATGCGCGCTCTCAATTGCAATCGCTTTGGCTCTCTCCGTCTCGCTCAGCCAGTCGCGCCCAGACAACTCTGTCGTACTCTGGCCTGGCTGCCTCTGTCCCGCTCTGTCGCACTTGAGGCCAAATACTTGGCCAAGTTTTGCCAAAGTTTGCAACCAAAATTTCACCGAAAATGTGACACCAACAACCCACCAACGAACCAACCAGACCAACCAGTCAGACAGGCACAGGACCGAGGACCAGGCACAGGAATGAGACTCTGGGCGCACAGTCGGAGACAGAGACCGAGACGCAGACTGAGACTGAGACTGAGACTTAGACTGAGATGAAGACGAAGAGGGAGACGAAGACTTAGGTTGAGTCTGAATCTCAGTGAAAGATGGAGATGCAGGAGACGAAGACGGAGACGGAGGCTGGCATCCAAGACGCGACGCACATTCATAGACACAACAAGACTGAGGCTATATTTGCTCTGGCGCATTACTTGATTGGCATGCTGCGTTATCGTTATCCTTATCTTCTGGCATACTTTCAGCTACAACTACTTCATCAACTATACAACAAGTTGAAGTTGATTCGAAATCACATATGACACTTGATACCGCTGCTAAGTACAAGTGTCTCTAAGTGGGTCAAACTCTGATGCTGCACTGATGGCTGTCTGAGATCTTGAAAACTTGAATTGTTCATATTTTTATTTTTATTTTGTATTTTCTAACTACAAACGCAATTCACAATAGTTGATGTTGCAGTTCACTCGAGGAAAGCATTTATGATTAATTCAATTTATTCACTTTGCTTGCTGTGAATGCTCTAAATGAATTCCGAATATATTTTGAAATTTTTCAATTGATTTTGTTTCTAAAATACTTTTTAATATTGTTTGTGCTATTACGTTTGCTTTAAGTCCAAAGTTTTTAATCAAAATTTACTCTACAGTTTACTACATTTTTCATTTATTTGATTGTTCTTTTCATTTCATTCTCTATATTATTTAATATTTATATACCACTTTAAGAATCAAATTTTTCAAAAAAATAAATAAATAAATAAATAAATAAAAAATAAATAAATAAATAAAATCAATTAAAAGTTGCGTTTTTCTTGTAGAATATTTGATATTATGCTATAGCAATTTTTTTTTCATCACATTTACTTTATATTTTATTATATTTTTATAGAAATGAAAAATATATTTCACATATGAATTATTTTAAATATTTATAAAAAAAACCTACGCTTCTTTATATATATATATTTCACATATGTAGTATTTTTATTTATTATTTTTTTTTTTAATTATTAAAAAATTATAACAAACCTACTTTTTTCAAAATTGTGATATTGTAGTGTTCATAATTTATCTTTTATAATGTATCTGTAAAATATATCTTGAAGATATATTAATTAATTATAAATAATTTATTTGTATAATATTATTATTATCCCTAAACATAATAGGGAATAGTTAAAAAAAAAGGTATATATTTATTATTATTATTTATATGTATATCAAATGAATATTGTATATTTCAATCATGTTTTTATATATAATTTTAATATATCACTATAAAGATATGTCAAGATATAAAAATAAAAAAAATTGAGAATTAAAAAAATAAATAAATAAATAAATAAAAAACAAAATCGGGGTTTTTTTTTCTAACTTTCATAAGGTAGAGGCAAATGCTTCAATTATTTTACAAAATTTCTGTCAAAAAGCACACAAAGGGAGTTACTAGGCTATCCTGTATGGCTTTAATAAATAAATAAAATAAATAAAAATTCAATAAAAAATTCTCTGTCAAGCCCAATAGAAATATTAATATTAAAACACATACCCCATGTGGTATTAATTGTATTTCTCCATTTCTTCTTCTGGATTTCCATCTTGCATAGCCCCACATGCATTAGCACTCATTATAGATAGTATTTACTTTAGTTGTATGTCATTAGAAAGTTGTGAATGTGTCCATGCCATTAGCAGGCTCAGTGCACCAACTGGTCCTTTTTATGATAATACACACAGACATACATACATATATAGATATTTATATATGTATAGAGAGATAAAACTATTTGGGTATATGACGCCAGCTATGTACATCGCCAGCTGGGGTATATGTATGGTTGGGGCCATATTTGTTGGATTTCAGCTGTGTCACACAAAATGGCAGCAGTAACAGCCCACAAAACTGCGACGATCACAAGCACACACACACACACAGACACAGACACAGACACAGACACAGACACGCCCACGCTCTCGAGAATTATTTGAAGCTGACAGCGGCACCCGACGGTGAAGCAGCGACGGCGACAGCGACGACGACGACGACGAAGACTTCGATGCGGCGGATGCGGCGGCAGACATTGAGCAAATTGTGTTTCCATATAATATAACATCACGTCGATTTTGGTAACCCAGACTATATGAATGTGTGTCAGAGTGTGTGTGTGTGTGTGTGTGTGTTTGCGGGCAGTGGCCAAGCCCCCTCCACACACACTCACACATGTGCACACAAAGAGAGAGAGAGAGCGAGAGAGAGAGAGAGAGAGACCGCATGAAGGCATACCAAGGATGGCGACAGTGAAACCCCATAACAAAAACCTAAATATGCGGTCCTGTAAGGAAACCCTATGTGCGATAAAGGGTTAGCCGCGCTTGGTGTCAGTTTGGGGTCGAGCTTTCTTCGGCACGCCACGTAACGGTATTCGTCGGAGTCGGGCCGTTCTCGTCTGGGCCGTTGGGCTAGGTGGGAGCCCAGCCTGTTGACGTTTGTTTGGTTTCGGTGTGGTGGCAGCCATAGCCCAGCCCCCATACATGAGTGAGCGTGTTCTCTCTGTCTGTGTGTGTATGTGTGTGTGTGTGGCAGTGTCTGTGTAGCGGGGCATAACGCGGTGCTATTGGTGCGCCACAAAAAGCTTTCATGCGTCCAACTTCCCACGCTTTATTTTTTATTTTTTTTTGTTTTTTGGTTTCGTTTTTGTTTTGTTTTTGGTTTTTTTTTCACTTTACTTTTTTTTTGTATCCTTGTGCACCACATTGCGGCGTGAGCTGGGGGCATGTGGAAAGACGTCTGAAATTTCATTGCAACGGCATTAAGGTCTGAAATCTATTTTATATAAAAGTGACCGAGCTGTAAGCTGTGAAGGATATATACATATGTACATTTGTGTGTATATGTGTGTACATATATGGATCAATTGGCATTCCAGCGGATGCTAAATCATCATTCCATTGCCTGGAAACGAGCTGTGCTTAGCGTTAAGCGCACTTGCCGTCGGCCAATACAGCGCTTACGTTTTTTCCGACGGCATTTCCACTCGACGCCAGGCACTTGCCGCGTGAAGCGCAACGCCCCCAATACCCAGCCGCCTATCCCCCCCTGCCAACCCACTGCCCAATCAACACAATGAAAACCAAAGGCGCTCAAGGCAAAAGCAGCAAAAAAAAAAAAAAAAAAAAAAAGAAAAAAACAGAAGCCGAAGAGAGCAAGAGCAAAACAGTGGCAAAAGAAATAAGCTCAACAGCGCGCAACAATTTCTCACCACAAGACAGCGACTTGGAAAGAAAGCAAAAAAAAAAGCGTCGAAGTCGTCGTCGTGGCCTAAGCAAGTCGCCTCCTAACTCACCACAATGTGTGGTGGCTGGCTGGCTGGCTGGCAGCGTGGTAAGCAGCAACCCCCCACACACTCACACACACACACACACCCACACATAGACAGCAGATTGAGCGAATCCAACGAATCAGGGGAAATCGACTAAAGTACATGGCTCACTCAGAGTCACTCGACTCAATTTCACTCTGAGAGAGAGAAAGCGAGTGCGAAAGCGAGAGCGCGTGCTGAGTTGCGCTCAGAGTTGACGCCTGCGCCAACAGTTGTTGCCGACAGCAGCAGCCGCAGCAGCAGCAACAGCAGCAGCAGCAGCGGCAGCAGCAGAGGCAGCGCCAACAACATTGAGCAACGAGCAACGAGCGCTTCTGTTGCCTACTTTTCAGCGTGCTCGCTCGCCAGCTCCAGCAAATGCTCCAAATGCTGGTTACTTTGGTGCGCACTTTGCGGTAAATGTCCCTTTTTTTTTTAAATTCGGATTTTCCCTCAGTTTTTGTTGTGCTCCCTTATATACATACATACATATATATTATTGGGCAATCAACAAAAGTGGCCCGAATTAAAAACAAAACCCAAGGCGAGCAGGGACTACTACATTTTAAAGTTCACAACAATAATAATAATGATGATGATAAAGCCCTGATGTGTGTGTGTGTGTGTGCGTGTGTCTAGCTTCTAGAGTATAAACTATAAACTGACTCGACTTAAGCCTATTGATTTTGTGCAACAGCTCAGAACTTTAGTTTGCTATAAATATCATCTATATATGTAATTATAATTCATGTTTTTTAAGCAGTTCTAAGTGCTTGCTGTATTGGAAAGACTTCATTTAAGTATAATTTGCCAGATATCCATAGAATAGAGTACGAATTCCAGTCTAACTCTGGAAAGTGACCTATCGCTGCTATATAAACCATATCTTTAAGGCTTAACTTTCGAGTTGATTTTATTTTTTAATTTTTATTGATTTTGCATAAATATATAAAGAAACGAAATAAATTTAAATTAAATATGGTTGAGTCTATTAGTTCTATTAAGAAAATAATTATATGTATTATATATTATTTATTATTTCTATATTATTTATTCATTTTAGAGCTTATATTATTTAAAATCTCAGTTATAAAGCAAACCACTCAGGCCTTCGGCTCGATATTACATTGAAATAAATATTAAAATATGTAAAATTAAAATAAAATAAATAATTGAGATTAATTAAATTTTAATATTATATATTACATATTTAGTGTATGTTATTGATAATTAATTCAAATGTTGATATTACATTGAAATACATTTCAAAATATGTAAAAATAAAATAAAATAAATAATTGAAATTAATTAAAATTTAATAATATATATAACATATTTAATGGCTATTATTTACATATTGTATAATTAATTAAAATGTTGAAATTGATTGCTAGTGCAATAATAAATGTTTAAAAATTTATTATTATTTATTATTGATATTTCCACATTATTTTAGTTAGTTTAAAAATATTTATAGCAAAAAAAAAATAATAATAAAATAAACTGTAGCATTTGCTCGTCTCGGCAACAAATATTTATGAGAAAATGGAAAAATAAAAAAACTGATTTTCATTTGTCACAGAAATAATATTATATTTTTATCGTGTTATTGTTTATTTTATATTGATATTATAAAATTTTATATTATTTTATATTTCATTTCGCCACAATAGAGAATAAAAATAATAATTGAAATATATTTAAAACAAACAGAAATTAATAAGAATATGTGATAATAACAATAACTATTAAAATATGTTTTTGGCAATAACTCAATGAAATTAATTAGATTATTATTAAACACATTACCTAAATAAATTTTTATTTAAAACAAAATGTTATTATTATTATTATTATTTTATTATTTTTTTTTAAATATTATAATATTGATTTTATGGCATATACACAGAATGAAAATAATAAAATATTGAAATATATTTAAAACAAACAAATATGTATTAAAAATAATATGTATTAATAACTATAAAAATATGTTTTTAGCAATAAAATAATTAGATTTTATTAGATATATTACCAATATAAATTTTTATTATTTAAAGCAATTTCGTTATTGTAATTATTATATTATTTTGTTAGATATTATAATATTTATTTTACGCCACATATACAAAATAAAAACAATAATAATAGAAATACATATATTTAAAACAAAACAAAAAATTCAAAATAATATGAAATAATAACTATTAAAATATATTTTTTGTAATAACTTAATTAAATTAGTTTGATTATTATTATTATTATTTATATTAAATGAATACATATTTATTATTCAAAATAATTTTATTATTTTGTTAAATATTATAGTATTTATTTTACGCCACATACACAGAATAAAATTACTAATTGAAATATAATTAAAATAATATGTAATAATAATAAATATTAAAATATGTTTTTGGCAAAAACTTAATAAAATTAATTAAATTATTATTATATACATTAACTAACTAAATTTTTATTATAATAATATATTATATTTAATATATTATTTTGTGAAATACTAAAATATTTTTATTTACAATGACAAAAATCAATTGATAATAAGAGATATTTATATATAATAACTGCTACAGTACGTGTACATACATATGTCCTTTTCGCCTAGTATAATCTGTATTTATATTTTTATTTCTGTTCATAGTACTTATAAATATACAAACAGTTATTCAGTATACAAAAGAAGCTTGAAATGATTATCTGCTTTCATTTTCCTCTCGCTGGCTATCGATATTTGCACCCAAATCCTGCTTTGGCATCCATAGCTGATGCTGGCAATTTGTAAAATCGTTTCACTTAATAAAGACATTGAACCAGCTGTGGCTGCCAAACAGAAGCCAGAAGGCAGATGGCAGATGGCAGACGTAGTCCAATTCTATTTAAGCACCGCCACAGGTGAGCTGTGTGTGTGTGTGTGTGGGTGGATGGGTCTTGATCAATTTCTGAGCCAGTTGCTGTTGTCAAGTGCCTGTCATATCAGTATTTACACGTACGTATTTACCGTAGCTTTGCAAATTGTTTTGGCAAATTTGCTGATATTTTGTAAGGCATGACACGAGCTTAAAAAAAAAAGAAAGACCCCCAATTTCGATTGGCAAACCCGAAGCCACCCCCGTCCAGCACCGCGACCACGAGTTCTACTCTCACTCCCACTCCCACTCTGATGCCGACTCCTCCGCACGCACAATACGCACAAATTTACCGTTACACAAGTGTTGTCAACACATGCGAGTGGTGCCGGTGGTTGGGGAATTGCCGGGGTTGGCGTAACACACATTCCAACTCTCCCACACACACACACGCACAACGGCCATGTGCGTAACAGGCCGCAAGTTATTACCAAAAAAAAAAAAAAAAAAAAAAAAGGAATGGAAAAAAAACGTAGCATATTCGGGGCGCGGCAAAAAGAAATTGCAAAGCGGCGGCAACTACGGAGTTGTTGGCATTTGGCAAACATATTTTCGCAAATGTTATAAATAATTTTAAATGCACACCTTAGCCACCCGCCCACCCAACGGCGGCTGTCGATTCGAACCGTGCCACATGTCAAGCAGCGGGGTCACGGGGCATTCAGCTGCTTTCCGCAATAGCCACGACCCTTGGCGTATTAGTGTCGCATTGACACGTAAATTGACATGAAATTGAATCAATGCTGTAATATGTCCTTGGGGGGCAACGACACACACACACACGCACACACACACACGCACCCTCACAGTCAGGGCCACGGACAAGCAAGGACGATGACTTTAAAATTTCCTTTTTGCCAGCCAAATTGAGCTGTAGGCCTTCCCCACGGACTTGCCCGCCTCACGGTGACTGTGCAAATTTGTCTGTCTGTCTGCATGTTTGATTATTTGCACTAAATCATTTCATTTTTGCACAACAACAAGGGCGACGGGCCCAAGCGAGCGAGTTTATCAAGTTGTTTAAAGATATAATGCTTAACCCTTTGCCAACAGCTACAGCCATATACAATTCTATTTATATGTATTGCTCGAAGCATAAAAAAAAGAAGAAAAGAAGCGCAGAAAGAAGCAAAGCATTGATAGACATTTGGCAGGGCAAACACTGAATACCCTTGCAGGGTATTTGCATGTATTAAATAGATTTCGTATCATTATTAAATCATATAGTTGGCATAGTTCAGATTTAGTCAAGTTTATTGAAATTTCTTTGGGCTTAGAGATAATAGAAAAAGATTGTGTATCCTGTACTTTTAAATTTTAAAAATGTAAAGCACAACACATTTGTAAATAATAATAAATAAATAAAATAATATTAATATATAATAAAATTAAAAAAATAAATAAATTCATAAACTAACTTATTGAAGATTTTATCTAAAATGCGTATTGCCAAAAATGTGATTAAATATAATTTTTTTTTTTTTATATCCCATACTTCTATTATATATATCTCCATTTATAATTGCTTTTCTATTTTCAGTTTTATTTCAATTTTTGTATCTCCAAATCTTCTTCCTATTGTTACTTCTATATTTAATTTTATTTTATTTTTTTTTTTATTTTCAATTATAATTCTATTTCAAAATCTAAATGCCTCCACATTATTTTGTTAATCGTCAACTCAAATGTAATTTACTGGAATAAATAAAATACTCAATATTTATTTTTTTATCGTCCAAGTCTTATTTACATGGGTCATATAAGTCTGAGAGTCTACAGAAATTTTTACCATGTTACCTTAGGCAAGGCTGAACAAAAAAGTCCGGTTTTAAAATTTTAGATTTTGAATATTACAACTCAATTTAAAATACAATGAAAAACATCCAATGTATGTTTATAATAAATGATTATAATTAACCTAAGGCAAATATATTTTTAAACGAAGCTTCGCTTATAGAAAGAAAAGTTAAGAAAAATTAGATTTAATCAAATAAATAAAAATAAAAATAAAAAACCAAAGTATAAATTAATTAATTGACTAACATAAATTTACAAAAGCAATTCAAGTCCAGTAGTTCATTGAAATAAATATAAACAGAAATATATTTAAGTGGATAAAAAACAAACGAATTTGGAGGCATTTATATATTAAAATAGAATTAAAATTGAAAATACAAAAAATTAATGTAAATATAAAAGTAACAAAAGGAATATTTATAGAAATAACAAAAAAAAAAAAATGGAAATAAAACTGAAAATTGAAAAGCAATTATAAATGGAGGTAGCTGATAATAGAAGTATGCGATATATAAAAAAAGGCTATTTATTAAAAAAGAAATGTATTTTTATTTAAATTCAATAAGTTATTTTGTATTTTTATTTTATTATATATTATTATTGTTTTATTTATTTATTATTATTTATATAAGTTATTTTATTTTCTATTTCATCATTTTTTATTATTATTTTATTTATTTATTATTATTTGTTATTATTATTATTTATAAGTTATTTCATTTCTTTATTTTATTTTTTATTATTATTATTCTTGATTATTTACAAAAGTATTGTATTTTACATTTTTTTTAAATTTAAGAGCACAGGACACGTTATCCTGTTCTACTTAAACATAATATTTTTATAAAATGGAAATTGATTCGTTAGAGTTTAACATAAGTACGGGGGAATTCAATAAGTTCATGCCATACAATTTTAATACACTTTCTAGCTCACTTTAAAACGCTGGTATTTTGATTTTAAGAAAAGATTTTATATAAAAAAATAAATAAATAAATATATATATATATGTATTTATGTATATATGAATAAGGCACAACAGTTTATAAAAAAAAAAATGCTCAGCTCTGGCTTTAAGCAGCAGACGCTCTAGTAGAGTGCGCTAATACAGGCGCATAGGCCTAAGGCCCCAAGTGAATAAATAAATAAGTAAAAAAAAAAAATAGACTGGAGTGTGTGTGTGTGTGTGTAATGATGATGTGCGTGGTGCGCACTTTGATCTTTGCCTGTGCCTTTTGCACTGCCTTTGACGTGCTGCCTCGTGCAAGGTCCTGCAAGGCAAACAACACAAAGCGGCTGACGGCAAAAGGGTTTTAAATAAATACGTTTGCCCGAAATTTTAAATATATATAAATATATGTATATATACATATATAAACTGTATATAAATATATATACATACAGTATCTAGCTTTTTAATGCGAAGCTCAAGACAATGCGCTGAAAATGATTTCAAGCTGAAAATTAATTTAAACCATTAGCACCCGCATACAGGCACACACACACAGCACACACATATGCACAGCGTCAGGCGCGTAGCCAGAAAATTTTTTCGGGGGGGGTTTTCAGCAAATATTAAATACACATATTCGTATTTAATAATATAATGGATGACCTTTATTTCAAATTTTTTTTCTACAAAAGAATGTCTATTTTCCGACTTGTTTTCGCCATTTCGTTCAAAATATCCTCTGGAGTGACTTCAATTTTAGAGTGGATGTTGAGCTTCCGACTATTTCGGGGGGGGTTTGAACCCCCAAAACCCCCCCCTGTATACGCGCCTGCACAGCGTCTATGTGTAATTATGCACACATGTGTGTCTACTCTCAGATGGGTTTTATGACATAAATTACATCAAGCACAAAATTTTAATATAATTTTCACTAAAAACGCGAACGCGAAACTTTTTTAGTTGCTTCTGCTGCTGTAGCTGATGAAGGCAACTTCAAAAGGCTTGCCACACACACACACACACACACACACACACACACACACGCATACACGCAGGAGAGGCCGCGCGTGTATGAAACAGGATATCCGTTGCGGAAGTTACAAATTTTCCACTTTCCACACACTCGTGACTCGTGACTCGTGGCCCCCGGGCGGGCACCTTGCACTCCGGCAGCAGCAGACTGGTTGGTGGGATGGGGCGGGGGGTGGCTAGAGGCGTGGCACTAATGTGCCCTGCTTACGACGCCATTTAATATTTATTCCGTTCCATCAAGAAAAGCACTTGGCTTCGCTTTTTCCCAGCCAGCTCAACTATTTTCCTGGCAGCAGGCACCAGCGTCGAGTCCTTTTAATCATTTGGCAAACTTTCTGTGACACGCAGCACTCCAGTGTCAACTACATTTTGTGTATGCCAAAACTACACACACACACACACACACACTCACACACATGGCTGGAGCCTTTTAGTTTTTAATGTAATTTTGAGACACTTTTTTGCTGCTGTGTCACTTTGCAGTTTCGGTTCGCAAGAGCAAAAAACTTTTGGGGCGTCAAAGTTTTCCAAAAAGAAAAAAAAAAAAAAAATAGAAAATAAAATAAAAACAGAATAAAAAATAAAAAATGATCTGCTCCAGCTTGTATCGAAACATTCTTCAACAAAACTAAACTCATTTGGAAACTGAAAAACAATAAGCAAAACCAAAAGAAATACTTATGTATCTCATATTTTATTGATTTTCTTATATTTGTATTTTAGTTATAAAAAAATAAAAATAAAATATATAAATAAAATAAAATAAAATAAAATTGAGTAAAATACAAAAAATATAGCTTATAAATATGAGAACCTATTAAAAATTAAATTGAAAATTAAAAGAAAAAATGATAGCCAGATTAAAAATAAAAAACAAATGATATTTTTAATTGAGATAATTTGTATGGGGTTTTTGTATATATATTTTTTTTATTTTAAGCTCTAAAAAATAAATTTCCATTTTATAACAATATGATATTTAAGTAGAAAAGGATAAGGATATGCTCAATTTTTTTTTTCCAATTAAAGTTATATAAAACATAATGAATTTTTACTTCGTGCATTTTTTAAGCCGCTCCATAATTACTTTTGCAACTCTCTATAATAAATCTAAATCTAATTTATATGCATATACATATGAACATATATAATAATATAATAAATAAATAAAATGCAACTTTATGTTTAAGATATAAAAAAAAAATTTTTTTTAATAAATAAATAACAATAAATCAATACAGCAAAAAAAAGAATTTTATAAAATAATATATTAGTCTATAAGTCTATAATTTTCAGCTTTGAAATATATTAATAATGTAATAATATAAATATTAATATATAAAAAAAAAAAAGATTTAAGAGCTATAAATTCATATTGAAGCTACGGCGAATTGTTCTTCACATCCAAATACTAAAGACAATAAAAAAAATGCGTAAACAAACTATAACATATCCTACAAAAAAAAAAAAAAATGGTAAAGCATATAGAAATTTACGTTTCAGTAGCTGGAAAACTTTGTCGAGAACTTCATATTGGAAATGTTGAAAGCCAAGACTTCAATTGGCTTAGTTTATAAGAAGCCGAGGCAAAAGGGAAAGTGATAGAAGCAGAGAGACAACAGACAGCAGACTGCGGGCAACAGACAAATGAATGGTGCCAGTGGTGGTTGCACCACCTAGCGAGGCATTCACCCACTTGTCGCCTCATAAATTTCATAGTGAAATTGTTAAATTTTAATAAAATCAAAGCGTATCAAACGGGATTTGTTTACCAGGCGACGATATCGCCGTCGCTGTCGATGCCGACGGCGACAGCAGCGACTTTTCGCAGTCTTCGGCATTGTCCTTGCCTTGCCTTGCCGTCGTTATCCTTGTTCGCAGGCTGGTTATATCGTGTGTTTATTGTTGCAACAGTCGCGCCGCGCGCTTTAAAATAATTTAAGTCTACGCCTGTTGGCGCTGCTGCTGTCGAACCGAGGGCGCATACTGATTGCTAAGGGTTGCCTGCGGGGAGGTGACTACAGCCGATGGCTCAGGGGTTGCTGCTCATCTTCGAGTTGGGCGAGTCGAAGCTGATGCCGCTGCCGTTTTGTGACTCGTTAAAGGATTAAAATCATTTTAATGGATTTTTCAAGCTGTTGTTTTGTTATATAATTGTCGCCTCTATTCTCTGTATGTATGTGTGCGTGTGTGCATTATGAGCGCATAAATAGGGCAAACAGATGCATTGGGGTTTAACAAAAAGGCAGCGCGAATCTGTTAGCACGCCTGTCGCCCGGACCCGGCGCCTGACTGAGCACGCATTTGTCATCCTCCGTATGCTAATGTCCTTCGACTGTTAATGATAGCTGGCATCCAGCACGGAGTTACAGCTGTAAGACGGAGACAGTGACGAGTGCTAGCGAAAACTGGTTATAACAAAAAAAAAAAAAAAACCCTATAAGGTAGAGTATGCAAGAAAATATGAAAAAATAGTATCCCGATCTAGAGCAGTGAATAAATAGAGAGCACGATGAAACGTCTGTTTATTTGTCACAAATGCTCTCCGGTCATAGATACTTTCGAAAGTACCTACATAAAATAGGGAACACTGCTTAATCCAGCGTTATTTACTGCGAAAATGCAGATCACCTGATTGACGGTGCACAACGCACAAAAAAAAAATAAATAAAATAAATAAAAACAAAAAATAAAATTTTATTATTATTATTATTTATATATTTTTTTATATTAATACATTGGCATATCTGCTGACGTGCGCTCAAAAGTAGGCAAAAAACAGTTCACTCAGCAACTTCAATTTGAATTTCAGGCAGACCTTAGAATTCACAACTGGTTGTAGCTCGCATGAGATAAAGCACGCGTGAAAATCCTGCTCAATCAGGCGGTTACAGTCTTGCGACAGTGTCCGACCTCATTACCCCATTTTGTGTCGGGGTATACTTGCGGTTGCGTGAGCGGCTTGCTTGTATGTTTCGCATTTGCGAATTTTTTTTTTTTACATTTTTTTTACATTTTTTTTTAACATTTTTTTTTACATTTTTTTTACATTTTTTTTTACATTTTTTTTTACATTTTTTTTTACATTTTTTTTACATTTTTTTTTACATTTTTTTTTACATTTTTTTTTACATTTTTTTTTACATTTTTTTTTTACATTTTGTTTACATTTTTTTTTACATATTTTTTTTTACATATTTTTTTTTACTGTCTTTAAACATTTTTTTTTACATTTTTTTTTTTTTTTAAATTTTTTTTTAAATTTCTATTTGGGTGTACTGGGGTAAATTTAACTGGAGTGATTTTGCTCTGATATCAAAAATTGAATATAATCGATATTGTTTATTCCTCCTAAATGGAGATGATGTGAAATTTTATTATTACTATTTTTTTTTTTTTTTTAATCATATTCAGTGCAGTTTTGTTGAAGCTGCTGTCAAGGGACTCCCCCGAGGGGAGTGTAACGCTATTTGGGGCGTAGTAGTGTGACCTTCGTTCCAGTCGCATGACTCTTAATCTTACTACTTCGATTTATTAGCCAGAGTCGCTGCTGATGCAGCCGAGGAAACAATTGATTAGTTGGGGACTTTTCTTTTGTGTGTTCGATTTTAGATCAGTTTTTGTGTTTCGCTTGGAGGAGTTTGTTTTTTCCAATTGTTAATGATAAATCTCGAAAAG
This sequence comes from Drosophila aldrichi, assembly GCA_035045965.1. NCBI lineage: Eukaryota > Metazoa > Arthropoda > Insecta > Diptera > Drosophilidae > Drosophila > Drosophila aldrichi. The sequence continues at coordinate 1,500,595 of JAWNOM010000125.1, forward strand.
TATTTTTGTGCCATTAATGTATGTCATTGGTTTCTGGCGTAATTTTTTTTCTGTAGAAACGTTTTTGCTGACATTGCTGTTCTGGCTGGAGTTGGAAGCACTATGAAGCAGCAAATTAGATGTTCCAGAGTCGCTGCTGATGCAGCCGAGGAGACAATTGATTAGTTGGGGACTTTTCTTTTGTGTGTTCGCTTATAGATCAGTTTTTGTGTTTCGCTTGGAGGAGTTTGTTTTTTTCCACTTGTTAATGATAAATCTCGAAAAGTATTTTGGTGTCATTAAAATATGTCATTTCCTTTTGCAGAAAGACTTTCGCTAAGAATGCTGTGCTGATAGAACGTTGAAAGCGACGGGCTAAGGGAAAGGAAGGAGTTGGAAGCACTATGAAGCAGCAAATTAGATGTTCCAGAGTCGCTGCTGATGCAGCCGAGGAGACAATTGATTAGTTGGGGACTTTTCTTTTGTGTGTTCGATTTTAGATCAGTTTTTGTGTTTCGCTTCGAGGAGTTTGTTTTTTTCCACTTGTTAATAATAAATCCCTAAATAATTTTGGTGTCATTTTATCGTGCCATTGGCGTATGTCATATTTCTTTTTGTCAAAAGACCTTTGCTAAGATTGCTGTGCTGATGGAACGTTGAAAGCGGCTGGCTAAGTGAAAGGCTGGAGTTGGAAGCACTGGGAAGCAGCAAATTAGATGTCCCAGCTTTGGGCGCTAAATATTATTTATAGACTGGCCGATGCACTTATGGCGAAAACGATGCATCCAGCTACTTACGGCTTATACAATTTATAAAATCACGAGAATGTATTGATACGTGCTCAGTATCGAACTCAGCATCGCATGAACTCAAAATATTAGTTGGGGTTTCGAAGAGTGTATATAGATATAGCACGGTCTCACCGCATTTTTCGCATGCGTAGGAGGAGGAGGAGGAATTAAAAATATATATATATTGCATAAATATATATTGCAGTTTAGCCTTTAAAGGTAGCAGTAAACTCGTTAATAAATATAAAACTTTTTACAAGACAAAAAAAAACGATTTACAGCCGTTGCACAAGTGGTAAACATATTACATTTGATTATATAATAGTGAAGAACAGTTCTCTTGCGGGAGGCTGAGGTGTCTTTCTCAATATCTCTCAGTATCTTATATGTCTATGAACTTATCGTCTAGTGACTTTTCATTTGTCGTTTATTTTAAGCAGTCCTAGTCGCAATTTATCCAAAGGGTAATAAGGGTTAGGGTTAGATACGAAATCACGCCGCTATATTGGTTGCTGGTGTAAACTTACGTTTGACGGAGGTTCGATACTGATTAGAAGATGAGAACGTTATCACGTTATCATATTTACGACTAAGTCTCCTTATGGACCGGGAATTGAACAGCTTTCTCGCGAGTCGGTTAGCGTTTGAGTGGATGAAGTACATATTCAACTAACTATCGTGGAAATATTCTGGAAAATTGCGAATATTATTTGGATTCGGCTGTATCCGGCAGTTGATCAACTCAATTACAAAGTCTCCGCACCTGTTACCGGTAATAAATACGAGCTTATGAATGGTTATAACTGACACAACAAGTGTGCCGACTACCTGGACTATGGACATGGATATGGATATGGATAATTAATTATTTCAACAAGTAAAAAGTAAATACCACATTTAAGGTGTTGTGGTTAACCTGCGCGTTATCCAACACTAAGTAATAAATATGTCATCCCTTTAAAAAAAAAAAGAGCACTTGTGTGTATGGGAAAATGCATCCGTCCAGTGGCTGGGGTGTATTTTTAAGAGCCTCTGTTAAGTATATAAGAACTAGTATTTTATGCAATAAAGAGTTTCGATCTTGAATTCGGCAAATGTAGAGTTGTTTTTATTTAACGCTCTAACAATGGGTTAATCCCACTCAGTAAAGATACCCCAAAGATTTTCTATCGTCCTCATCAAGTCAAACAAATTTTGATCATGCATCCTACAACAATTTAAGGTATTTCAATGGGAGCCAAACACACCGTATCATCAAGGAGCCTCTGTGGTGAATTCTGGACACGTGGATTATGTTTCAGGAGTGTTTATTCAAATAAAAAATAATCTCTGATAATATTGGTTGATTCTTTCTAAGCAGATTCTTGATACTGTCAACTCTTAAATAGTTTCTATACAGAAATCGATTTCCATTTCATGCAATGTAAATCTTCTTTTAATTCATCAATCCTTTAATCTATTTATTGGCATTTGACTTGGATAATAGCTAAATTTACAGCTAGGCATATCTAATTGCCTGTCATCAGTTGATTTTCGTAGTAAAGTAATTGAATCCGCTTTAAATAAAACAACTTTTCCGTTGCCTCTGGGCAGATGGAGTAGATGAAGCTAATGCGCCGCTCGCTGCTGTTTAACCCTTATAATAGACATGTTTCTATAAACAAATGATTAGAGCTTATCGTGTCTATGCGCTGCGTAACGACATCAATACCTGCCCTAACGAGCAGCGAGGCGCCTGGGGGCATTGGGTCTGAATGTTTGAAGGAAAGAAGCGGCTTACATACCTGGCAACTTAAAGGGTAATCCGGCCATAAGTGGATCCGGGCCAAAACGCTGTGGTCCAAATGCGAACGGATGAAAGCCCTGATGGCGCACCTTCGAGCGTGGCTCACGTGGCCCATCTACCGTTACCTTGATGGCCTTCGTATAGGTGGCGATCTGTATCGGATTCGTTGAGATGACAATTGTCAGCGTAAAGCTCTTACCTTAAAGAGAGAGAGAGAGAGAGAGAGAGGGTGAGAGAGATTTAGTATGTGATTTGGGTATAATGTTAGATTTAAAGCAAATCGAAATCGAAATCTAGCCCTCCCATTCCACAGGCTCTGCTTGTTGTCGTCCAATTATATCGCATGCACTTGTGAACTGAAGTGCATGTGGTATGTGCAGCATGCCTCACGCTCAATTAACCCCAACTGAATTGGCAAAGTCACACCGAACCGATGCTGCCTCATCATTAACTAAACACAGCAGCCACGCAGACAATACATGATTGAATGATTGAACTGATTGATTAACCAGGCAACGTTCGCGTGTATGTGTGCGTGTGTTTCTCTGATTGTTTTGGCAAATGCATTGGTCAAACAGTGAACTGCAATATTAAGTAACTTTGGCATGGCAACCCTATATAGTGGTTACGTATGCCACCAGGGTTGCCATAACAGCCAGCACGTCAATGGACCCCCACCCACGGCCAGACCAAAAACTTGAAATATTTGGAATATTCATAAGGCGGCATGAACTTTTGAATTGTGAACAAGAATGAAAATGCCATTTCCCAGCGCAATGGCTGACATCGCTCGTTCCATGGCTCTTCAGCTGCCTTTCGAAAAAGGGGCGCAAATACGAAATGCGTGGCTCAAACACTTTGAATGCCAAACGCATGAGTTAATCAGCAAATATGAATGTTTGGCTGAAGCGTTTATCCTTGACGAAACATTCACTCTCATCTCAGCTCAGCAAGGTTAATTAAGTGTGAATTTTCAAACAAACTTATAGAAATTCTCTGTGAAAATACTTTAAGTATTACTAGATATACAAGAAAATATCGTTAAAGGAGAAGTACTGGAGGTGGCCATAGTTGAACTAAATTGCAACAAGGAGCAGAAAAGGGAGAAAAAAATAATAATAATGAAACTGAAGTTTATTATTTATGCCACTGGCAATGTTTATCACATTTAAAATTGGTAAGTATTATTTAATTCATTGTCGATTTAATTACAAAATTTAATCTTCACATTTTTTTCCCAGATGCAATAAATTCGGTTGATGGCAGTGGATCAGCTGAAGGACAACTACGACAGGCCATGCTGCTACAGAAGAAGCGTTTCTTTAAAAATGCACACGTCAACAAACAAAAAAAAAAAAATAAAAAAAAAAATAAATAATAAAAAAAAAAATGAAACGGTTTCTCAATATAAAAAAATATATTTTGAAATAAAAAAAATAAAAATAAAAATATTTAAACTTTTTTCATTCCTTCACCACCCATTTCATGGCTACCCATGTCACTAGCTCTTTTCTTAGGGTCAGCAAAATAAGTAATGGTGGTATCCTAGTAAGTAAAAATTTTACCAGTTACCAGTACTAGAGGGATTATATAAATAAATAAATTTACATTTATAGGTTAGTTGGCATATAGTTTATTTTTTTATGAGATCATCTATAAACTTAGAGAAATCGTAAAAATATAGAATATCGATCATCAATAGCATACCTTAAAAATATTAAAGATATGCCAGAAATACTAGGATTTTTATTTGTTGAACATCAAAATTAGAAAAACAAACAAAATTTAAACAATTGTTAAAAATTTGCTAGAATTCAAACATTCTTCCTAGAATATAGAATTTAAGAATATAGAATTTATTTTTTTAAATAACAAACTAACCTTTTTTTTAGATATAGTTATAGAGTTAAAAAAAAAAAAAGACTTCATGGGCAATATGGAAAACAAATTGACAGGCGTTACGAAAAAAACAATTCTTCAAGATTTGCAGCAAATGCTTCATGCATTATTCATTGTTCAGGCATTTCAAGCCTGCTTTAGAGCGCATGCCAAGTGATGACTATAAGTAATCAGAGCAGCTAAAAGACCAGCTGGAACACATGAATGCACATTTAATGCTCCACAATAAATTTTCAATGAATATGATATTAAGAATAAAGAACTTATTATTTTTGTTAAATAACAGACTATAACCTTTTTTGGGTATGCAGAAAAAATATTTAGATAATATAAGAAATTCATTTTTAAATAGTTATAGAAATTTAAAAAAAAAAAAAAAAAAAAAAAAAAAAAATTATGGAATGGACTAAAAATTTAAAATTAAATAAAAACAAGGTTGCATCAACAACAAATTCTACAACTTTTTATTTGCGAAAGAAAAATGAGAAAAAATATATAAATATAATATATAAATATATATTTAAAAATATAAATAACAATTATGATTTTTATTTTTCTTTATTTTTATTATATGAAAAATTCAATATATATTTTGTTTTAATTATATATATAAAAAAATAAATAAATAAACAAATACAAACAGACAACAAACATTTATTTATAAATTGTTCTTCTTTATTTTATTATATGAAAAAAAGAAAATCTTTATTTAAATAAAATGATGTATAAAAATATTTATTATTAATCGTTTTTCTTTATTTTAATTATACGAAAAATGAAATACATACAAAAATACAATAAATATATCTACAATTTTTATATATAATAATATTAGCCAGCTATTCCTATCAATTAGATGAAGCTCATAAGCTGGAAATCATTTCTTTAAATATTATTATAATGTTATATTAAAAAAAATTTTTTTTTTTTTAATGTGCATTGAACTAAAAAAGTTTTCAGAATGAGTGAATCTTTAATTTCCAGTAAAGAGACATACATATATGTATGTATATGAATAATTCAAGTAATTATTCGATGATCATTCGATAATACGCTTGGAAACTTGACTTAGTTAACCACATGGGAGAGTGACTCTCGCTGATGATGCGAATGATGTTTTGCTTTGCATGTTGGAGGCATGGTCAGGCCGTAACTCATTTGCAAGTTTTTGCTGGAGAAGGACACGAATAAGACGCGAAAAGCAAACAAAGTTCTTGGATTAATATTAAATTAAACGAAGCATGCAAAAAATGCTAGAAGGCGGCAATCATTAGGGCAAGGGCGGCAACAACAAGAAGGGTCGGCCGAACAAATATATTGCCTGCTTGTGGCAGGCGACAGGGGGCAGTCAAGAAGAAAACCCAAGAAAACCTACACAAGAAAACAAATGAACATAAACAGACGAAACGAACCAAGAAAACCAACAAAATGAAATGAAACTTTTTTAATTATGCGCCCCACACAGCCAGGCCAAGTTGTAGGCGAGCGAGAGCAACAAGCGAACAGAGAGCGGCCATGGGTAGTTGGTTTTTGGCGAGAGAGGGCGTGGCAGCGTCAACAAACTAACGAAGTGGTAAGCTAAGGCAGAGCCCAACACCGAACACCGAACACCCAACGGCCAGGCGAGACGACACAAAGTGGCTAAGACAAAAGACTTGAATGTTGCGTCGACGGCGTTTTGCCAAATGAGCAAATATTGCAAATAAATCTGTTGCTGTTAGCCATTTTGTGCACTCTGGGTGTGGGTGTGGGTGTGGGCGTGGCAACAAAAGCCAACGGCAACGGCGGCAAAGAACTTTGCTGCTAATAAGATGAAAACCATTAAAAGTCGACACAAGTCGCGTCCGTTGCAAACCAAAGGAGAGCACAGCAAAGAATGAGCAAGAAAATGAGGAGAGTAAAGAGAGCAGGAGGAGTGCAAGGATTGCGAGGAGTGGAACGTAACAGGATGCTCGCTGCTAGCTGCTGGCTGACAGGCAGCCAGAAGCCGGGTTAAAATGCTGTAATTTTCGCAACAAAGCAAAAATTATCACCACTTTGCAAAAGGCGACAGCGACGAGAAAAGCTCTGCACCCTTTTCAACTATGCATGTGTGTGTGTGTGTGTGTGTGTGTGTGTGTGAAGCAGACGCTAAGTGATTTTAAAACAAAGTTTTTCAAACGTTTAACGTTACCATTTTGCCAAGTGTAATAGAAAATGTTGCGTTTGCCGCTGGCTCGTCTGCATTTTAACTTTCGATGCTGATAATGAAGCCAGAAACAAAACCAACCCAGAGCCATTGCCATAGTCAGTGCCAAGAGGGTTCGCACACTGACTGCGCATAGGCAATTTAATGGCACTGTCGTCACAGCCCAGCAGCCCCCAAACGGCTACTCCTGCTCCTGCTCCTGCTCCTGCTGCTCCTGCTGCTGTTGTGTTAATGTCGTTAGTAGCATGGCGCCATAATTATAATTTGACATAAGACAAGAAGTCTGAGGTTGACAACAAAATGACATTTTAAATACACACTCCAACGGCAGCGGCATTCAATGAATGAGTGGACAACCCTCCAGCGTTGGCACAAACGGAACCAGCCCCAACTACCCCAAGCACCCGCCCACACACACACACATACAGCAACGACCATCAGCATCATCTATTAAGCAGTCGCACATCTTGGCTCTGTGTGCGTATTTAGACACTTAACAGATCATAATTTTAACACTTTGCCTAATGCCCATGGAACGGTTAATGGAACTGCCAGCAAGCAGAGAGAGAGATAGAGAGCGAGAGGGAGGAACAGACTGAACTTTGAGCGTATCTCAGCAGATTAACAAAGATTTAATACGACCTGTGCAGCCGGACCTGAGTTTGCTTTTATTTTCGACCAAGGCGGGCTCATTAGGATGCAGTGCGGGAGATAGACTTAACCTCAAATATTGGGAATTGCTTAGATTTCATTTATGTAATTGCCAACTGAAAAGACTTGAACAATTGCTTGCAAATAAAAATCCCATTCGGGTTGTGTAATCCGATTTAAATGCTAACAATTTCAAGCATAAACATATTTTTATCATGCCAATACTTTTTACTGCCTCTGTAAATTCCCTCTCTCTCCCTGTCGTTATATTACTCACTATTTATGTATATATAAATCTCTCTCCTCCTAATTTTCTCTCTCTATATACATATCTATCCTGCATGTCCTCACTGTTTTGCTCTCTTTTTACTCCTTTCATTCTCTGCTTTCATTTAACACTCATATTCTCTATGTCTCTCCTCCTCTCTAGCTCTCTTTATTTTGCTCACTGCCCCGCTCTCATCTTATCACACTTCTCGTTTCCCACTTTGCTCATTCTCTTCTCTTGTTTTTCTCCATCTCTGTCTCTCTTTTTTCTCTTGAACATATCTCTTTCTTCAACACATTTATTTTCCTCTCTCTCTCCTCTGCCTCTTGTTTACCCTATCTATATATATTTATATATACCCCTCTCGCTCTCTCTGTCTGCCCCATCCCATCTCGGAACATTTTTCTGCACTTCCTTCACAAATTGCATTTCAAGTAGCTTTAAAACAACACGCTCTAAACGAAAATTCGAGACTTTTCACTGTTTCTTATTCTTGTGCCTCATTCTCTCTCAACAGCTCTCCGGGCTCTGTCCATACCCCGCCCCAGCTTCGTCGCTGTCTGGCATAAATATTCATATGTTTATTTTATACGTTTTGCCAACGAAAACGCTGCACTTTCTTTCTGGCTTCACTTGTGGCCCCCCAGCTCAGCCCAGCCCAAGCTACCCGAGCGCCACACGCTTTATAACTGCCAGCTTAGAGTTTTTCGATTTCCACTAACCGTTTTCCCTCTTTGTGTCTAAGTGGGTATATACATTTTGATAGGAATAACGAATTTTTAATTGAACTATTAATCGATTCATAAATCTTTTATAATTTATATTTATATTTATATCATAAATAGACGTACAGCACAAATCTGCATATCTACTTAAAAATTAAGCCAGCAATTTTAGTACTGTGTGTTTCTCAAGTTAACTTCTATTTATTTATTTGTTTTTTTTTTTTTTATTTATGGAATCTTATATGAAGTCTTCTGGTAAAAACCAAACCAAATAACTATTATTATTCAATCCGTAATTATATTTAATTTGATAATAATTATTAATACATTAATTTTATAATTTGTATTTATTTTATTTTATTTTCTTTTATTTTTTTTCTTTTATTTTGCCCAGGGACCGTAACGGCTATAATTTTTATAGGAAAAAAATTAATAATAAAAAAAAAGAATTATTTTTTGAGTAATTAAAAAAATTATTTTCATTTATTAAAATTAATTTGTACTATACAAATCAAAAATAATTATTATAGATCAATTTTTATATAAAAATCAAATCCTAGATTTCATTTTCAATTTTTATTATCAAAAATTAAAAATAGGAGTTAGGGCTTTAGTTTAGTTATAAAAATTGAATCGAAATATTTAATGAATTAAAGAAGTTAGATCATATATAGACCTATATATATTATCTACGCATTAATACCTTTCAGTTGATATATGATATGTATGTAAATGTGTCCCTTATTATATTGTATATCTTATTTAAGCTCCTAAGTACTTCATTAACCAAGCTCTGTGAAACAACTTTCAACATTTCTCTGACTTAAAATACTTAGTTAACATTCAGTAAGCCATAGGTATTATATGCGTTAGTAAACCACTTTAAAATCGGGTCAATATTTATTAAGAAAATATAAATATAAAACGAAATACTTTTGCGATTTTTATATTTACAATTTTATGGAAACAGCTTTTATGTATGCAATTCTTATGTTAGCTAAAAATGTAAACTAACATAACAGTATAACATTTGGAGCACTCTCAGTGTAATCTACTCGAAATGCTCTTATTTTCAGTTTGGAAATTGTTTTGTATTTATTTTAGAAGATGGGAAATGAATAAAAAAAAATATATTTTTTTATTATTCTGTATATGAAGGCTTTATATAGTATAGATATATATATCTTTTAAATTTAATAATCTGCTTCTTAATTTTCATTTGATGCATTGACCCTGTATTTAAGAATTTTTGTTTTCTGTCAGCTTTTGCTGATACCCCTCATTTATCAATAGACTTAGGGTATTTCACGTTCGCCAAAAGGGTAGCCAACTGTTCTTTTGCTGTTTGGTTTGTGCTCGTGATACATTTGTTGTTTTCAGCTTTTGGCAATTGTCGCCGCTTTGCCGTTGGCTTTCACTGATGTGAGGGCGGCAGGCGAGGGGGCGGAGGCTGGATGTTGGGGTTCAGGGCATGGTTTAATAATCATAAATTTTAACCCTTTTTAGCGCGACACTTGCTGCTTCTTTTTTTTTTGTATGCCCTTAGTGTTGTTGTTGTTGTTGTTATGCTGACATCCGTTTTGTTCTTTGGCAGCCGTTTAACCCGATTTGTAATACATGGCCCAAGGGCAGTGTCAGTGACGTTGACTTTTGCTGCTGTTGTTGTTGTTGTCGACTGTTGCTGCCAATGATGTGAACGCGCAAATTGCCCAAATGCCACCACAGACGAAATGCAGCAGCAACAGCAGCAGGAGCAGCAGCCAAAAAGGAAATTAAATTTCCAGCAAAGTCAAATATTATATTGGCAATAAATGAAGACGCAGCAGACGCGACACGATGCTACCAGCAATTACTTTGGCCCGAATCAGTCGGCTGGCAGAGCTGCCGCTGGTGGTGGGTTTGCTCGCTAAATATACGAGTTGATATGGCGAGAGTGCGATGCCAGCAAACAGGAAGCCGGAATCGACGTTTATTAAAACGGAAACTCGAGACATTTGTGCGGCGGCACAAGAAAGAAGCAATGCGACTTTCACGATAAGCCCAAAAGACGATGGCAATGGCAATGGCAAAGGCAATGGCAAAAAGTAACAAAGCAGACGCTGCCAAGGACATAATGCCGTCTTAGCTTTGCCAATGGCAAACAATGTCCTTGGGCGACGGCAACGCTGGCCCCGATGCTGACGGACTGATAAGCAATCGCCCATCAGGTCCAACAACCAACCAACCCCCCAGCCCCAAGCAGTGCCCGAAATGTAGATTCACAGAGCTTGAAAATGACCAACGGGGAGCAGCAGCCAAAGGCCGCTAAATTGCAATTTTCAAGATTTAAGCGTGAACAATAAATGTCACATAATCTGTAAGTAGCTAAATAAAAGCGCCCGCAGCCAAGTGACTACCAAAAAGCAGGACCTGGTCCCAGTCTCGGTCCCAGTTTCGGTCCCAGTTCCGGCATCTCTCGTCGCTATTTAATTTAATTTATCGCATTTTAAACAGACGACAAACAATAAAATGAAGCGACAGCTTCAACAAAATAATACAACAAATTTATTTGTTGTTTGCCTCCCTTTGGTCGGTCGGCCTTTGGGCCAGACGCATTGATTGCGGCTTTGTCTTTTATGTCTCTCGGCCAGAGGGTCACACAACATGGCCAGAACAGAAGAACCTACAAAGCAATTTGTTAACATTTCACACGATAAGCGGCAGCAATAGCGAATTTAACAAAGTATGTATCTAGATAACTGCATTAAATTATAATAATTATAATTTCAAGAATTTAAGAAAGTTCGCTATAGACTGAAGAAAAGCGTTGAAACGGGTTAAAGGATAAATGTGAAAGAGGAGGCTGGAGGAGTATAAATGAGATATATATGCATTATAGACATATTTATTTATTTCTTAAGGCTATTGACAATAACGAGAGTCAATTTAAATTTAAAAGCCTAAACAAAGTGCAGGATATAATTTCACAGACCCGATGGGGGTAATTTTTTTTGCCAATCCGGCCAGCTATGCCTACGTTTCACAGCCAAATATGTGGTCAGTGATACTACTGATATTATGAGAAGAAAGTGTTAGTAAGAAAACTTAAAAAACATATTAAATGTAGATATGTACATATATATATATTTAATATTGTTAACATAATAATTAAAATAATTCTTTAAAAAAAAATTAGCAAAAAAAATAATAAAAAAGAAAAAAGAAAATAAAAAAGATTTAGTATAGAAAAAGAAAAAGGAAAACGTATTAAAAGAGGTTGCAAGAAAAGTCAATACAAAGAATAATAAAAAGAAAAGGGTACAGGAAGAGCCAAAATAGAATATAGTATAGAATTGAGAAATCACTACATACATACATATATGAGCGTAGATTCCAAATATCAAGTTTCTAAGAGCTATTTGTCGTACCTGAACGAATACACTTGACTATGATGGTGTTTAGTTTCGTATTGATTCTTTATTCAGCTGGGCCCGGGCTTATATACCCAGACTCATGCATAATTTCAACCATTAAATCTAGTGCGTCTATTGCTGAGTGTGTAAGGCTCAGCATTGGTCTATTACATATTATTATTCTATCTAATGCTCAGCGCTCGTCTCTTACGTATTCGAATCGCTAAGGGTCAGGGTCATATTTTATGCTAGCTGTCGAGTGCATAGCGCGTATGTTCCCCTACTTATCATATTTCTATGTTCATGCATGCTCATGAACATTCCTAATAGAGTATATTCAAGATGAGAGAACTGACAATTAAATATTCCAAATTTGAAATCTACAGCTTCAATAGACAGACGGAGCAACGGACAGCAAGATATTTTAAGTCAGCTAATTGCTTTGATCTTCAAAAGTAAATTTATTTAATATTATTTTTATTTCAATTTATTTTTTATTGTCAAGTGAATAATGTGTACATCAAATTCTGTACTTTCATCAATGAATCGCTGTTCGGTGCTCATCAAATAATTTGTGCAAAGCTATTTAATTGTCTTCCAGCTGGAAGACTGTCAAAAGCAGCTGTGCTGCTCTTGCGCTCTCTCTCTCTCTCTCTCTCTCTCTCTCTCTCAGCTAGTATGCTGGATGCCTCGCCACCTGTGACCCGATGCGGGCAGGCAAGAAAAGCCTATGACACATTTCATTATACAAATATCAATTAAGCCCATTGCAAATACTAATTGTGAGTGTAGGCGAAGGACACTAGCTGCCACCACCGAGCATGGGTAGCACCACCATCAACACCAACACCACCACCACCACCATCACCATCACCATGCTCAGCGTTAGCATCACCAAAAATAGCAACAAGACGTGACACAACAGAAGCTAGCCGCCCCCTGCTTCCTGCTCCTCCTCCTGCTCCTGCTCCTGCTCCGCCCAGCTGCCACATGCACAGGCATACATACATACATACATGGGCCTGTCGTGGCATAAGGGCTGACTCAAGGCTGCAAATGTTAATGAAAATTAAAAATTCAACATCAAACTGAGCGACGAAGGACGAAGGACGACACAGGATTCGTCAACATCAAACGGAGACGAAGAACCCAAATATATACTTATACGAGCCGGTGGACTGGGGCACATCTCCAGAAAGAAGTGTTAATGTGTTATCTGATTTATTTATGTTAAGCTCATGTGAGAGTTTGTGTGTGTGTGAGAGAGTGTGTGTGTGTGCGTGCTTGTAAATTGCTTAAATTTGTGGAAATCGTGACTTCAATTAAATTCCATTCGATACTCAAGGAATTTTCAACTGATGATGCGCAAGTAATTTCGGAAATTGGATACTGTATACCAACTGCAAACATGCAAACAAACAAACAAACAATCAAACAAACAAACTTGTGTGTATGTATTGCTCACTGTGTTTGTGTGTGTGTGTGTGTGTGTGTGTGTGCTTGCGCGCGTGTGTGTGTATATGTACTTTTGTATTAAATCAAATTTTAATTGCGCATACTTGTCCCTCAGCAAATATTTGCAGCGAGCTCGCCGCCTTTGACTCGCCTGCCTCTGCTAGCCAAAATGCTAAAGCGACAAGGAATGTAAGGCAACACAGCCAGCCGACCAAATGTGCCCACACACACACACATACACATACATATACATATACAGAAACAAACAATCTCTCTCAGTCACCAATGGTCCGCAAACAAATATTATGAGGAAACAAACAAGCAGACCTGAATTTTAATAAACCACACAATGACGCTTTAATACCCTGACCAATAGGTATTTTAATTAAAGACCAAAGCCCATCGAAATGCAGCTCTACCAGATACCAGATCCCAGATCAAAAACAATGCAATTGAACAGCACAAAAAAAAAAAAACCTAGTTGAATGGCACGTCAGAGACATCACAACTCTTGAGTTTTATCAAAATCGATAATTATCGATATACAGAACTCAAACAATACCCTGAGAAGTGTGCGCGATGTCGCTAAGTACAGATGTATTTAAAAATCAATAATTCTCGATATCGTAAGTAACTCAATATATAGATAGAAAGAATTCTTTAAATAAAAGATCGACTTCGATTTCTCCAATTGGATTTCGATATGTTTAATATATAATATAGTATTCGATGCAATATTCCTTTTCACCCTTTTAATTTACTACAACAACACAAAAGAGTAATATTGAGTGCGAGCAATTTTTTACAGTTCGTTGGCTTCATGCAATCTTTAAAAAGTTTTCTTGCATTGGGTCATGAGAACCGGAAGTTATTCAATAATGAATTTTTCGTAGCATGGATAACCGTTAAAACAGCTAAGCAGCCGTTATATACAGATTTAAATAAAAAAAATGAGGCTCAATGAAAATTCATAAAAATAATAATATAATATAATATAATATATAATATATATATAATATAATATATATATATAATATATAATATAATAAAAACAACAACAAAGAAAAAAACAAATCGAAAGTAAAGAAAAAAAAATTTTGTTAAATGGTTAAAAAAACCATATTTAAATCTATTTAATATATTCGTATATACATTTTGTTTTAACTATTTAAGTTAAGAAAGAGCTCTGCAAAGATATAAATAAATACCCTTGGGGACTTGGCTACAAGATAGTCATGAAGAAGCTGAGAAACTCGGGAGCAGTGCCAAACGTGGATGATGACACGATGGATCACATAGTGGAAACACTATTTCCAGCACACATCCACGAGGCGCATGAGCGAGCACCCATAGAGTTCGATGGTTCAGTCCCAGATTTCACCGAGGAAGAACTCAATATTGCAGCTCTCTTCCGGGAAGAACAAAAAATCGCCGGGACCAGATAATATACCGGCAGAGATCCTGAAGGTGATAGCATCAGAAGAAAGGATATTCCCGGAAACGTGGAAAGAACAGAAAATGGTGCTCATTAGCAAAGGCGATCCCAACACATTGTGTATGTTAAACACAGCTGGGAAGCTTTTAGAAAAGCCCATAAGACCCAGACTACTCGCCGCAGTAGAGGCCGCTGGAGGACTTAACCCCAGACAACATGGGCGCATGTCTAAAAGAAAGGATATTCCTAGAAACGTGGGAAGAACAGAAAATGGTGCTCATTAGAACACCTTCGGACTACTCGGGACTTAGCCCCAGGCAGAGGCAGGTTCAGAGCTGGAAAATCCACAATGGGAGCTATCGATGAAGTGGCTCAGACAGCCAGAGCTACGCAAAGAGAAAATGTATACTCGCGCCCAGTAGTTCTGCTAGGGGCTCAAATCCACTTTGGAACCAGGAGAGTTGGTTCCAAGGTGGATTTGAGCCCCAGAAGAGGAGGATTTTTTAGTCGGTAAGCAGTTATGCAGTCCGACACACCGGTCAAAGTGACGACAAAAAAAAAAAAAAAAAAAAAAAAAAAAACTACATAATTGTATTTATTATTCTTATTATTTTAATTATATAAATTTTTATAATATTTTTTAAATATTTAAGTTCGTATAATTTATTAACAAAAATACAAAATAATAAGTGTTAAGCAAACAAATAAGACAAATTTATAAAAATAGGAAAAGAAACAAAAAAAAAAAAAAACTAAAACAATTAATTAAGATTTCTTTGAACAAAAATAAAATGAATGATATATAAACAAATAATTTTATATTCATATATTTATAATCATTAAACCACACAATTATATTTATTTATTATTATTATTATTTATAATTATCAGATTTTATTATTATTATATTCAAATATGAAACAAAACAAAATTTTGTGAATCCCATTTATTGATTTTGCTATCTGAATTTATTTGGCCCTTACCCTTCACACTCATAAATGCAACTTTGAAGCTTTTCGCGCGAGCTTATTAAAGTACTTTGTGTCACTTTGTATGTATGTACATGTATATATATATATATATATATATATATATATATATATATATATGTATATACGTATATCTTCACGGCAGTCGCCCAACTTCAGCCCGTCTAATACCAGAAGAAAACTGTTTTGGCATAATGTAAGCTAAGCTAAGCGTCTGCGTTGCAAATCTGTCAAATGTCAGCGCCAGCAGCGACGCGACGTCGACGTTGGCTCATTAGAGAAACAAAAAACAACAACAACTAGAAGAAGAAGAAGTAGAAGTAGAAGATGAAAAATAAAGTGTGCCCCAGTTGACGGCTAGATGCCAGTTTTCAACTCTCTCTCTCTCTCTCACTGTAGCTGACACCTGGCAAAAGTTTGCCAGTCGCCGGGCGAACAAAATGGCGACGTCGGCCTCATTGCAACCATTTTGGCCGGGTGTTTATCACATTGCTGCTATTAATTAAGCTTAACGAGGTTACCGTTCGCAACCACACCCAGTCAAGCAGAGGGAGGCCGAGAGTGTGAGAGAGAGAGTGAGGGAGAGAGAGCGCGGCAGGTGGGTAGATGGGGTTAGCCAAGGCATCTTGGGCTGACGCCGTGCCAGTCCCCAGGCAACTTAATAATGAAATTTCGCCCTCATCTCATTAAAAGTCTTAAGCATTTCCAGGCAGCAAATTGATGTGTGTGCTATGCTAAAAGGGTTCCACAGTCACCAGCCAGCCAGCCTGGGCAACAGGCACTGAGTGGGCGGCTGTCGCTTAGGATCAAGAGCAGATCAACCAGCCACGCCCAGCATCAGCGCCCAAAAACAGCATTTGCTACACAAAGAAGCCAACAAACAAAAAATAAAAAAAGAAAAAAAAAATACGTCAGGCAGTTCCCAGTTAACAGTTGCCCGTTGCCAGATGGCAGCTGCCAGGGCTGCCAACACTGTGGCGCATATTTAATTTTTAATGAAGTTTAATGGATGCCGGAAGCTTTAAGACGGCAGCTGGAAGATGGCTGAGAAAAGCCAACGTAGCGGAATACGCCCCAAAAAATAAGTATATGCCAACATATTGTTTACTCTGCAGCTTTGAGCTGCTGCCGGCGCATTTCCTCAAAGTCCCGAGTCTTGGCATGCCATTGCAGAGGTCAAACAAATGCCTTAAATAGGCAATCCCACTTCAATAATTCAAGCATTCCGGATATACGTACTTACATAGTGTATATATTATGTATGTATTCTATATGCATCATCTCAGCTCTCGGTGAGCCTTAATCAATCTAATGCGCATCTAATTAGTCCTACATGACTCACAGCACACACAAATATACAGATTCATTTAGTTTCTTAGAGTTTCTGCTCCACAGTCAATTTAAAGGTAAAGGTAAAAGTATTTCTTGAAAATCTAACCACATCTAAACTATTTTGCTTGCAGTTCATATTTTTTAATGCATCGATTATCTTGAAATATTTGTTATGCATTTTTCTACACACTTTTCAAATAATAAAACAAATATATTTTATTTTGTGAAATTTTCGTAACTTGGAAATTATTGCAAAGTTGTTATTCGGTGCTACAGTCGAAATTCTTTTCATGTGACCAGCAAAATCCATAAAGAAACACTTAAATAATATATTTAAATGATTCGATATTTCTTCCTCAATTATATAAAACTTAACAAATCATATTAGCTTCTAATCTATTGTCAAATTCCAATAAAAAGTTATTGACTAAACAAAAGTTCAATATAATAATTAATATATATATATATATATGTTTACACAAAATAACTTGTTAATATGAAAAAATATATTAAATAAAATATATGTATGTATGTATATATACTCAAAATAAATTCTTAATATTGAAAAAAAGAAAAAAATGTAAACAAATTTTTTACTTGCCAAAATTGTAAAATTGTTTCTTGTTATTGCTAAACAAAAAATTGAATACTATCTTATTTATTAATATAATACTACAACATTTTTATACCCTGAACCCATTGAAAATAGAAAATCAGGGTATAATGGTTTTGTTGAAATATATCTAATAGTATATATATGTATGTAGTATATATATATTCTCGATCAGGGTGACGAGCTGATTCGATTTAGCACTATTTGTCTGTCTATTTTTTGCAAGTATATCCGCTAAGAATTTCCTCTACTTATTTCCTTTACGTAGTTACTCTATATAGTTCCACTACGTAATTCCCCTACGTCTTTAATGCTTAGCTGATCGATCACACGCTCTAACTCACTTTAATGCGCTGACCTCCAGCAGGCCTGGACGACTGAAGAAATGCTGCAGCTGCTGCCATTTATATAGGGCCACTTTTACTCAAGCACTGTCTCTCTCAAACACAAGACAAGCTTCAAGTAACCAATGGGAACGCTCTCTGCTGCTGTGAGCAAATGAATACTGCTACATACACATAGACAACTTTAATGATCTTCCGCTCTTTCTCTCTCCATGCTTTTACTTTTACTCAAGCACTGTCTCTCTTAAATTTTGAGTCAGCTCGTTACAGTCGAGCTTTAAGTGACCAATGGGAACGCTCTCTACTGCTGTGAGCATTCTAGCTTCGTTTTACCTAAATACAACTACCAAGCGAGAACTGCTGCATACACATAGACAACTTTAGTGATCTTCTGCACTTCTTCTCTTCTTGCTTTTACTCAAGTACTGTGTCTCTTAAATGCTGAGCCCGTGCCTGTTCATGCGTGCGTGCCTATCTGTGTTTGCGTGTGTGTGTGTGTGTGTTTCTTTTGTAAGCAGAAAGACGCGAAGAAATAAAGGGTTTTGGAAAAGTTCTTATTTGACGAAATCAATCATAGTCATAGTCTAGTCTAGTCTAGTAGTTAATAGACCCAAATTCATATTTTTCTTTGATTTGATTTGATTACATGCTGCAGCAATATACCTCATAAGTAATATATTATTAAAAAAAAAAAAAAACAACATAAATAATCTCGATTAATATTTGCTGTTCGACTTTGAATGCGCCCTGAATGCTGAGCGCTTGATAAGTTAATTAAGTATGAAGACCAAATATTTGGCATCGGGTGCAATGGTCTGAAATGCACTTAACTAATGAATTGCAGCTCAGGCGTGGAGACATTATCATGGCCATGAAGCGGCCGCATGGGCCCAGCCGCACAACTGTACTCGGACCAGAGTGAGGCGCTGACTGAGTGAGTGAGTGGGAGCTCATAGCTCAAGTGGCAAGGCGTCAGAATCAACTGAACGATAAGCACGCCATAATCGGAGCGAGCGCCAAACTCCAGTTAATTAACATATTATTGCAAATTCAGCAACAGTGGGAAGAGAAGGGAGCAGCAGCAGCAGGAGGAGGAGGAAGAAACTAAGCTACAGTTGCTTATGCTTCAACTTCTGCTGCTGCTGCTGCTAATGCACTTTAGTAATGCACTTCAATGTGCTTACACAGCCATGTGCAACATGCAGCGCACATCTCATTTACATGCATACACATAGCAACAATAATTACATGTGCCCGGCCTACCCCGCTGCCGCGCTGACGTCCAGAAGATTTTAATTCATTAGTAGACAACGGCCAAATGCATTTCCCATGTGTGTGGATTATTCAGTTTCCGCTTGAATGCAACTGCTGCAACTGCAACGGCAACTGCAGCTGCAGCTGCAACAGCAATGGCAGCTGTTGATGTTGCTGTTGCTGTTGCAACAGTCGATGCGCCACCATTTTATCTAATTGCGCCCACATTACGCATACGCAGCATAGAACACATCATTAAAATTACGAGTGGACAAAAATGCAAAAGCAACTCCCGACTCCACCTGCTCCTGGCTGCTCGACGCCCAACCTCAAGCCCAAAACGATGCTAGTGCTGCAGCGAGGGAGGTTCGTAAAATTTGCCACATATATGTATATATTCTTTGTATAATAAATATATTGATAGATATATGTAGATTGTCTTATAATATTTTATGATTGAGATTTCGTTTGCTGATAGCTTGAAGATTGTTCAGTGTGACACAACGAGGGCTATTTCAAAAGTTTACCTATAGATATTTAACATATAATTATGTATTGCTTCATAATATGAATATGAATAAAGTTATATGCGTAGATTCTTATTGTTTATTGTACTGCCAGCTTTATTCACCATCGAGGGCAGTTTCAAAAGTTTACATATATATGTATCGATTTTCTCTACTATATCAGTTACGATTTTATTTGTTTATTGATTTATCTTTATATATGTATATGTATATATATATTTATAGATGAGGTAGAACAGCGAGAGCTGTTGCAAAAGTTAGCCCATAGACGTAAATTGTATAAGTCAATATTGTCTTACGAAATAAATAAAAAAAATAAATAAATAAAAAAATAAAATAAATAATAAAAAAGAGGGAGAAAAAAAATATATATATATATATGTATATATATATATATATATGCAAGACTTTTTCAATAAATTATAAAAACAGACTTTCCCTCACTTTCACACAGTTGGAGCCTTCGAATTCCCAACTGGTTATAGCTCTGCAGAATCGCGTTCTCTATATAAGCAGACAATCTCCTAGCGCTCGACTGTCTCACAGTTCCTTCGTTACATTCAATTGATAGAGCTGCACTCTCTTGCCGATTACTTCATTAGCAGCCCTCGATAAGCACTTGAATATCCAGCGAAGCACATGCTGCACAAACATAATTCGTAGCTGACCAGATGGAGGTGGGAAAAGGCATTTCGTAGCTGAAGCCTTGACAACTGCAAGTGGCATTAGCTGTAGCAACAATACGTTGAGCAGACAACAACAACAACAACAACAACAACAGCAATTGCACGCATCACTTTTTCTAGTACAAGGGATTTGCATTTGTTTGCTAATTGAAATTAAGCAAATATTTACAAACATGGAGCCCGGAGTGAGCTCTGTGGAGTTGACCCACGTAATCCTTTTGTAGCGCATTAAAATTCATGAAATGAGTCCCAAAAAACAAAAAACAAAAAAAAAAAGAAAAGGACCAATAGCATTGCCAGATAATGTAAATCCATTTGTATAACATTTGCCGCTGCTTTCAATTTCTTCTTTTACTTTTTTTTTTCCTGGTAATTAGTAAGAAATGAGCTTAGGCGAGCGGCGATCGAAGCGTAACTGTAACCGGGTCCCATAATCAAATGTTTAAAAAAAGATTTGCAAGTAAATCCCAAGGAATTATTTGCCACTTGAAACGTTTAAAAATGCCAACAAGAATCTGTCGAAGCTGATGAGGGTGACAGAACGAGAGGGAGGGAGAGAGAGAGAGGAAGGGAGAAAAACTCTCATACGCCGTGCTAGTAGGAAAAAAAAAAAAAAAAGGCCAAAAGGCAAAGCCTGGCCATGGCCCTCAGGCCCAAACGTCGACGTCTGGCGACAGGTTGGGGTCAGACAAACTTAATGAGCAAATTGTCAAATGCCGCGGCAAAGCGCGCACTTAAACATGCCGGGATCTAGAAAATTACGCCCTCTACAACAACAACAACAACAACACTAACAACGATGACAAGTAAAAAAGAAAAATAACTTGACGAAATGATAAAGACTGCAAGAAAATAACCAAAGGAGGCAAAAACGAAAAAAGAAGAAAAAAAAAAAAAAGAAAAGCCAAGCAGGAGAAAGAAAATGTGGAAGGAAAAGTAAAAGTTGCTGTCGCCGTTGTTAGCCCATGTTTGGGGATTTGAATAAACAGTTACGCTGATTTAATTTGGTTCGACCGTGGCCCAGGGCTGAGAGCTTAGGGCTATGGGCCAAGGGCTACGGCCAAATCATTGGCGAGGAAAAAATTCTATCACAGTATGTCGTCTGTCACCCTCGATTTGATTTTTAAATTGCTTTCGTGATAAATTGACGAAATGAACAGCAATAACGCCACCAAAAAAGAAACGCGACAAAAAAAAAAAAAAAATAGACACACACACACACGCACACACCAGGAACAGAAAATATGCGAAGAAAATTGACAATTGTCAAGGCGGCGCCCCCTGAATAGACATATAAAAATTAACTACAGACTACTTATCTTATTTGTTGACGCAGTCGAAAGAAGTCGCCGAAGAGAAAACCAGGAGCTCAAATCCAGACAGACGCCAGCACAAGATTCTTCAGTCGAAGACCCCCAGCCCAGCCCCCCAGTGCAATATGAACGGAAGCCAAGCCAAAAAGTTTGCCCGCCGCTTTTGATCTATGCGGTGGTGCGTGGCATGTGGCGATATGAATAGCGAATACATATTCCGATGGCAATATGCTACAAGTATCCTGGGGCGTCGACAGGAAGCAGACAATCAAGCCAAATGATACGCTGAATGGGATTATCCGAGAGCAACGCCAAAAGGCAGCGGCGGCAGTTAAGAGCCAAGAACTTCTTCTACTCGGGAACTTTATGGCCTTTCCTATTTCCACTAATGAGCGCTACTTAGCAGGTGCTTTCTCCACAAACAATCGGACAATCAGCGCAAACTTTACAAACTTTGAAAAAAAAGCAACAACAAAAAATTAAAAAGAAAAATAAAAAAGAAAAACCTTTTCTGGTTTCGGTTATGAGAGTTGGCATACAAAATAATTAGATCGGATGCAGGAAAATTAAGTTTTAGACTTTATTCAGTTGAGGTACTTGGGAAAGATGGAGTATTTACAGCCAAGGCAGCTAGATATATAGAGAGCTGTTCTTACACCGATCTACTAGGGTTTATGTTGATCTAGGTAAGGCAAATATTTAATATTATAATTATTACTATTTGTGTGTAAGGTTATCATTAGAAATGCATAGAAAGAGTAATGCGGAACACTTAAATCTCCATAAGCCTATAATTTCGATAAATATCGATTTCCAAACAATATTTCCTTTGGCTTCCTTAAAGCTTGCTAAACCAATATAAAAAGGTCTCATCCAGTATAAAAAAAAAAAAAAATAAATAAAAATATTCTCAACTCTGTATTCTAATTTTAGTGTATGGAATATATTTATATGCATATTTATATAGTTGAAACTTTAAATTAAAAATTAAAAAAATAAACAAATAAATAAATAATGCAAAAAGAATTTTAAGACGAGTAATATTAAAATCAAAGGCGTGAAAAAATAGAGTTCCTAAAGAAAATGGATATATGCAAGCTTGTTAGTAAACCATTAATATATTAGAGGTAATAGCACTTATCGATATTTAACCATTCAGTGACGCTGAGGCTGTTGATAGTTAACGTGACTGCGATGATCTTAACGCTGCCCAAATAATAAAAATAACTAAATAAAGCCTTCTACAATAATGCTCTAGAAAGTTGAATAATTCAAAAGTTTTTTAATTCATAGTTAAATCTATGTACTAAAATCATTTAAAATGTAAGTTGAAATCAAGTGTTCTTCAAATCATAAGTTCAATTTTAATTTAAAAAAACACAAAATTATCGAATTAATAGCAGTAAAAATTATTTTTATTATTATTATTTATTATTTATTGCCTATGTATATAGTGAAAACAAATGCTTACATATATGCGAATTATTTTAAATTGACTTATATTTATAATTTTTTTTATTTATTTTTTTTTTTTTATTTGTATTAATTATTAGTATTAATTTTATGATTTGTTTATTTATTTTTTTATTTATTTATTTATTATTTTATTTTTTTTATTTATTTATTTTATTTTATTTTATTTTTTTTGAAGTCCGACAACATCAATAAAAAATTGTATTGAGCTACAAGTACAGTATATATGAAAAAATAATATATCTATGTATAAATATATAATTTAAAATTTAAATGATTCTTCTAAATAGTGCCAAAAATATTATTACATAAGAAAATATTCTTTGAGCTTTTGGTATAAAAAATATATGTAACTGAGATCTTTTTCAAACCAGTTTTTACATAATATTTGCCCTCAGTATATAAAATAGATATTTTGTGTTTGCCCAAAAACAATCCATAATAAAGGCTTGCTGAAGGTGCTGTACGGGCTGCCCTTCTTAACCCACAATTTTTGCCAATTCTCCCAAATAAAATCAAGTTTAAAAAAAAATCAAACCCTGATTTCCCATTTTCAATGGATGCAATGGGTATAAAAATATAGAAATTCTCGCTCACCCCGGCCGCTGCGTCCCACGAAGCGCAGATCATTGAATTTGGCCACCTGGTTCTTCATGACGGCGGTGCAGTTGCGCAGCTCCCCGCAGAAGTTCTCATCGTTGCCGGCGCGTATGGTGACAATGGTGCCGTCCATGACCTCGCCCAGGGCCAGCACCTTGAAGGCGATCGGCAGCGTTTTGTTGGAGCGCCAGTGCGTGGGCAGTGTGGTGCACACCTGGATGGGGTTGGGAATGGGGATAACGGGTGTATTATGATTGATGCAAGCTCTTCCACTTCTTCGTCATACTCACTACGTGGGGTGAGCCCGTTTTGACCAGCTCGCCAGGATGTTCGGCTAGCAGGACGTCGACAGTGCGCTCGATCAGATTCTCGGGCGTCAGGTACGGACTTGTGTCCACTGTCTTGCTGTTGTTGTTGTTGTTGTTGTTGTTATTGTTGTTTTTACTATTGTTATTGTTGTTGTTGTTGCTGCTGTTGTTATTATTGTTATTGGTCTCTGCATTGCGACGCTTCGTTGTGCTAGCCGTTGTTGTTATTGTTGTTGTCGCTGCCGTTGGATGTTGCTGTTGCTGTGCTGGCTGCTGTTGCTGCTGTTGCTGCTGCTGCTGCTGATGCGTTTGATTTGAAGTGGTCGAACTGACCTCGGCTGAAATGTGCATTATTGCTTATAATACCCAAGAGCTTATGTCCTTGATTGCTGTTTACTAATTGCCTCGATTCGATTTCTTTTCCAGCCACTTCACAGAGTCGCGCACTTGATCATCTGCAATGTGTGTGGAGGGGGAAATGGATGTTAAATTCAAATACATTGTAGAATTAAAAAAAAAATTATAGAAAATTATTTTGTTTGTTCTATGGACATCAAAGCCGCATGATGGCCTAATTCACAAAATGTTTTGTTATAATTTGTATCCTGCGACCATAAAGTTATCTAGAAAACAGATCCTACGTCGTATATTTAGGAAATTCTTCATCCACAGCAGTCAATATTTCGGCAGGCTTCCCCCAAGGCTCATGACTATCGCCTATTCCATATAATATATATATCTCTGATCTCCCAACATTACCCCAATGCACCACCTTGGTTTTTTCGGATGATCCGGCAATTCTTTATGGAGGAATTCGTTCTGCAGATATAGCTAAAAACCTCCAATCAGCATATAACTCTTTAGATGCATATTTCTCCCAATGGAAAATTTTAGTCTACCCAGAAAAGACCAAGGCAATATTCTTCACAAGGAAACAGGCTCGGAATATATAAAGTAGGGTACTTGGGTATTACACTGGAGAAAAGACTTACTTTTAAGAACCACATAACCAATACAATAAAAAAAATTCAAACATATAGTCCGTACGCTATACCCATTTATAAATAGAAAATCGAGACTAAATATATAAAAGAAAATGTTTTTGTTTAGGTTAATATTCCAAGCGGTAACGTTCTACAAATCTCTGACACACTTTCACTCCATCTCAACTCCATCTTTAAAGAAACTATCTCTCTCTCTCTCTTTCTCTGTCAATCTTCAAAAATACATAGATCAATGAGACTCAGTTATATTCCTCCTCAGCATATCAGTTGGTTTGGCACTATATTACATCATCTAACTGTGTTGTCAAGGTAATACATCTGCATACCGTTCCAACGCTTTAATAAAGAAAAAAAAAACACTTTCACTCTCCATCTTCCACACTTTACAAATTCCTTTTTTCAAAGACACACACACTGTCTCTCTCTCTTTTTCTCTATCTATCTGTCTCTCACTCTCTCTTAACTCTTAACTGAGACAGGATTTCATTCTTCACAAATTCCTAGATCAGTAGGACAGACTGACTCCCAATCGTACACTCTTTACAGATTCCATTCTATCTCTCTCTTTGTTAGTCTTGAATGAAACTCTTTCACTCTTCACCAATTCCTAGATCATTGACGCACACTCACTAGCCGTCTCTCGTTTTCCAACTCACTTTCTTTTTGCACAGAGTTTCGCCCGCAAAAGTATGCAACAGATTTTGGATCAAACTTGTCACATTTTGATTTTGGTGTGTTGATGTTGTCTACGGCTGCTGCTCTGCTTGTGGACGACCGTGCGACCACGCACCTTTGCGGACAATTTGCATTTAAGCCGCCGTCATCGAGCGCAACTCAATTAAATATTAAAAATCATGGCCAACTGCTGCCCCAAGCGGGCGAGAGACCAGCCGAGGGCCTACTCAACTAAGATGGATGGCAACGGCCTACAGTTGCAATATGTGCTAACGGATTCCCCAGGACATCAACAACAACAACAACAACAAAAATCGTGAAATGGAAACAGAGATAAAAAAAAAATTGTATATAAATAAAAATGATAATAATAAAGCGCCAGCTGTTGTCCGTTTGTGTTTGGCCACCAAAAAAAAAAAAAAAAAAAAAAAAAAAAAACAAAAAACAAAAAAAATCAACAATGTGCAATCACACATACACACGCACTCACACACACACTCACACAGCCATACTTTTTGGTGCTGCATATAAAAGAAACGCGTGCCGCGCATTGCGCTTTGTTTTTGCAATTGCCCTGCGACAACTATTTTTGTTGCTGTTTATATACATACACACACACACACACACTCATACACAGACAGAGTGCGTGCACAATCTGTAGGTAGTATATGTACTCGTTTTTTACAACTTCCGTTTGAATTTTTGCATACACAACGGTCGCAGCTGGACAACAAATGAGCTCGTCCAGTGACTATGCGGCGACATATGTGGCCACAGAGGCGGCACACGAGCCAAAGGCACTGAGCAACAGCAACAACAGCAACAACAACACAGACAACGGATAGCAGACAACAGACAGCAGACAACAGACTGAAGGCCAAAAAGAGGGAAAATGAGTTGATGCACAAAATGCAAATGGAAATGGAAGTGGATATGGAGATGGAGATGGCAATGGAAATGGAAATGGCAGCTTGTTGAGGCAGTCTTCATAAGGTTGCATGGGGCTTCGATCAGAGCTAATATCAGAGTCGACTCTCGTGAAAATAAATACTAAGAATTATCAAATGTTCGAAATATAAAGAGATTTTGTAGGAGACTCATGATTACTTTGAATTAATGAGAGGTTCGAAATATCGCAGGCTTCAAATAACGAGAGTCAGCTGTATATCTATATATTTATTGAATTGCATTGAATTCGCTGATTACGATAATCTGTAAAGTCCATACAAATTTTACTAAATCATTCCTGCTGAGATTAGGCTGCCCAAAAGTTAGCAGAACTCTAATTGACAAGTTTGACTTAAAATAAAAAAAAAAATAGTCTACCAACTGCATAATGCTCGTTCACACTCCAAATGCTGGCTGTTCCAAAATTTTGACAGAGGCACTACGCCACCCTAGAGGCATTTAAATATATTTGTTTACTGCCTGAAGGCCTCTGTCGCTCTGGCTTAAAAGAAAATTATTATTTAGAATTAATTCTTGGTAACAATAAAAAAATGAAAAAAATAAATATATAAAAAATATTTTTTTTGTATAAGTCTACTGTAGAAATGAACGATTTTCCCGATTGACCACAGCCCCCATTGGCGTGGATCCAGTTCCCTGGGATCTACAGTAACAGAGCTGACAAATTCAGAAGGTTAAAAAAATATATATATATGTATATATAAATTTAAATGGTAATGTCGTAACGCCAAAAGTTATACAGACAGTATTCCCTAAACAATATACATTCACGATCAAAATACATATATTATTCCAAGGTATAATCAAAAAATAAATGTATATATGAATTAAAAGATAATTTCGTAACGCCATGATACCAAAAAGTATGACAGAGAATTTTCCCTAATATACATTCACAATCAAAGTACATATATTAATGAAAGCGAGTAGTAAATAGAAGTTTATAGGATCAATTCAAGTATAAATTCCAGATTCTTGTAGCATTTTAAGTAACGAAGCTTCTGAGATAACGGCAATAGAATTGCCGATGCGGATATATTATTTTTGGTAATACTCAGTGTAAAGTTGTGGAAGAAATATTTTTCCAATGCCCCTCAGAGGAATGAATAATTAGTATATACCATTTTTGCAAGCTTAGAAATTACCAAATTCTTTTTCAGATTCTTAGGGGTCTATAGCATTTTAACTGTGATATTTCGGGAGCTAAATATCCGAAATTGTGAAAGTTATTTCGATGTGCAACTTTAAGATGATAGAGATGATCTTTCCGAATGCCACGCCTCCTATAAGTGTAAGTTATTTAAAGTATATAATCCCTAAATTTCATACCAGCTCTAGCGAAGAAAGCCTGATACCATAGATTGAAGAATTAATCCACGATTATATATGAATGGACGGATGGAGGGGCAGTGCACAAATCCTCTTTATTCCTAACTCCCCATGCAAGAGTTATAAGAAAAAATAGATCTCAAACATTGATTTATTGATCCTAGCCCAGGATCTTTTACTTTATGGACTGCATGCATTTAGGATCAAATCACTTGATCATTCCCGATCGATTTCAATTTGTTTTTATATATTCACTTAAGCTAAATTATATTCATTTGGCTTACATTTCTTCTAGCACTAGGTGTATATTCCAATTGGGCGTATTTCAGTTTTGAATTCTTCAAGTAATCTAAGCAATTTATTTATTTAATAATTTTTTTTTTGTTTATTTTACATGTTGAAAAAAAAAATATGGGAGAATATGACTTCAACTATATCACAATTGGGCACAGTAAAAAAATGAGCATGGAATTTAATATTTATAAATTTTAATTCTATTCAATATATAACAATTTTTAATGAGTACACACACACACACACACACACTGATACACACACTCACACACGCGCGTACAACTGATTAATAGGACCGACTGTAAAGCTGAGCTTGAGTTATTTTTTTTTTGGTGCGGCTTTTGTGGTACTTGGAGAACGGCTTGGCTCTCTTTGGCTGGCTGGCGATCGAATCAAACGACACGGAGATATTAAACTATTTTTTTGCGGTAACCATGAACGCGACCACTATGAGCGGTTGGCGACGCCGACAGCGAAGTCAACGGCGCGTCATCATAATCACGACGGCAGCCAAGGACGCAGGAGAGTGCGAGGTGGGGCGAAGCAGCAATAGCAGCAGCAGTAGCAGCAGCAGCAGCAGAGTTGCTTCGATGCTAGATGCTGGATGCTAACGCCTTTTGGAGTGCGAGTGCCGCCTCTTTTTGCGTTTTTGAAGCAACCGCGTTGGGTATATAATTCTTTTTCTTGGCTTAACATTTACCACGAGAACCAGTAGCAGTGGTTTTTGCTTGTGGTGTCCCAGCAGCGACGCCAACAGCGACTGCAGCGCAGCCAACTGGCAACAACATCGCAATGCCTGTCGCTGCCGTTGCCGTCGCTGTCAGCGTCGACGTCGACAGCAGCAGCATCGGGCGGCTGCGGCTGCGGCTGCGGCAGCGCCACTGACGAACCGTAAGCCACGCCAAAAACCGAAACCGAAACCAAAAACGTCAACTACACCACAAGCAGAAAGGCCGCAACGATGTCTTCAAGTTGGTACCCCAACGACACAGCCTCAACGACCTCGTCTCCGTCTCTCTCTCTCTCCCAACTCCTGCTGATGCTGGAAGCACAACAAAAAAAAAAAATACTTAGAAAAAAAAGCGCTCAATTTTGGCGCTCGCAACACCTTCGCTGGCCGGGACGGGACAGCGGCTGGAAGCCATGGGGCTGGGAGAGCGAGAGCCAGGCAAAAAAAAAAAAAAAAAAAAATTGAGTCGAATCTCGCAGCTGGAAGCTGCGTCCTGTAGCTTGACTCATTTTTCTATGCAGCGCTTATGGTATCGTTATTTTTCTTTCTTTCTCAGGCTGTTGCTGTTGTTGTTGTTGTTGTTTCTCTTTGGCGCTAGCAACCCCCAAAAGACGTCTTGGAATTGCGCTGCGACGTCTTTCGACGCTTTCGACTCAAAGGAGCGAAGAAGAAAAAAGCAACGAAACAAAAAAAAAAAGAGAAAAAAGAATCTCAACGCGCAGCGTGGTAAATAAGGCGCTATCGACTCCCTGAACTCCGCTCAGTCGGCGCTCGACCTCAGAATTACAAGTCCGAGATGTTGGCCAAAAACTGAAACCGGCGCGCGGCTTTGCGGCGAGCCTCTAGCTAACCAGAGAATGTGCATAGCCAGTCGGGCAAGTCAGACGGGAAGCCAATTCGGAGTGAGTGAGATGGCTAGCGTGCCAGAGCGAAATGGCGCACAAGTGTGGGCGGGTTAGTGAGTGAGTGCTAGAGTGCTAGTGGTGGAGCGGTAAAAATCTTGCGGCTGCCATTTGCGGCCAAAGACGAGGCAATTGTTGCTGGAGCTGAAACTAGGTGCTCCAATGGGTTCTTCGGTGCCGAATTGGAGGACTTGAGTGAAAAATTGCAATGCCTAACCACATGAGCATAAGACGTCCTCTCACCAATACACACACACACACACACGCACACTCACATATTCAAAAGTAGGTGGATTCGTTGAGAATTTTTCGTGCGTTTTGCGTTTTTCTTCTTTTTTTTTTTTTCGTCATCAGGGCGGAGTTTTCTTGGGACGTGTCGGCATATTAACCGTTCAACCCTCCTACATTCTGCGGTTACTACATGTAGCAACAAGACGCGAGCGCTAAGTTGCAAGGGTGGGGGAGGCTAGTGTCGATGTCGGTGGTGGTGGCAGCGGTGGCAGCGGCGGCAGTGGTGCCGGTGTCAATGGTGGTTGTATATATTGTCAGTCGGCGGTTGCGCAGCAAACATGTCGAAGGGTGTGCGGTTGGCGTAATGAAACCACAAGAATTATTATACGCTGCGGTCGATTACTATATCAAAATGCTAATCCAAACGCTGCCAGAGCCGACCCGTTAGCCAACCAAACGCGGCGCTGCGCACAGGCCAATGAGCGCCGTCGCCCAATTACCCGGCGCATAGCTCCGACGAGCAGCTGAAGCATTCAAAAATGGTGGCATTATCTTGAGTCAGTTTCGAATAGGTGTAAAGAGAAACTAAGCCAATGCAACAGCTAAGAGCATAGACATCTGAAAAGCAAACAAGAGTATTAAAAAATAAAAAAAAAAATTAAAAAATATTAAACATTGAAAAAATGTGAACGAATTCCCATACAAATTTATGCTGAAAATAATTTTGTTTAACAGGCTATCATTATTTATTTTTATTTTATTTATTATTATTATTTATTTTTATTTTATTTATTATTATTATATATTTACATATTTATTTATTAATTTTTTTTACATTTTTATATTAAAATATTTATATTTTTTTACATATTTATATTAATACATATTAATACTAATAAATATTTTCAATTTATTTATTATTATTATTATTTATTTAGTTTTTGTAGTTTCTTTCATTTCATATAAGATTTATATGATTCGTCTTATTTTTGCTTGAGCTCTACCATAACTATAAATAGAAAAAACTAAACAAAATAAAATTAAAAAACTTGCAAGTGGTACAATATAATTAAAAAAATAAAAATAAAATAAAATAAAATAAAATAAATAAATAGTAAAGTGAAATTTAGAAAAATAAAAAAGAAAAAATAATTACAATTCTAAAATATTTTATATATTAAATAACTACAAAATAAAATTGAAAATAATAATCAAAAACGAATATAATTTGCTAATAAATATAAAGAAATATTTTTAATTTATATATGTGCTACTAGTGAGATTTATATCCTGTACTTTGTTTAGGCTTTTTTAATCTTAAATAGACTCTAGGTTTGTCAATTAGCTTTCAGAAATAAGTAAATAAATAAATAAATAAAAAAATAAATAAATAAATAAATAAATATAAATTACTAATAGCCACAAACAGGAAAATAATAAATAAAAAAAAAAAAAAAAATATATATATATATATATATATATATATATATATATATATATATATATATATGTCGTAGTTTCATTATCGTCAGGTTCCACATTTATCTTTTCTGCAGCGCGTGCCTTGCGTTTTCTCGGATCTGACATGACGCGACCTTTCTACTTCAAGTTTTCAACATCAATGAGCGTCACTTTTCTCTTCTTCTTCAATATATTCTAGTGGATACATACCACGCTCAATACTAATACATTCTTCGCGAAAATTACATGGTTTGTGAGACAGATACACATAAAGGAAGAGGGATAGAATCCCATAACGGTAAAACAACAATTTGGTTGTCTTTCGTTCTCTGTACATTGCTTGTTAGAGATGATACATATGTAGATCAGTGATAATACATGAATCAATTGAATAACAAAATATCGGAAATGCAAATTAATAAACGAAAAAGAAAATATCGATTCGACATATATATGTTGTAATTATTAAATTATTAAACATATGTATATGCATATTTAAAATTTATTTTGCATTTTATTTATTCATTTTAGACTTTTTAATTTTAGTTGACTCCCGTTATGTCAATATCTTTAAGAAAATAAATAAATATATAATTAAATTTATTTCTATATAAATATAATAAAATATAAATATAAATAAATAATATTATAATAAAATAAAATAAAAATATGATAATATATAAACGATAAATATATTATCATTTATTTTTCTATTAGTTTATTTTAATATTATCTATTTATTATTTTATATTTAACATATAAATATTTCTTTTCACACTCAACAATATTTTAAAAATTGGGTTGCTCTAAAAGAACAAAGGAAAGTTATAAGAAAATTGTGGGAAAAATTAGAGGATTAATAAAAAAATGACTCTTTAACTGTGAAATCTTAGTTCAAAACTCGTTTCCAGGAAATTCAATTGAATAAATACAAATGCTGTAAGGGAAACTGTTAAAAGGATCTGCGCTTACATTCAAAGAATCCTAGATGCACGAACAGGACTAAATAAATGCGGCTGTTGCTCCCAATTAAAAATATAAATTTTTAGCTATTCCCTTAATTTTAAGCTTCTATGGAAATACTCATTATAAATGGGAATTTAATATATATAAATTATGGAGCACAGATACAGATATCTATAAATGGGCACAAAATATTTGGGAAAAAAATGAGAAAATCAAGGAGAGAATGATATAAAAGTATTTATTTGAGTCTGAGTAGAGAATATATATTAAAAATTTAAAAAATTTAATTTCAGATAATTTAATAATTAAAACTCATAAAAATAGATAAAAATAAAACATAATATAATATAAGGAAAAATACAGAGAATGCTCTCTAAGAAAAAAAAAATTACATCGTTCTATACGGGGAAGATTATCGTATTAGTTACTTCAAAAATACATATACCTCGAGCACGACTGATTTTTATGATTGAAAGATCAAAGGTATTACAATATGTCATTATCGAGGCGTCAAACCATAATTAACGAATGCTAAATATAATCATTTAAAAAAATTAAAGATTGCCATAAAAGATCGATATGAGAAGATCTAATCTCTCCTGATAAAGTCATATATGATTGAAAATATTGCAAGTGAATCCACTAAAGAATATATCATATCATATGAGAATAACATTTAAATATATATTTCTATACAATATACATTTAAATACAAAGCAAAATTTTAAATTCCCACTGCATTAAATCCTATAAAGAATCCAGCAAAAGCTGCATGAATTTATGTGAATTTGTGTATTTATCATTAGGAGTAAAGGGCGACAGGCGACAGAGAGAGGGTGTGAGAGAGAAAGAGCAATTGATAAGTGGGGAAACTGGTGTACCACAGGCCAAAGTGTGGGCCTCGTTACAAACGTCTCGAGGTGGGCCAATTAAAACATAACCCAAATACGAAGAACCAAACAAACAAATGAAAGACGGCTCGAGTGGGAGTGAAACGAGTGTTTTTTTTTTTTTATTATTATTATTTTTTTATTATTATTTTCTTTGGTTGGGTCGCGTGACAACCGCGAAGAAACACCCCAAAAAGAATGGCCATGGCGATGGGCGATGGGCGAGAACAATTATGATCAGAAAAGCAACAACTAGAAGAGCAACAACAACAACAACAACAGAAACAACAACAACTACAAATTGTTGACTGGTGTTGCACTCAAGGCAGAAACAAAAGCAAAATCCTTGCCGTTGAGATTTTGTGCAAATAATTTAAGAGGCAGTAAAAAGTAAACGACTCGTCGCGCTGTTAACGCAGGTGGGGCACTCACACACACACTTATAAATGTTTATATATATATATGTATATGTATGAACATTAATGGGCAGAACTGCGATGACAAGCGACAAAAGCTGTCGGCTGTTGACGGCTCTTCTGGCAGCTTTTGTGTGTTGATTTTTCTTTTAATTGTTGCGGATTTGCATTCTGACACATTTGTCAACCTCAACCTCAGAGTCGCGCAGCGTAGCCAACGACGGCGGCTTCAGCACACACACACACACACACACAGAGCTAAAGGGTTGCCTACAAGCCAAGTGAGTGAGTGAGCGAGTGGGCCGTGAGTCTGGGATGTGGTCGGGTGTTCGCATTTGCTGGAAAACCTCGTTTGTACAGGTTGTATGAGAAGCGTTTATTATTTATTAGCTGGCATCTCTGCATACGTATACGTGTGTATACAAGTGTGTGTGTGTGTGTGTGACAGGAGGTGAGGCCTTAAGCCCGTTGGGATAATAATAAACGCCGGGGCCAAGTCATTTGTTAGAGAAACTCAACAATAACACCTACCAACCGACTATACGTGTGTGTGTGAGCGTGTGCACAAGTGTGTTTTGAGTGACATGTGTCAAAACTGAAAAACTACGCGAATTTGTGTCAAATACCCTTGTCAGCCCGCTTCAAGTGCAAGAAAATACTCGAGCAAGCATGTGCCGTGATTGGGCACGTCGGAAAAGATGTGAAACTGTGGGCTTAAAATAGATATATGTAGATTTGAAGATGTAGAGGTATAGAGGTATACAGATGTAGGGATATAGAGATGTAGAGGTATGGAGATATAGATAGATAGAGATATGGAGATATAGGGATAAAGATATATAGATAGGTAGAGATATGGAGATATAGGTATATAGAGATGTAGAGGTATAGAGATATAGATGGATAGAGATATGGAGATATAGGGATATAGAGATATAGGGATATAGAGACATAGGGATAAAGAGATATAGAGATATAAAGGTATGGATATACATATATAAAGATATATATTGATATAGATATGATAGATAGATAGAGATAGAGAAATATATTGAGATATAAAGTTATAGAGATATGGAGACATATATATGTACATATGGATATATAGAGATACAGATATGCGAAGATATAGAGGTATAAAGACATAGATATATACAAATGTAGGGATATAGAGATATAGAAATATAGATATAAACATAGGGTTGTTATAGAAACAGATATGATATTATATCATCATGCCATAAAACCTCACTTGCAAATATATAAATGTATTCATGTAAGTATAATACATACATAGATAATAATTATAGATATAAATTCGATATAAAAACTCTCCTCCCAGATATACTATAATTATATTCAACTACATATACGATATTTTCATATAGCACAAATTGCATGTTGGAGGGGGCGCTTGTAAAAAATTATAATCA
This sequence comes from Drosophila aldrichi, assembly GCA_035045965.1. Taxonomy (NCBI): domain Eukaryota; kingdom Metazoa; phylum Arthropoda; class Insecta; order Diptera; family Drosophilidae; genus Drosophila; species Drosophila aldrichi. Next base: position 1,535,903 of record JAWNOM010000125.1, read on the forward strand.
ATTTGGTCGCATCAGTATAAAAATGGGAAAGAACCGTTTAATGGATTAGACGCGAGTCGTGAGCTCAATGACAACAGTGCAGTCTCAGCGCAGTCACGATGCGAAACTACTTATGAGGGTTGCTCGCAGATATTTCGCAAAATCCTCCAGATGACTTCGTATATAAAAAAAATAAAAAACAGAAGAAGCAAAATTGCCTTTGATCAATGAAAACAAATCATAAAACGCGGTTTACAGCTCCCATGTGTGTAATCGCTGACGTTTAACGTTTGGCCTTTTCCTCAAGGCTTATGACTGGCACGTGAGGGTGGCTCAAATAAATACAGAAACAAAAAACAAAGCCAAAAATATGCAAAAGTGAGTAGAGCTCGACTTGCGGATACCGCGTCGTCTAATAAAAGTGTTGGAACTTTACCTAAAACTTCTTATTTGTATATGTTCTGGATCTTTTCCTTTATTGACCTTTAGCTCAACTGATATCGTATATGTAGCTCACATAACTTTGATGGTCATTCACTGAGAGCCCAGCATACCCGCTATCATCAATTTGCAGGGCAACAACAATCTTATTTACATCAGAAAAGGCTTTTAACATCTGTCGCGGGAATCTCAATCGAGACAAGTTAAAATTTTTGAAAAGAAAAAAAAAATTAAAAGAGCAATATGTTAAGTCCATGTTTTGATTTCAGCAAAGTTTTACAAGCCAAACGACAGTTAAATCGGCAAGCAATTGATATCCTTGGAACTGATTGAATTATAGAAAAGACCATAAAATTTACAATTTACAATGTGCAATGCGCTTTATCGAGAGGGTTGAACTGTTGCTGTGAATAGTTAGGAAACCAGCCCTTGTATATACTAGGTATAAAACGATTTTTTTTTACTTTCATCTGGCAAATTAATGAACAAATGAAAAATCGACCAAATTGGAATATTACGTTGAAATATCTATTAATTAATTTTGATCGAATAGCTAGCTATGTATCTATGTATCTATATATCTATATATCTATGTATCTATATGTCTATATATCTATATATCTATGTATCTATAAAGCTATGTATCTATATATCTATGTATCTATGTATTTATGTATCTATATGTCTATATGTCTATATATCTATGTATCTATATCAGGCGCGTAGCCAGAAATTTTTTCGGGGGGGGTTTTCAGCAAATATTAAATACACATATTCGTACTTAATAATATAAAAATTTCAAATTTTTTGTCTACAAAAGAATGTCTATTTTCCGACTTGTTTTCGCCATTTCGTTCTACAATAAATAAAGTAATTATTTTATTACAAAAGTATCTTTCCAAATTTTCGACTATTTCGGGGTTTGAACCCCCGAAACCCCCCTCCCACTGTATACGCGCCTGGCAACATTCATTGGAAGAATTGAGCACACATTCATAGTCAATTATAAGGCTAGGACGTCTATTTAGCGAGCAAATAAGATAAATACTTCCAGCAGTTTCAAAGGTGTCTTTGGCATAGATGTTCCTTACATCGACTCTTGTAGCAGTCAGCTTTTGTCAGGCAGCTGCCTTAACTCAAGTTTCAAGTTTTATTTTTGCAACATTCATTGGAAGAATTGAGCACACATTCATAGTCAATTATAAGGCTAGGACGTCTATTTAGCGAGCAAATAAGATAAATACTTCCAGCAGTTTCAAAGATGTCTTTGGCATAGATGTTCCTTACATCGAGTCTTGTAGCAGTCAGCTTTTGTCAGGCAGCTGCCTTAACTCAAGTTTCAAGTTTTATTTTTGCAACATTCATTGGAAGAATTGAGCACACATTCATAGTCAATTATAAGGCTAGGACGTCTATTTAGCGAGCAAATAAGATAAATACTTCCAGCAGTTTCAAAGATGTCTTTGGCATAGATGTTCCTTACATCGAGTCTTGTAGCAGTCAGCTTTTGTCAGGCAGCTGCCTTAACTCAAGTTTCAAGTTTTATTTTTGCAACATTCATTGGAAGAATTGAGCACACATTCATAGTCAATTATAAGGCTAGGACGTCTATTTAGCGAGCAAATGAGATAAATACTTCCAGCAGTTTCAAAGATGTCTTTGGCATAGATGTTCCTTACATCGACTCTTGTAGCAGTCAGCTTTTGTCAGGCAGCTGCCTTAACTCAAGTTTCAAGTTTTATTTTTGCGACATTCATTGGAAGAATTGAGCACACATTCATAGTCAATTATAAGGCTAGGACGTCTATTTAGCGAGCAAATAAGATAAATACTTCCAGCAGTTTCAAAGATGTCTTTGGCATAGAAGTTCCTTACATCGAGTCTTGTAGCAGTCAGCTTTTGTCAGGCAGCTGCCTTAACTCAAGTTTCAAGTTTTATTTTAGCAACATTCATTGGAAGAATTGAGCACACATTCATAGTCAATTATAAGGCTAGGACGTCTATTTAGCGAGCAAATAAGATAAATACTTCCAGCAGTTTCAAAGATGTCTTTGGCATAGAAGTTCCTTACATCGAGTCTTGTAGCAGTCAGCTTTTGTCAGGCAGCTGCCTTAACTCAAGTTTCAAGTTTTATTTTTGCAACATTCATTGGAAGAATTGAGCACACATTCATAGTCAATTATAAGGTTAGGACGTCTATTTAGCGAGCAAATGAGATAAATACTTCCAGCAGTTTCAAAGATGTCTTTGGCATAGATGTTCCTTACATCGACTCTTGTAGCAGTCAGCTTTTGTCAGGCAGCTGCCTTAACTCAAGTTTCAAGTTTTATTTTTGCGACATTCATTGGAAGAATTGAGCACACATTTATAGTCAATTATAAGGCTAGGACGTCTATTTAGCGAGCAAATAAGATAAATACTTCCAGCAGTTTCAAAGATGTCTTTGGCATAGAAGTTCCTTACATCGAGTCTTGTAGCAGTCAGCTTTTGTCAGGCAGCTGCCTTAACTCAAGTTTCAAGTTTTATTTTAGCAACATTCATTGGAAGAATTGAGCACACATTCATAGTCAATTATAAGGCTAGGACGTCTATTTAGCGAGCAAATAAGATAAATACTTCCAGCAGTTTCAAAGATGTCTTTGGCATAGAAGTTCCTTACATCGAGTCTTGTAGCAGTCAGCTTTTGTCAGGCAGCTGCCTTAACTCAAGTTTCAAGTTTTATTTTTGCGACATTCATTGGAAGAATTGAGCACACATTCATAGTCAATTATAAGGCTAGGACGTCTATTTAGCGAGCAAATAAGATAAATACTTCCAGCAGTTTCAAAGATGTCTTTGGCATAGATGTTCCTTACATCGAGTCTTGTAGCAGTCAGCTTTTGTCAGGCAGCTGCCTTAACTCAAGTTTCAAGTTTTATTTTTGCAACATTCATTGGAAGAATTGAGCACACATTCATAGTCAATTATAAGGCTAGGACGTCTATTTAGCGAGCAAATAAGATAAATACTTCCAGCAGTTTCAAAGATGTCTTTGGCATAGATGTTCCTTACATCGAGTCTTGTAGCAGTCAGCTTTTGTCAGGCAGCTGCCTTAACTCAAGTTTCAAGTTTTATTTTTGCGACATTCATTGGCAGAATTGAGCACACATTCATAGTCAATTATAAGGCTAGGACGTCTATTTAGCGAGCAAATAAGATAAATACTTCCAGCAGTTTCAAAGATATCTTTGGCATAGAAGTTCCTTACATCGAGTCTTGTAGCAGTCAGCTTTTGTCAGGCAGCTGCCTTAACTCAAGTTTCAAGTTTTATTTTTGCAACATTCATTGGAAGAATTGAGCACACATTCATAGTCAATTATAAGGCTAGGACGTCTATTTAGCGAGCAAATAAGATAAATACTTCCAGCAGTTTCAAACATGTCTTTGGCATAGAAGTTCCTTACATCGAGTCTTGTAGCAGTCAGCTTTTGTCAGGCAGCTGCCTTAACTCAAGTTTCAAGTTTTATTTTTGCGACATTCATTGGCAGAAGTGAGCACACATTCATAGTCAATTATAAGGCTAGGACGTCTATTTAGCGAGCAAATAAGATAAATACTTCCAGCAGTTTCAAAGATGTCTTTGGCATAGATGTTCCTTACATCGAGTCTTGTAGCAGTCAGCTTTTGTCAGGCAGCTGCCTTAACTCAAGTTTCAAGTTTTATTTTTGCGACATTCATTGGAAGAATTGAGCACACATTCATAGTCAATTATAAGGCTAGGACGTCTATTTAGCGAGCAAATAAGATAAATACTTCCAGCAGTTTCAAAGATGTCTTTGGCATAGAAGTTCCTTACATCGAGTCTTGTAGCAGTCAGCTTTTGTCAGGCAGCTGCCTTAACTCAAGTTTCAAGTTTTATTTTTGCAACATTCATTGGAAGAATTGAGCACACATTCATAGTCAATTATAAGGCTAGGACGTCTATTTAGCGAGCAAATGAGATAAATACTTCCAGCAGTTTCAAAGATGTCTTTGGCATAGATGTTCCTTACATCGACTCTTGTAGCAGTCAGCTTTTGTCAGGCAGCTGCCTTAACTCAAGTTTCAAGTTTTATTTTTGCGACATTCATTGGAAGAATTGAGCACACATTCATAGTCAATTATAAGGCTAGGACGTCTATTTAGCGAGCAAATAAGATAAATACTTCCAGCAGTTTCAAAGATGTCTTTGGCATAGATGTTCCTTACATCGAGTCTTGTAGCAGTCAGCTTTTGTCAGGCAGCTGCCTTAACTCAAGTTTTGAACCCCCGAAACCCCCTCCTGTATACGCGCCTGATCCTAATCAATCCAAGGCCTATTTTTTACCGTGGCAATAATCTAATTACACTTTCAAAGCAATAATAAATAATAATAAAACAAAAGAAAAAAACCTGCTCTACTAATAAATCATAAAGAAGAAAATGTAAGAAAACTTTAGTTGAAAAGTAAAAACTTTGTTGACTCGTGCAATGCGTGCAGTGCATAGTTAAAAGCCATATTTGCCTTAATGGCCACACACGCAACTCAGACAACCATGTGATGCAGCTAAAGGCAGGCAATGATGATAGCCAGCATAGGTATAAGGTTAAGTAGAAGGACAATAATAAGTGACTAAGTGAGTGAACAGGGCACCAGATAACGATAACGTAAATAATGACCAAGGAGTCAAAAAAGAAAAAAAAGTGAGAAAAAACAGTTGAAAATAATGTGGTGGGAGCAGAGGGAAAACGTGCTCGATATGTTATAACCGCACGACGCTCTCACAGTGGTTCGAAAGACATTGCACAAACACACACACACACACACACGCACAGAAACGGGGCGAAAAAATTGAATTGAACATTTCCGGGCCGACGCTGCTGGCAGCCATGCGGGCAAGGACAATGCGACAGCAGCGGACAGGACAGTCTGGACAGCTCACAGAACATAGCTCCATTGGCATGTCCATGACTGACCCATTCAATTAAGCATGAAAAAAAATGAGCTGAGCGCGTCGTGCGTGGGCGCCACGTGGAATGGCCAGCCTACGTGCCATGGATCCGGGAGTCAGTGTCGTCCTGTTTCGTTGTTTATACCAAAAAAAAAGGGACATCATATGCGAAAACGAATAACAGCACTTAAGGAGCCAGCGATGGACGCTGCCCGCAACAAAACACGCATCACTTGTCACACATACTTAGCAACAGAGACCGGCCGGAGTGGGAGTGGGAGACGGAGACGGAGACGGAGTCTGGGTAGAGCTATACCAATAACGCGCTCAAAAGGACTCACTTATTGTCATGTCCTGGTGTTGTTATTGAGGTGTAATACAATTTTTTCCATGATACCCATAACAATGGCAAAAAAAAAGAACGTAAACGAAAACGAAAACGAAATAGAAATAAAATGAAAACGCCATGCCGACGCAATCAGAAAGGATAACGAGCCGTCGCCGTCGTCGTCGTCGTCGCCGTCGTCGTCATCATTGTCCTGGTCACATATGGCGGCATTAGTTTTAGCAACAATAGCAAACTGAACAACAAGAGGAGGAGAGGGTGGCTACCGTACCACCCCGTACCACCCCGGCCTGGCGACCGGCATTGCATAAACTTGCAATTGAGCCAATTTGTAAAGTGCGGCAAGCCCATTAACGAGCCGGACTCGGCACATAGCACAACAGAACGCGTTACAGGACAATGCCCACAATGCTGCTGCCAATCGAACGTCAGCACCTGCGTCATAAGGCGGCGATGGCGACGGCGACGGCGACCCAAATGGCAACCAAAGTTTTAGGGCTGCGTGACAGACCGGTTGGGGCATTCGTAAAACTTTTCGGTGCATAGCCCTTTTTATTTTCTGGGGAGGGTGGGAGCTCTGGCTCTGGCGAGGTTTACTACTTTGCATTACAAGCGCCCGCAGTTAAAATTAAAATAAAGTTCTTTCTGCTGGCTGGGCAGAAGCTGGAAGTTGGCTTCCTTTTTTTTTTTTTTGTTTTTTATTTTGCTTGTGCTTCTCTTTGTTGTTGGTTGTTGTTGTTGTTGCTGTTGTGCTTAACTAGAAATAAATCTAAAACTCGCACATTTCTCAAAAGCCTCAGCTCCATTCGCTGATGGATACAAAGCGCTCAGGATACGGCAGAATGGCAGGATGCCAGCCGGCCACACTTGGGCAACGCAATTTTATTTTGCATTTACATGCCCACATGCATTATGCATATATTTGTGTCTCATGTGTATCTGTGTGTGTGTTTGATCCTTTGGCTCATGGAATACTCTAACTGAATACCTTAGAATATAACATCAAGCGCAGCTAACATTTCCATCAAAAACTACAAATTTTCTATTATATATTTGCTAATTTTTTCTAAATAATCTGAAGCATACAAAAATAAATAATAAATAAAACAAGTAAGAAAGCTGTAGTCGAGACTGCTCAACTAGGAAATCTCCTGAACCCTTCGGAGAACTAATATTTCAATAATTCTTCGCGTCTTTCTGACACACACACACACACACACTCACTGACATACATACATAGACATACATAGGCACGCATTCATACAGAGCTTGAGTAAAAGTAAAAGCAAGGAGAGAACAAGTGCAGAAGATCATTAAAGTTGTCTATGTGTATGCAGCAGCTTTCATTTGGTATTTGTATTTATGTAAAACAAAGACAGAAAGCTCACAGCAGCAGAGAGCGTTCCCATTGGTCACTTAAAGCTCGAATGCAACGAGCGCCACCTGCTGTCGGACTCAAAATTTAAGAGAGACAGTGCCTGAGTAAAAGTAAACGCAAGGAGAGAGAAAGAGCGGAAGATCATTAAAGTTGTCTATGTGTATGTAGCAGTATTAATTTGCTCACAGCAGCAGAGAGCGTTCCCATTGGTCACTTGAAGCTTGACTTGTGTTTGAGAGAGACAGTGCTTGAGTAAAAGTGGCCCTGCATATATAAAGGGCAGCAGCAGCAGCATTTCTTCAGTCAGTCTTCAGTCGTCCAGGCCTGCGCAATACAGTGAAGTAGAGTGTGTGATCGATCAGCTAAGCATTCATTAAAGACGTAGAGGAACTACGTAGAAGAGTTACGTATAGGAAATACGTAAAGAAAGTACGTAAAGGAAATACATAGAGGCATTACGTAAATTAAATACGTAGAGGGAATACTTAGAAGTAATAGACAGAGGAATAGTACTAAATCGACTAAACTCGACACTCTGATCAAGAATATATATACTTTGTGGGGTCTGCCACGCCTCCTTTTGCCTTTTACATACATTTTAACAAAACCATTATACCCTGATTACCTATTTTCAATGGGTTCAGGGTATAAAAATGATAATAAAATAAAATAATTTTGAAATTAAAAAAAAAAAAAAGAAACTTGGTATTTTACACTTGATAATTAAATTATCCAATTATATATTTATATATATATTTTTTATTTTTTCCCATTAATAAAATAAAATAATTTAGAAATTGAAAAAAAAAACAAGAAGATGATATTTGGCACTGGATATTTATTAATGCTATTATATATTTATATAAGTATATATTTGGTGATTTTTTTTCCTATTAATCTGAAGCATAAAAGAATAAATAAAGAAAATAATAAAATAAAATAAATTAGAAATTACAAAAATATATATGTATATGGAATTGCGCACTTGATATTTGTTATTCCAATTATATATGTATATATTTAGTATTTTTCCCATTAAAAATAATTTAGAAATAATGAAAGAAAAGATGGCATTTTGCACTTGATATTTATTAATCCAATTATATATTTGTTAATTTTTCCCCATTAATCTGAAGCATAACAAAAATTAGAAACTAAAAACAAAAAAAACATTTTGCATTTAATATTTTTTAATCAAATTATATATTTTTTATAGGTATATATTTGTTAATTTTTTCCCATTAATCTGAAGCATAAAAAATATAGAAATTAAAAACAAAAAATTGTGCACTTGATATTTGTTAATCCAATTATATATTTATATATGTATATATTTTAAAGTATATTTAAAAGTCCTATATTTATGATTGATTATTGATGGATTTTTTTCAGTTAAAATTTTAATTTTTGCATTTATTCTATAACCAATTCGACACCGTATGGCATAAATAAATTAGTTTATATTATAGTTCAGCTGCAATAAAAATATTTCATTTAATATATTACTGTAGGGTATTTGCAGTTCGGTGTAGAGAAACAAAAATAAATAGCAGCACTTTCGTATTTCTTGCATGATTTTTTAGTGTTCGCTTCTATTCGCTGCGTTCGTCCTTCCCTTCCAGCTGCTCTGTCTCGCTCTTACTTCCATTTTTTTCGTTTTTTTGTGAAAGACTTTGAAACAAGACAACAACAACAACAACAAAAAGGCGAGTATAAAGTATGCAAAAAGTAAAACAAAAAGCTTTGGACACAAAGGATGCTACAATAATATCCTTAAGCTACAAATGCAACATGAATTTGTCTTTGCTCCGACCCGAACCCGACTCGACCCAACCCGAGAGACACGAGCGCACACGGTCTATCGCACCGGCTGTCCAGTCCCGCCCACAACGAACGCCCACTTAGCCCGCACTCAACTTAACTTTGTTTTTGCTCTGTCTTCGAGTTGCCTTGGCAAAAACAGAAAAAAAAAACAAAAATTAAAAATAGAAATAAAAAATAAAGGATACTCGAACTTTACAAATGCATACACATTAGAGAGCCAGGCCAACAGTGTCTGTCTGTGTGTGTGTGTGTGTGTAGTAATCTTATGCGTATCATGTGAACTCCACATATGCCTTGCTGCTGCTGTCCTACAGCTAGTCCCTTAATCCTTTTTGCTGCTTTTGCTTCGACACTTATTTTAATTTATTTCATTTCATATATGTATGCTACAAATGTCCTTTGTGTTCGCTCTCTCTCTCTCTCTCACTCTCGCTCTCTTTAAATGACTGCTTCTGCTCTGCGTGTAATTAAATAAAAACGCATTTCGAGCGACTTTAAGCACGCATACATACATACCTACTATAGACTATATACACACATATTGCATACATGTAGTATGTATAGCTATGTCTCACTCTCTCTCTCTCTTTTTGTCTCCCTCTATATGTCTCACACCCTTTCCTGCAAATATTTTGCAAGCTTTTATTTTAATTGCACATTGAAATTAATGCCAAAGCTTTCAGCCAAAGAAAAAGAGAATTTCCAGTCAACAAAGAACATGTTCCCCCACCCAAAGTTCACATGTCTTGACAAGTATTCGAACTAAGTTTTAAATATGTATGCACACACATACATACATACAAACAAGCATACATTGTACATATGCTGATTAATCTAGATGACAACACAGAAATAGATAATTTCCTTGAGGGAGCTCTACATACCATCAGGAAATCTGAAAATTTTTGTATCACATTGCATTTTGCCTTCAAGGTGAAGCCCTTTTTCAAACTTGAGTGTTAAGGCCTAACGGAAACATTAGGGATCCTCGTAGATTAAAGACAGATCTTAACTACTATACTTAAGATACCAGAACTCCTCTCACAACGAAATACCTCACATAATGAAAAATTATCATAACCAATTACCAAAAACATTTTTATTTTATTCATTATTCATTCAAACATTATATGCATTTTTTAAAACTAAGATTAATTTCAATTCTTTCGCGGTTCGTGGCTTTATTAAGAATCGTTCTACAAATCGTAAAAAGAACAGAAAATATAAAAGCCTCGCATTGGCATTTTCCACAACATTTTGTTGATGCGCACAAAGTAGGCGAAACCACGGAGCTAGAATTGAGCCTACTTATGGAGAGTTACTCCGAACAGGGAACATCTTAGTTCTGATTATCAAATTTGAAGTCGCCCATCGAGCCGGACATTTCAGCTGTGACGGTGCCAAACTGTAGACCTTCCGGATTGACCATTTGTCCGGCATTGTCATAGGATGATGCATCATCAGCCTTGTGGAGCAGTTGGTTCGCATAGATATCCTGATCATTGCCCATTGTTGGTTGATCGTTTTGGATAGGCACTTCGTTCATTGTCATCTGATTCTTGGCTTTGTCTTGATTGCGGCCCAATAGATCCCAATATGAGACATTGGGCTGATAGATTGACTGATATTTTGGTGGCTCTGCCACCTTCACTACCTTCGGAGTTGCCTTAAGCACTGCGCGCACATAGTAACCGTCGCCGGTTCCACCATTGGTCACACGCAGCTGGGACTGACTACTTGTCAAATGGGTATCATTGTCAGCTATAGAGATATATTTATCGATAAAGAGATATAATATATAAATGAATTCAGTTTCCGAGCTTACCTATGAAATGCTGTTGCTCGCGCAGCTCGTAGTCTGACATATCTATAGGCACTGGCGTCTCATAGCCTTTATTTATCTCGAACATTATCCGCTCGCCCAGCAGATGGCGCGAGCGGCTGGACAGCCCGCGTTTGCCTGTGACGATGTGCTCAAAGCCAGGTGGAGCTGGCGCTGCAAGTGAACGATAAACGGTTGGGCCCCAGTGGAGATTTCTCAGTTAATTTGATACTCACGAATGGGATTGCTCGGATCTAGACAGCGATGATTTGGATCCAGTGGCTCCCACACCTGACGCGACTCACACAACGGCTGCCATTCAGCCGGATCGAAGAGAGTTTTGTCATACATCACTTGACAACGGACACGATATTGTGAGTCTGGTAGTCCATGTTCGTGAGACGGCATTAAGAGCGGCTCCTCGGGTATATCCGGCATTGAGCGCCTGTAGTGCTCCCAGTGGCCGTAAAGTTGAGATTGCTGGGCCAGTAGCTGTTCATACTGCATGGGTGAGTAGTAATTGTATAACATCTGCTGCTCGTGCTGTCCCTGATTGCCATTGAGCATGGGCTTCATCATTGGCCTGCTGCCGCCTTGGCCACGTGGGCGAAATTCGTGATGATGACGTCGTGACGAGCGGTTGTGTTGGCGATGGTCGGCACCCGTTGCCGGTTGACGCTGGCACAAATTGAAAAACGCACGACGAAACTCTTGGGTGGCCGTTAGCTTGCCCGTGTTTGTGTTCGTGTCAGCACCTGCCATGCGATTCGGCTGGCAATAAGCTGTTCTTGGTGCTGGATCTGCTGACTCGTCTGGTGCTGTTGCATCTGTTGGCTCAGCTGCAACGGCTGGTCCATCTGGCCCTGTTCCTTCCTGTCCTTCTGACTCGACTGGCAATGCAGCTCCTTCTGATTGGGCTGGCTTGATTGGCCCTATTGGTTCTGCTGGTTCTGCCGGCTCTACCGGTTCAGATGGTTTGGCCGGTGATGATGGTTCTGGCGGTGTTGCTGGTTTTGCCGATCCTGCCGGTATAGCCTGTCCAGCCGCTTCTGACGGTGCAAGCGGTGCTGAAGATACTGCCGGTGCTGAAGATACTGCCGGTGCTGAAGATACTGCCGGTGCTGAAGATACTGCCGGTGCTGAAGCTACTGCCGGTGCTGAAGATACTGCCGGTGCTGAAGATACTGCCGGTGCTGAAGCTACTGCCGGTGCTGAAGATACTGCCGGTGCTGAAGCTACTGCCGGTGCTGAAGATACTGCCGGTGCTGAAGATACTGCCGGTGCTGAAGATACTGCCGGTGCTGAAGATACTGCCGATACTGCCTGTTTTGCCGGTCCTGAAGCTTTTGCCGATTTTGAAGGTTTTGCCGGTCCTGACGATTTTGCCGGTCCTGCCACTCCGGTTGCTTTGGCTGGTGCGACTGGTTTGAGTGCCCCGTTGGAACCTGCTAGTACTTTTGGTGCTCCTTTTCCTCTCGGTCCTCCTTGTCCAGCTGGCCGAAATGGTACTGCTGAGGTGTTGCCCATTGCCTGTTTAGAGTTGGACTTGGCTTTTCCAGCTAACATGGCTGCTGCCTTTTGCGACATTTTTGGAGCCGTTATCCTTGGATTTGGTGCCGCTATGGTTGGACGTCTGTTGCAGCGTGTGGTTTCGGTTGCAGCTGGGCGTACGGATGATGCTGGAGTGGATGCAACTAAAGATTTTGGCATGGGCTTGGATGATTTTATAGGTATTGAAGATAGTGAAGGCCCCAGAGTTGTTTTGGCCAATGCCATTGGCTTGCCCTTGCCCTTGCCCTTGCCCTTGCCCTTTTTCGAGTGTCGGAATAGCATCTTTAGAGGCGGTGCCGGTGGGCATAAATTGAACGGCATACGCAGTGGCTCACTGATACTGCCGGTAGACACCACTGTTGCCCATGTTGGGCCGCATCTTGATGACATAGTACTTACGATTACCTATTCAATAAGTTGAGGGCAACTTGCTGCTGCTGTCCACAATCATTCAGCGACGGCTACTCGAGATCCGATCACTACTCCCAGTCAAGTGCTATGACCCTGCGCTGTGTTTCCGGTCAATTGAATAACACGAAATTGTGACAAACTTTGTTCGAAATGTAGTATAAATGAATTTTGAGACAATTGACGTGTACTTTCATGCCAGTCAGACATATACATATATGTAAAAGAAATGACTAGCCTTTTTTGATTTACAGTTAAATTTGAACTAACAGAACGCAATGTCATCTGTAACATGAAAATCGATAACAGGAAGACCTAATTAATCGAAAATCGAATCTAACATTTAGCATATTCACTGTGTTATTTGATCAGTGGCATATTCTAAAAGCAGCTAAAAGCAGCTAAAAGTCGCCAAATCATAAAACTTATATATAAATTAAAAAAAAATTGTTTATGCTTTTTAAATTAACGAATTTTGCTTTTTAAATTTACGAATTTTGCCTTTTTTTTAAACCAAAGAAAAAACCAAAAAAAAAATATATATATATATATATGTATATGTATAAGTATAAACTATTTAAATCTTCTTTAGCTTCTATCTATACTTAAATGTCTATTTATATTCTTTTTATTTCGGTACGAGCAAAAAATTTGAAGAATTAAATATTTACTATGAAGTTAACAATTGTTCGTTACGAAAATACAAAAACTAAGTGAGCTTAAAAGCAATGATTTACGACTAAACTCCACCTGGCGTAAATTTCGTTAAGTGAAACGTGTCAACGTCCAATGCACGAAAAAGCGGCGAAGACAGCGAAGACAGCTTCACGAAGCTTCACGAAGCTTTTCACGAAGCTTATAATAATGCGCCATCTAGTGAACAAATGTGGATGGCATTTCATCGGCATCTTTATATCAACTGGCAGCTAAATTCAAATGCCGCAGATCTTGCAGCTTTTCAAATAATACTATTACTAATAAAATTAACAATAATAAAATAAACAAATAATGCAGATAATAATCTTAACAAAATTACACTGTACTGCAGAACACGTTATTTTATTTGTTCAATGATTATAAAATAAATATATGTATGTAACAAATTATTTTTCAGCATTTATTTTTAATATTATTTTAACAACTTTTATCCAGCTAAACATAAATATTACAATTTAAGTTATAGCAAAATTTCCTTTGAAAAAATATAAATTAATAATAATTAATAATAAATATCGTATATACAATGTCTATGTATGTGTACATAATACTGATTAAGTGCGGACGCAGACAAATCAAAGTCAAAATCAAATTCAGCTGATAATACAATAATAAATTGAATTGCTGTTCATAAAGATAAGCCAAGATATCAGCGCGCTTTATAGACAAAGCAGAGCAGCGCAGATATCAAATATGGCAATCAGAGGTGTGTGTTGGTAAATGCCGCAATGCAGCGCTGTTCAGCTGTTTACGATTCGCCGCAACGGCAGAGCGCGTTATCCAACACCTTAAAACTATTGATATACAACGATATACGCAAACTGACACTGACACACACACACACACACAAACGCACGCAGACAAACGCATACTGTCATACCTATAAACAAGCGCACACTTTCTATACAAAAAGAAAAAAAGAGACTCGAGGAAATACATATTTGATGTAAACGACAGTTGCAACAGTTCTCAAACTACATTTACAAAAAAACAAGCACACAATATTAAACATTTACTTTTACAAATTCATATTTACATTCAACAATAAAAGGCGCAGCGGACTGTGAGGGGCGCAAGATCGGAATTCCACGGAAAATAATATTAATTATTTTACCAAGTGGAGTACATACATATATATACACACCCACACACACACATACGTGCACACATAATATTGGCCATATATATTTCTATTTATGTATCCATATATATGTGTATGTTGCGCATGCACATAAGGCAACAGCTGGTCGAGATATTTATTGTAAACATAAAGTTCAACCGCGAATCGGAATCCGCTTGCCGTCGCCCTCGTCCCTAGCTAAAAGGGAGTACATTAGTGTAGTTTAGTTTAGTTTGTTTTTTCTTTTGGTTTCGCATACCTTGACGCCTATATATGTGTGTGTGTGCATTGGTGCGCCCTAACCCAATTGAGAGTCGCTGCCCACTTCGCACTGGAGCATGCTGTTGCATTAAGGCGCCATCACTGTCATCACTGCCATCACTACCATCATCATCAGCATCATCATCATCATCATCATCATCATCATCGCATTGAGCTTGGACTGAGGTCCGTGGGATCCAGTGGAACGCCCGTCCCGTTGCTGCTGATAAGGCGAGGCTCACGATGTCCACAACCATTTCGCATGCCGAGAAGAGCCTGTTGCGCGGCCTGAACCGGCTGCGCTCCCAGGGCAAGCTCACAGATGTGACGCTCATTGTTGAGGGGCATCGCTTCAAGGTGCGTACACATATTGACTTAGACATACATTGATCTCTATATATGTATCTGTGCAGGCTCATCGCGTCGTGCTGGCGGCCAGCAGCGATTACTTTTGCGCCATGTTCGCGGACTGTGCCATGATTGAGTCGCGCAAGGAGGAGGTCACACTGTATGGCGTCTCGGCTCGGGCAATGGGCCGCATCATAGTCTATATATACACATCACTGCTGGAGCTGAACGTGGACAATGTGGAGGAGACGCTCGCAGCGGCCACCCATGTCCAGGTGAAGGAGGTCATCGATCGCTGCACCGTCTTCATGGAGCAAAAGATTAGCATGGACAATTGCCTGGCCATCGCCAGCATGGCTGAGATTTATGGCCAATTTGCGCTGGCTGAGCGCGCCTATCGCTTCATCTGCGCCCACTTGAAGGAGTTTGCGACCACCAGCGATTTCAAGGAAATGAAACTGGAGCAGCTCCACTATATACTCTCCTGCAATTATCCGATCGACATACCCGAACTGGAGCTGGTGCGTCTGCTGTGCAGCTACGGTTCCGAGCTGCAGCTCAAGGAGGAGGCGCTGGTCGAGCTGTTGCGCCTCATCAAATGGGAGTTCATCAGCACTGAGGAAATGAAGACGCTGCGCTATCAGAACCACTCGCTGGTCGAGGAGTATCTGGCCAAGGTGCAGGCGACCAGCATCAGCCAGGAGACCATCAACGCATCGCTCGATCTGTGCCTGAGACTTGGCCAGGGACCGACAAATATGCGCGGCATGGAGCTGAGTCTGCTTAAAATCGGCGGCTTCGAGTGGAAGGGCCTCACCAACGAGATTATGTGCTTCTCGACAAGCAAAATGAAGTGGTACGAGCTGACCGCCATTCCGCACATTGATCAATGTGAGCAGCAATCAAGTCATCCCCCATGGGATCAGCCTCGTTTGTTTCGACTGTCTCTCATTATCCATCACCCTACAGGTAATTTCGGCACTGCCGTGCTCAACAACGAGCTCTTCATAGTGGGCGGCGCCTACGACGTCTGCCTCAAGGAGTACATCCATCCGTTTGGCTTCCGCTACTGTCCGCTGCGCGACTCCTGGGTGACCATAGCTCCCATCCAGTTGGATCGCTGCCGTTTCTCGCTCAACGCTGTGGGCAAGCAGTATCTGTATGCAGTCGGCGGCAGCGTGGAGTACGAGGACAACTCCGAAGACGCACTGCGTCGCATGTCCAATGTGGAGCGCTACGACATCGTCAGCAACACGTGGACCTACATGCCCAGCCTCCAGGAGAATCGCAGCCAGCATGCCGGCGTCGTGGTGGGCGACAAGCTCTACATCTCTGGTAAGAGTCAAGCTGTGACGGACGCATCCCTTCCCTCATTATGCTAACTGTCTTCTCTGTGATCTCAGGTGGCATACATTTGGCCACCATATTGGCCAGCACCTGGTGCTTCGATACGAAGACCGAATGCTGGCAGGAGCTGGCCCCCATGCCCACGCCCTGCTGCGACCACGTCCTGGTGGCCATCGACAATCGCATCTATGCGTGCGGCGGCTGGCACGAGACCATGCGCGAGTCACGTGTGCTGGTGGAGCACATCTACGCCTACGACATACCAACCAATTCGTGGAGCGTGGAAACCAAAATACCCGCACCCAAATTCTACTCGGGCGTCACCACAATGCGTCGCACCATCATCTTTGTGGGTGGCCTGGACTCGACCGAGTCCATAGATCGTGCCAGCTCAGAGACAATGGCCTACGATGTGGACACCGGCAAATGGTGGCATCGCAAGGACTCTTGGGATACGCCAAACGATGTCTGGGAATCCACCTGCGTGACCATGTACGTGCCCAGCTGTGTCTCCTAGCGACGCACACCAGAGCGTGCCTCCATTGACGAATTTACGCGACAATTTATAGCATAATATGCCCCATGCAAACACACAAAAATATATACATACATATATATATATATATTATTAGTGATATATACATATAACGTATATCTATGTAAATTTGCATATATATATATATGTATATATAAAACAAAAGAGAGAGAGAGCGAGAGATAGATATAGAAATCGAAAGAGTTAGAAAAACCGTTAAATTCCCGCTTACGTTTTTGAACTGTACAGAAATAAAATGTGCCAAGAAAGGCCACTAAAAAAAAATAAAATTTGTTAATAGCAGGTCAAATTATGAACTATTCGAATATTTAACTATTAGAAAAATATTTAGAAAACCATTTATAAATAATAAAATACACTTTTTGTAAAAACTAAAATCAAACTGGAGTTATCCCTAAAAAATATAATAATTATAATATTATGGTTATATACATAGCAGCTAACAATGAAACAATTTGACAATTTGTTTAGTTCATAAGAGCGCGACAGACATATATATATATATTTTAGCAATTTCCATAAATTAGATATTTAGGAACAGTTACAATTTGCCAAATATTTGCAGCTACTTCTTAAAGAGTCAAAACAAATTTCGTTGTGAGCTGAGCTGAGTTTGAGGATGGACATAAGTTAAATGAAATATTGTTTATAGCTGAGGTGAGCAAATATTTTTTATCATAATAAGATGTATGATCGTCGACTAAAATGACTGTCATAGTAAATACATACATATATATATAGATATCTATATATACAGCAATAAAATCTTACGATTGCTAGAAACAAGAAACATGGCTAAAAGACACTTAGACGTCTATAAAACATATAAATAGACAGATCAGATCTAGAAGCTAAGCCTAACATAAAAGAGACTAAACTTAAGCACTGTGACAATTACAGTTATGTGTTACAACTAGAGTTTAAAATGTATGCTTTAAATGTAAAACAAATACAGTTGGAAGTACACAGCTATTGGTTAAGAATTCTCGCGAAAGCTATGCATTGTGATGCGGCGCTATGAAGACCCAGCCATCGTTCTCCACGGCATCGCCGGCGGCAATGCCACCGGGCAGCTCCTGACTGCTGCTGTTGGCGACTGGCGGGGGCTGGCGAGTGGGATGAGTGGGCGCGAGTCGGTTGCCAGGCAGCTTCTCCCATTGCTGCTGCAGGTTGTTGTAGAGGCTTTGCAGGCCCTCCTGTGAGCAGAGACGGAATTCGATTAGAGTCAGGCAATGGCAATGGCAATGAATAGCTTCACTTGGCTTACCCTGTCTTTCATTTTGCGTAATATCTCCTGCTTCTTCTCCCGCTCGATGCGGTCCATTTGCAGTATGAGCTTGTCCTTGAAGTCCTGCGCATAGTAGAGGTTCGTATCGACGCGCAGATACTCCCTGGCCATGTGCCGATGATCGCGATAGATTGCCTGCGACTCGGCATTGTTCGGTATGGGCGGCTCTGGCTGCAGCTCGGGATCGAGAATCTCGGCCAACGACTGCTCCGTGCAGCCACAGCCAGCATCGCCATCTCCATCCACATCCGCATCCACATCCACATCCACATCCACATCCGCATTCGCATCGACACTGTCATTGGCTGCATGGCTGAGCAGTCCATTGGTTGCATAGAATTCATTGTTATTAGAGCTATTATTATTATTGCTATTATGATTATTATTGTTATTGTTTGTGAGGTCTGTGGGGTTGTTGCTGGTCATGATAACCGGCTTGGTGTCCGTCACTGTCAAGCGTTCCCGGCCATCGCTCTTGGCTGTAAAATATTGAAGCAAATGGACAAATTTATATAGAATTTATAAATATGAATCAAGTAAGTATATATATCGAGAGAGTCTCTCATTAGTGTTCACATACTATAAATGATCCAGCAACTGTGCAGATCGTTCGTCTGCTTGGTGGTAATCAAGGCGCGCGTATCGCACATGTTGATCGACTCAAGTTTGTCTAGACTAATTGAAAATTCTATAGACCTGCTCCTCTATATGGACAACCTGAGCATTTTCTCTGTTCTTTGCTTTGGTTGTAACTGAAGAGTTTTTTATTACACAAACTTATTATAGAGCGCACACCAAAATTATTTCCAGAGTGTAACAAATCCTGTCCGCCCTCCCACTCTCTCTCTCTCTCTCTCTCCCGCTCTCTCATGTGTTTGTGTCTGTGATGACGTATGTTTTCACTGCTTGTTTTTCTTGGGAAAATTGGATTTGGAAAAAGACAAAATCAAAGTAAAAACCACAGACACATCAAGCAAATTTTTCTCTCTTTCTCTCTCTCTCTCTAGCTTCGTATATTGTTGCTTGTTGTTGTTGTTTCTTTGCGCTTTTCTTAGTAATTTCACAGATTCTCATAATATTTGTTTTGGCTATGCTCTCCCCCGCCTCGCATGGGGCCAACGGGCCGTATGATTTATGCGGCGTATTTAGTCAAATCGCCCGGTGTTGACAACAACGACGATCATCGACGATCTTTGGAACGTTGCACGCTGCACGGACGCTTGCAGTAACATTGCGGCCCACTCAAGACAGCACGGTGCCCAAACGTAGACTGAGCACAGCACGGATCCCACAATTCGCTCGATGCTGCTCGACAAAGGCCGAGCCAGAGCCAGCAGCTGGTGAAATTCACTGAGATGAGCACACAAACACAGAGAGAGAGAGAGAGAGAGAGAGATCTGGGGGGGCCCACTAGCACTATGTACTATTCTAAAGAAGAAAAAAAAAACAGCTTTGCATGTATCATCGGCTCCTCCTGCTTACACCTAAACATTGCCATATCGAGCAGATGGGCATCTGTGGCGAACACTCACGGCTGAATAATGCGACTGGCATGTGGTTGGGAAATCTCCGTGGCGATAAATGCCAACGGCAACGCCCCAAACACCACAGTCGTCGCCAGCGCACCCTTCAGCACACAGCCAAGATCCTGCTTCACAGCAGAACAGAGAGAGAGAGAGAGAGAGAGAGAGAGAGTGTGTGGGAGAGAGCAATAGATCTTTGAGGATGTGAACTGGTCCATCCAAAAGAATCAGCTACGCGATGATATCGTCCCCGTGCCCATTAAAATGAAAATGTTTCATTTTCTTCTAGCATTTATTGATGCACACACACACATACACACATATATATATCTATGAGTCTATATCTGCACTATATACCCATGTGTATATAGACTCGAAATAAAAGTGATGACTCATTGGTCAATATGGTTGACTGCCGCGAGTTGGCCAACACCACAGTGGCTGGGGCAGTGGGGCAGGCTTCTCAACGGCTGTCCGACTGTCAGCCGCGCGTCATGTATATCTCTCTCTCTCTCTCGCTCTCTTTCTGTATGTGTGTGTGTGTGTGTGCGTTATTTTGGCATGCCGCAACCATTAGTTGTTTTTCTTTGAATGCTCATTTTGTTGCTAGTTTTCTAGCCGAAGGAGGCGACTGTGGTGACGGTGCATGTCAGGGCTATAAATCTGGCCGAAATTACCAGCCAGCCAGCTAGCTAGCCAGCCAGTCAGCCAGGCTGCCATAGAATATAATAATCGTGCATATATTCTCTATGTGCAATGGGGCGTATGGAATTGGCGATCAATGAATGAATGCTGCGAAGAGCCCAAGTGAATTATGATAATAAACATTGTTCTTTGTTGCAAATTCTAAGATGGAAGATACCCAGGCTGACTGCGAGATATCCTTAGTTTTGTGTGTTTACTGTTAGATCTTGAGAACTATAGACATAAAGATAATGAAGAGGTATTTTTTGAATATATACATATGAATAAATAAATGAAATATTTATTTAAAATAATAATCTCAATTCATTGGCAAAGGTCAAGTGAATTAATAAACATTCTTAATTTTACGCTATTAAGATTAATGGAGATAAGTGCTCTAGTGGGCAGTGCCTGACTGGGCGATGCTCTAGCTGCAAGAGCTATTAGCTATTAAGAGAGATAGCAGGCACTTAAGTAGGCAATGACTGACTGCTAGATACCCAGCCTACGAGTTCTCTTTTTACTCTTTTTTTTTACAGAAAAATAATACGAATTAAGATTATGAATATATAAAGAAAATGGGTAAAAAAGGAAATATTCTTATAGGCATTTTTCACTCTCAATCAAGGTCTAAAATTTGAAAATGTGAAGTAGAGATAAGATCAATAGAATAAAAAAAGCAGAAACCATAAAAATATAATAAACTAATTTCGCACTTTACATGTTATTAGTGTTATATACATTTACATATGTAGAAAAGTTCTCAAAAGTAATTTATAGAAAAAGAAAATAGTCTGCTATATGCTAGGTATTTCATAGTCAGTCAATTTGATATATAAAATGGACAAAAATAAAAAAAATTACTACTTTCATCTATTTTTTATGCCTATGTCTATGTAATATTACACTCAGAACGTGATTCATGTGCTTGCAGATGGTATAGAAATGTCAATTTTAAAGAAGAACGAGCGCGCCGGGCAAAGCCGAGTAAAGCATATATGTAAATGTATATAGAATTTAGTATATACTAGATGATATATATGTATATCAAGTAATATAGAATATGCAGGCTGTAATAGAGAATGGTATGCAGCAATCGAATCGCAGGTTTCTGCCTAAGAAATGCCCTAGGCTAGAAGTACTCTTGAATTGCTGATCCTATTTGAAGTCATTTAGAATGATCTAAATGATATATCATACTCTTATAATTTTTAAAAATATATGTATATAATCTTTTCCTAGTCTTCTTCATTTTAACTAAATATTCTCTTTAAAAATATAAAAATAAATGATATATCATATATCATATCATATTCATATAATTTTTAAATATATATCTATATAATCTTTTTCTAGTCTTCTTCATTTTAACTAAATAATCTCTTTAAAAATATAAGAATAAATGATATATTATCATATCATATTCATATGATTTTAAAAAATATATCTGTATAACCTTTTTCTTCTTCATTTTAACAAAATATTCTCTTTAAAAAATTTAAATATTTTATCATTTTTTCTATTAAACTTCTCACTACCTCAATTGCATTTTAGTGCGGGTATTTAATGGGCGAGCATTGTAGCATTGCATTTGCAATTGAAATTCGGCTGCTGCTGCTGCTGTTGTTGTTGTTGTATGAGCGCATCGCATATTTATAAAGTTGGCCGTCTGAGACATTGGCAATTGCAAAATGCTTTAAAATGTTTTTGCATAATAAAAACAACGCAACGACTAATTAAGCAAAAAATCGAGCGATTAAAATAAGAAAAGCATTGGGGTTAAAGCGAGATAGTGAACGCATTGTTTACATACGTTTAAGTGTTGGCAATATTGTTATTGTTGTCATTGTCATTGTTGTTGTTGTTGTTGCTGATGATGATGATGCGTCATGCTAGCGAATCCCAACAGCTGCCACATAGCAAGCAAGACTCAACAATTCGCTGAGCTATTTGCAACAACTACAACAAATTTACATGCCGCAATCGTGCTCAACCAAAAGAGCGTGCTAATGTGCGTGTGATTCACTCGCACAGACAACCAGACGACAGCCACAACGACAACAACGACAACGACATCGATGACAATAGTTGCACTCAGGAACTCACCATGCGAACTGCTGCGGCTGCTCTCGCTGCGATGCAAGTCAAAACCATTCTGCAAGTTAAGCAATTTATAAATAAATAATTCAAATATATATATACATATATATAACAGTATTTAGCTCGATGCTGTATATATCGTTTGACGTACCGCTTCAACGTCCAGCGTAAGTTGCTCCATTGGCTTGCTGGCCATCTGTATCATGCCATTGCGTATGGTTTCCAGGCGCTTCGATGCCTCGGCAGATGAGGTTAGATTGAAGCTATCGTTTTGGCTCTCGCTGCTGTCCTCCTCGGGTATGGCATCCCAGCGATTGCTGCTGCTCATATGGAACAGCCCATTATTGTCAAGTTGGCCCGAATTGGTGGGCGTGATTTCTGATGAGGTATATTCGTTGCTGCTGGAGCCAGTGCCCAGACCCGTTTCGATCTCGGTCGCAGTGCCGCGCGCATTTGTGGGCGTTAGCTGTGTGGACGCCAGACTCATATCACTGGAGCTATAGCTTTGGCCATCATATTGAGCGGCCACCGTGCCGTCACTCTCTTTGGTCACAATCTGCAATCGTCAAATTTGAATCAGTGTGAAGCTGCCGCATTGGGTAAGTGCTGATTCCGACTCACCTGTTGGTTGACAAACGCATACTCTAGCGGCTTATCGGCGCCAACATAGTCTTTGATAATCTCATTCATTACGCCCACAATGTGGGTCATTGACGGACGATCCTCGGGTTTTGTCTTCCAGCATGCTGTCATAAGCTGCTCAATATTCTTGGGGCAATTGTCCAGCAGTGGTGGTCGCTCGCCTGCAACAGTAGAAATTAACTATGACGAACGCATTCAAATTTATCTGAATTCAGAGCGTCTTACCCTTATAGATCTTCCACTGTATGGTGTAGGCATTGTCAATGTCCTTGAAGGGCTGCTTCCGCGACAGCATCTCCCACAGCACAATGGCCCAGCTAAAGATGTCGCACTTTTCCGTATATTTCGAGCCCGCAAATACCTTTGGATATAAGGGCAATAGAAACAGTTTAGCTTAGACTTTATCTTAGGCAATGTTTAAATTTAAATACATAATTTATATTTTCCCTATGCCAAATAAGAGACTATCCCACACATTTATTAATAAATAGTAAAATAGAAAATACAAATACGAGATCTCTCCACACAATCCCTAATATTTAAAAAATTTTAAATATTATTTATTAATTCTATTGAGAATTAAGTAAAATATAATATATTTATAAACTCTTTCTGAATCTTATATGAGCTTTACTCTAAATATTTTGAATTTTCTGTTTTTAGTCTGAACAAATTTCTATATTACTGTTAACTCTGATTAAGCTACTTTAAAATACAAATTTTAAGTCCTCCAAATACTCTGCAAGGCAGAGTGTTAAAAACAGTGGAATATAATCTGCTATCGTTAAAAATTATTATATTTATAAAGACTCATCGATTAGTTAAATCTAAGATATAAATTTACTTTTCGCCCAAGTCAGTCTATTGAGAATTAAGTGAAAACATTTATGAATGGATTGATTGCATTTTCCTGCCTTTAAAGTCTGTCTAAACCTTTATAATGCTATTCTAAGTTTTCATACCCAATATCTAATCTTTAAACTATTCTAAAATATAGTATTAATCTTAAGTAATATGCCTATGCTTGAAAAACCGCTTGCTTATAGAAAGAAAGCAAAGAAATTGCAGCTGTTGCATTTGATAGACTGCCGAGTCCAGCTCACCTCAGGCGCCATCCAGGCAGCGCTGCCGCGATTGTTTGTCATCATGGTGGACTTGTCCGCCACGGTGCCAAAGTCGCAGATCTTCAAATTGCGCCCCTTGTTGGTCAGCAGCAAGTTCAGTGGCTTCAGATCTCGATGTATGAGCGGCTTGGGCGTCATTTGATGCAGGTATGCGACACCCTGAAGAATAATAATACACATTTTACTTGTTTCACATTTTAGGATGGATGTTCTTACCTCTGCACATTGGCGTGCCCAGCTCATGGCATGGGCCAGACTATAGGCGGGTTTCACTTTGCCGTGCAAGAAATTGTGCAGAGATCCACCCTCGGCATACTCCATAATCAGGTATGTCGCCTGCTGGGCCAAGCAGATGCCGTGCAGCGCAATGATGTTCGGATGCTTGACTCGCGACAGCTGTTTGACCTCCTTCTCGATGTCCTTCTGTTCGGCGCTGGCAAAGAACTCCTTGACGGCAACCAACTGATTACGCCAGATGGCCTTGCACACGACTCCGTACGATCCATGGCCGACTTTCTATGGGTAAGGAACGGAAGATCATATAGGTTATTAAATGCTATGAACGTTTTGGAATAACACTCACCTCGCCTAGATCAATTTCTCTGAAGTCCACAGTGATAGCTTGCAGTGCATCTGGCGACGAGGCGGCCATCACCTGCTGCTGCTGCTAGCGCACTTCGTTGCTCTTGCTATTCAATAATGCTGCTCCAGAGGCTGGCTGCTGTTGCTGCTGCAAGTCTATGTTGCGATTCCAACTGTTAGCTATTGTTTTTGGATCTGTTTTGCAGCCTGCCTTCGCTTATGTCAACCAGCAATGAATCGCTGCGCACATCTTCCTAACGGCTAACTGCAGGGCTTGCCGTTGACCATAACAATACCAGTGGCAACTGGAACAAGGAAAGTGCACTTCTACAATCACTTTATGCTGCAATTGGCCTCTTCAGTGCTCTTTTTCAACAAATATTTCTCATTTTTTTCGTATTTGGCCTCTTCGTTTGTCGCTGTCTGGCTAGTGGTTGGGACCTCCAAATATCGTTGCTATCGATAGTTGTATATTGCCACCACAAAGTATCGAGGCAGCTGTAGATGGCAGATGTAAACTGGCTGTTAAAACCATTACTCGATTGTATTTGATTTTAAAATATATGTTACCCAATCCTTTTCTGCTTATTAAAAATAGTATTTATTATAAATATTTCAGTGCATTAAAATGAATATATATTCATGCATATTATATGCGTATCCAATGAAATTGTTAAACGAATTCGATTTCTAAATATGTATATTGCCGATTAATATCAGTTGAGATAATCATGCACCCATCCCTAAATGTATCGAAGTCAAAGAACATATCGTTTCCCAATCGACTTACTCAGCATATCGATATGTTTATCCATCCCTAACTCATACGTTCAAGCGCTCGCTCACCAAGCGGATGCAATTTCGGACAAGAAGAAAACCATAATTTGTTATTTTTTTTTTACGCTCGTATAACACACTGCAAATGCAAACAAATAAGTTAACTGTGCTAAAGTATATACACATTGGTGATAACAAATATCGAATGCCTCAATTACAACAAGTGTGCTGCCTGAGGCCCGCGTGAATCCGAATCGAAAGTGTGCGTGTGTGAAATTTGCTGTTGTAGCAAAAAAAAAAGGAAAAAGGCGAGTAAAAAAAGTGCGTCTAAATATATGAAAAGAAAAAATTGTGCGGTTGTGAGGGGGGGTGGTGGTTAGAAGAAACAGCAGTAGCCAGCAACGACAACAACAACCGCAGAAGAAGCAACATTTCCCCACGATTTTGCCAAAGTGTTGGAGGCGACGCCGCCAATTAATGCTCGTGCGGCCGCCTTCATCGTCGTCGTCGTCGTCGCCGCAGCCATTGATGCCGACGCCAGTGTCACCGCGGCAATAACAACAACAAACAGAAACAACAACAAATGGTGCAACGGTGAAAAAAACGAAATGTCACAGTTTTGCAAAGTTTGCATATCGAGAAGACGCACATAAAACTCGCTTTATTTTTTGGTTTGTTTTATTCATATTTTTTTTTCTCTCTCTTATAATTTCTGTTGCTTTTGAATCGTTTTCTTATGTGTTTTCATTGAAAATGAACAAGTTCAAGTGAAATACACAGTTACCAAAGCACAAGAAGAAGAAGAAGGAGCAAAGAGAGTCTCAACCTCATCATCATTATTATCATCATCATCATCAACATCTCCAGCTCGTCCACATTCTCTCTTCTTTTGTTTAGGATGTGTGCGTGTATTTTTTTATGCGTGAGGAAGAGGAAGCGCTACCGAATATTACTCGGCAGCTCTCTCTCTCTCTCTCTCTCCTTCTTTGCACATGTGTGTGTGAGTGAGAATTTCCATTGCTAAGATTTTGTTTAGTACTTATTGTTTTTTTCTAGGGTATTTGAAGCAAAACAGAAATACAAGTAAACATCCACTCTTATTGTTTACAGGGTATCTGATAGTCGCACAGGTTATGTTTTATTCATTGGTCTGTGTATGTGTATGTGTGTGTGTGTTTTTTTTAACTATGTTGATCTTTTGTTTATTTGTACACTATTTAAATGTATTCTCGTCTCGATGTTAACATAAACAATCGAAAGAAACAAAAACGTTTTTATGTACTCCACTTCACTTGTCTCTCCCATTCCCATTCCCGTTTTGTTGCATTTAGAGTTACGTTCAACATTATTCTTGTTGCTGTTGCTGTTGTTGTTGTTGCTGCTGCTGTTGTTGGTATCTTATACGTACACACACACACACACACACACATTTCGAGTTTGTATATGAACAGCGAAAGTTGTCTTCCTGCTTTTTTCCCATTTTGTTCCTCAGCGGCATTTTAAAGCTTTTTGCCTCGCTCTTGCGATCGGCTCACAATTCCTGTTAGCAAGGGCATATGCAAATTTGCTTTTGCGACCTTCTGCACTCTCTCTCTCTCTCTCTCTCTCTCTCTCTCTTTCTCTCTGCGCTGCTGACTCTCTTTATACATATTTAAGTACAGCTGTCTCCCTCTCTCTCACATAGAGAGCTAGCTACTGGATACAAATGAATTGAAAAATCCTTCTATGTTAACTATAATTAATTTAAATATTTTTGTACACATTTTTATTACAATTATAGTACTTAATCCACTGATATATGCATATTTAATGAATGCTTATGAGCCATGACTCACAGAACTCACGAACTCTCTGCTTCAAGTCATAAATAACAATGGCCTGAAAACAACGTCCCTTCTCTTTTCATGCTTTTGCATACTCATCTCGTAATTAGGAAGACGAAATGTAAACCAAAACGAATTAAAAAGATACAACGAATAACCCAAAAGAACCCAATAGCTGTAGTGCTATATACATACATACAAATATAAATAAATAAATATATATATCGTATATATATATAGGTGTTATGTGAATAAAAGAGTGCCGATATCAGTGCATATTTCATGCTCCAAAGTTCAGCTGGGGTAAGTCAGTGTCCCTTTCATGTGCACAGCATTTCCATAATATTGTTGTTGTTGTTGTCGGTGGTCGAATTGGCTGCAGTAATTGCCAGCATATTCATTTCCTATGCAAAGCGCCTTGAACTCGCGCTACAAAAACAACAACAACGACAACAAATATTGTTAAAGTAAAGAGGGTGTAGAGGGGGGTGCAAAACAAAACAAGACAAAAAGGAAGGTTAATCAAGCAACTAGGCAAGCTCGTTCGATCGTCCACTTGGTTTCCGGCTGGCTTTGTTGTTGTTGTTGTTGTTGCTGGTTCCATACAAAAGACGAAGACAGTTTAGTTCCCAGGCTCCGTTAATCCAAACCGTATTTATATAAATATATTTCTATACATACATATGTATATGTATGTGTGCATCTGTATTAGCTGTGCTTCAAGGTTTTATGTAATTGTTAATATAATTTTGTGGCTGCTGATTTGTTGTATTTTCATTTCTAATACCCTGTACCAATTGTACATGTGAATTGGGTATCCCGAAAATGTGAAGATAAAAGCAGAGAAATAATGAAGACTTTATTAAACAGCTAAAGTTTCTTACTAAGTGGATAACGTGGAAATATTTCTCTAGACAGGAATTGCTATTATCACTTAAAGAATTTAGTGAGTATATAAGATTTACCGTAACTCTGCTAATCAGACGATTAAGCGCTGAAAAGTTTCAATAATTGAGTAAGCTTTGCATAGGGTATCTATTGATCAGACATTCATTTTGGTTTTAGCAAACTTTTTAAAGGGTATCTATGGGTCAGATAATTGTTCAAATTGTGTACTTTGGCTTGTTTTTGGTTTCTTCTTGCGTGTTGGTCGAATTCAAATAACAACAAAAGCAACAATGCAAACAACAACAACAACAAGGTGATTTCGTACAATCGTGATTTGTCTGCAATTGTTGCTGGTTTTGTTGTTGTTGTTGCTGCTGCCTGTCTGTCTAACAGTTGTTGGCCGTTATTATTAAGTATTTGGCCAACTACATTCGACCTCATGTGATAATAATTGTATGTAACTCTATGCTCGTTATATGTAATATATAATTGAGTTTTACTATGCTTATTCTTTTACTATGTATATATATTGATATAAATACATATGAATATATATTTAAAAGAGAAACTTTTTTACTTTATCTATTTTGATATTGAGTTCATTTAAATTGCATTTATTCTTATCTATATTTTAGAAGTCGAAATAGATAAAATACAAATAAGAAAAAAACAATCAAATAAGTATAACCAGAATAAATAATGAATAAAAATAATATTTCATACATAGGACATTATAATATAATAAATAAATCCTAGAATAGTAAAAGATGCTAAATAAATAAAAACATTAACTTATTGATTAATTTTTAGTTAATAAAAATATTAAATATTATTAATAATATTCTACTCAAATAAAAAATATAATGAATTATAAATAATATATGAATGCTAATTATTATTATTTACATAAATAATAATAAAAGTATTTTAAAAATTAGATTAAAATATAATAAATAATGTACATATAGTATATTTAAATAATAAATAATAAAACTAACACCTAGATACTCTACCAATATCCTCGCTTCAGCTTCTGGCTGTCCCGCTGGGTTGTCTCATACAACAGCCGGTCGCCCTCTGGCGGCAGTTATTGGTACTGATTGTTCAGTTCAGTTGTTGTTGGCCATTTATTTGTCAAGTGTCGCTGAAGAGCGTGAAATTTACAACGTTCTACAATTTAAATACTAGAGCTAACTATTTGTTACAGCTATTGTTGTTCCCATTGCTATTGCTGTTTCTATTTCTATTTCTATTTCTATTTCTGTTGGCATTCACGCCGTTTGCTTGTTGTTGCATGACTGAAGAGCACGATAAAGGTATGATGACATAACCTCACATGCACTCTATGTATGCCCCAACAGCGCACAGCAAATTACAAATACAACTGGGCTTAGGCTCCGATAAAAAAAAAAAAAATACCGATATAATGCGAAAACAAAATTATAATAATAATAAAAAAAAATAGTAATATATTGTATATAATTTTTTTTTTTTTTTGTTTTTTTGCACAATGAAATTAGGTTTGTCATGGCGTACAATAGTTTTGTGATATTCATGTCATGCTTTCTCTATATTTCAATTGATATACAGCAGTTCAGCTAGGCGTTAAGCTATCTTCTAGTTGGGCACTTCCGCTGTTGTACTGGCTCGCTATGGCCAGCTAGAATAATTTTAAATATTAATTCGGTGTAGAAATCGGGGTATCTGTCAGTCAGCCACTTCAGTCTGTGAAGTAAGAGCTTTATATAATATTGTTAATTCAGTTCTCCCATTTAGAGTGCGCTCAGTGAGGATATTCCTTAGAAGTGAGGGCATTCCTTAGTAGGGCATTGCACTCTCTTTGATAGGTATACTAACTGTAGTATATGTATATTGCTATATTTATATTTAACTATTAAAATAGTTTAAATATTTGATAAAGCAACTTTCGTATATTGGTTAGAGTATCTGCTAGTCAGGCATTGCCCTCTAAAATTCCTGTACTTCTTTTTTGTCTGTTGCTGGTGTTCTTGACACATTTCCGGTGATCGTCAGTTGTCTTCGCATTGCTATGTGTGTGTGTGTGTGTGTGTGTGTGTGTTCTATTGACTAGCTCGATTGCTTTTTTCAAGCACTTGTCATGTCTTGCACTTGCTACAGTTCCATTGAAGCGTCTAGTCAACCAAAGTTCGTCATTTCATTAGAAATTTACCTTATCGAAAAAAAAGCAAAGCAAAAAAAAAAAAAAAATACATCAGCAATGTAAAAAAAAACCTGTTTAGCAAATACACTTTAAACTTGTAAAAAATTATAATGGATTTTTTGATTTATTATATTAATTAATTAAGTAGTAAGTAATTGAGTAAAAAATTAAAAAAAAAAACAACATAATAATAAATAAATAAAAATAAAAATAAAAATAAAATAAATAAATAAAAATAAAATAAATAAATAAAAATAAAATAGAATAAATAAATAAAAATAAAATAAAATAAAATAAATAAAAATAAAATAAAATAAAATAAATAAATAAAAATAAAAATAAAATAAATAAATAAAAATAAAAATAAAATAAATAAATAAAAAAAATAAATAAATACAAATAAAAATTAAATAAATAAATAAATATATATTTTTATTAAATATATATTAAATAAATAAATAAATATAAAAATAAAATAAAATGAATGAGTCTAAAAAAAATTCTGAAAATATTTCCATAGAAATTAACAATAATTTTTTAATTTTAATTAAATAAAATGAAATTAACTGTTAATACTACCAATAGTTGTATAGCAATAATAAATAATTCCCATTATTCCGGCACACGCAAAATATGCAATTATTATTCCTGAATTCTTTAATCTTGTCAAGAACAAGAATAAAATATTTTTACTACATTATTAATTCGAATTTAGGGAAATAGCTTTAACTACATTTTATTTAGAGGCAAACATTGTGAATAATTATTGCAGTAATTTCTTTGGTTGACAACCTGAGTGGGGAGAGGGGGGGTTGGTGTACGCTTTACTCGAAAGTGTCGCAATGAAACCTGTTTGCAGACAGAATCATTGCATAAGAGGCTGGGCTTTGGAACAGCTTCCTGTGGTTGGGCAAAGCTGTCCCAGTGATAAACGCTGCCCAATAAACACAAATGGCACACTCCACACTCCAACGTAATCAGCTGTCTTATCTGGCTAGCTGGTCAAACAAAGCAAAAATTGCACAAAACTGTAAGAGAAGGTGGAAGAAGAAGAAGAGAGCAGGATGGGAGGAATCGAGGTGTGTGCGTGAGACCTGCAATCCGAGACCTGGGCGGACAATGTGCACAGGTATCCGGGCGCTGAATCAAGTCAAGTCAAGTCAAGTCATGGCGAGGCTTTGTCAACGTGATTACGTTTCACGCTAGGCCGGAAGAGTCCAAAAGGAAATGCAGCGGGAACGGGAGCGCAACATAAAACCGACCTCATAACCCTTTGCATACTCGTGCGCCCACACGCACACCCACTTTCGCACTCTCTCTCTCTCCCTCTCCCTCTCCCTCTCCCTTGTTCTCTGTCTTCCTCTTACCTTGTTTCAACTCATCAACGTCGCCATTATCAACTCGAGCGTTGTGATTATCTGACAATTGTCTGTGGGAGCGTCAGCAAACGAGAGTCCAGGGTCGAGCCATCAGTTGCTGGTTTAGATGGGTCTAACGGTGCTGCCAGACACGTGCTGAACGGCATGAACACAAGTGGATACTGAGTGCGTTCATTAGATTTACAAATATGCATATGTATATGTATGTATGTGTGTATATATACATATATTATCTATTGTGAATATATTATTGCCAAGCAGTAGATATTTCAGCTATCATAGCATATTATATTTATCATTATCATAGTCGATATATCACGCTATTTAAATAAGTATCGTCAATTCTATGTCAATATTCCCTTTGATTGTGTTACAGGAATAGCACTAGATATTAAAGTAGACCCCCAATAATATCTACAAAAGTAAAGACTTCCAATTCATATTAAGTTTTTAGAGCTATGACTAAATAAGCAAGAGTATCCATGAGGCACATCAAAATCAGAGCAGTTACTGCAGGCGAATACATGAAATTAACAAAGGGGGTGGGTTAGGGTGGTGGGTGGTGTTAAGGTGTGCATAGATGACAGCGAAACGTAAATGCGTTGGAGGACAACACTTGAGAACACGACAGCAACAGCAACAGCAGCAACAGCAATAATAACCACAACAATAACAGTTGCTACTGTTAACTGTGGTTACTGTCGCTGTCGCTGTTGCTGACGCTGACAACAACAACAACAACAAATAGTAACAAGCACAAGAACCACATCAACTAGCAAGAAGCAGCACATTCAACACACAAGCCTGAAAATGTTGCCGTCGCTTCGATCGATATTGTCGAAAGTAAAACGTTAAAAGGCAGCAGGAAAAGCAACAATGAAACGGAAAGGAAAATGAAACGGAGACAGCCGAATAGTAGGGATGTTAGGGATACGAGTCGTGGCCTTGTGGGGAAACCCTATTTATTTTACATGCAACTCTAACAATTCGAATTACCAACCGTCGAGTGTCATAACATTCAGCTTCTGTCATGCAGTCTCCACGCATTTAGCTTCTGTCATAAATTCGCTAGAAGATCTAAATTAAGAGAATTTATATTTCTGTAAATCACATAAGGATAAATTTTTCCACAATCTTCAGTATTGATGTACTTTACATAGAGTCTCATAGCATTCAGCTTTTGTCATGCAGCTGGCTTAACTCTAGTTTCAGGAAAATATGATAAATATTTCCTCATGTTTCATGATTATTTAAATATGTGATAGGATATGTCAATATGTAGTTATCTAAATCGATAAATAGTTGTCGAAATTGATAATAGTTATCGAAACAGATAAATAGTTATCGATGTACCTTATACCGTAGCATTCTCGTAGCATTCAGCTTTTGTCATGTAGCTGTCATAGCTCATGTTTAAAGTTTTCTTCTTCTCATATTCACTAGAAGAGTTCAGCAAAGTTTCTTAATCATTCTTAAGGCTATGCCTTTTATTTTGCGAACAAATTCTGATCAATATTTCCACAAGTTTCATAGATTTACTATCCATCGAGTGTCCTATCATTCAGCTTTTGTCAATTTGTAAAATACCTCATCTACTCTTTGAATATATTACAAGGTATATCAAAGTCAATCATTGGACTTTGCTACTGACTATTTAGAACCAGTTTAATCTCACTTTCTCTTTCTCTCTTTCTCTACCTCTCCCTCTCTCTTTGTTCCTTTCGCTCTCTATCTCTCTCTCTCTCTCTCTCCCTCTCTCATCATATCTGTATACCTTATCGATAGTAAGATCCCATTCCCTTTTGACCATATGCAATCAGCTTAATATCGCTGCTTTTGGGCTCAGACCAGCTCAGTTAATCTGAACAGCTACAGCATCATCATTAACATCATCATCATCAGCATCATCATCATCATCATTTGCTCTCAAGCACTTTGATTTCTACTTAAGTTAACTCTGCACAGGAAATTACTTGAAACGAATCAATAGATAAAAGCATTTGCCAATTGCATTCGAATCGCTGCACGCTGCACGGCTTTAAAGGTTCCCCCCCTCCCCACAGCTTCAAATGACTTGGCGTTAAGTGTGTTCCCGGCTATCGATGCGAGATCGAGCGATGTGATGCGATGCGATGCGATTTGAGTCTGGCTTTGACTGTGACTTGACATTTTATGTGTGCAATTTCCGTTGTCTGACAATGTAACAACTTCTGCCAGTTAACAGCAGCAGCAGCAGCAGCAATAGCAACAACAACAGCAATATCAACAATAACAAGAAAGTGTTATTTGTTGCCAGAGGATGCAATCAACGGGACAGACTGCAACTGCAACTGGGATGCCTGAACTTGAAGCTTTAGTTGTCTGTTGTCTGTCTGTTGTTGCAGTTGCAGCATCTGCAACGCTTTTTTTTTACGTCTTTATGAAATATGTATTGCTCTGCGTGTGTGCGTGTGTGTGTGTGTGTATTGATGCGCCTGCGTCCTCACAATATGCTCACTGTCTCAACAGTTCGCTCGCCAGCCGGTTTATGGCCTCCACAGCTTGAAGCTGGCCTGTTTTGTGGCCTCTCTGCGCCTGCTGGTTACCTGGTCCTTGAACTGTTTACTCCATTGCTATAGCTGACTCCCGATGCAGCCAGAGTTGTCTCTCTCTCGTGCGCCCCCATTGCCAAAGTTGCTAAATACAACAATTGCAATAGCAGCAGAAGCTTCTGCTTCTTCTTCATCATCATCATCATCATTATTGTCGTTTGTCTGCTTCTTCTTCTTCTTCTTCTTCTTCTTGTTGTTTTTGGTTGCTGCTTATGCATCATTGTGTATCATGTGGCCGTGTGCTGCTGCTGCTCTCTTGGGGCTTAGCTCGCTGCAATTGCAAATTGCATTGAACCGAATGTGGCCTCGACGCGCGTTGCACAAGAGAGCGAGACAAGCAATAAAACAGAGACAGAGAGAGAGAGAGAGAGAGAGAGAGAGAGACTATGTGTGTGTGTGTGTGTGTGCTGAAGAGACAGAGAGTTATAAAGAGCTCGCTTTTGCTTGTATCCAATTTATCAATGCCCGCGAGCCATGCAGACGCGTCGACTGTACCCAAAAAGAGCAAGAGAGAGAGAGAGGGAGAGGGAGAGCGAGAGTGAGAGTGAGATAGCCAGCTGGCCCAGCTGTTGCCCAGTAGCTCGGTTCAAGCCAGTTTTCTAGTCTGTAAGCTTATCTGTTAACTGTTTTTGGCCAGCTGAATCTGTGTGGCAACCACCAACCAACCCACTGATATTTAATGCACATTTGCCAATGCAACCCTTGTTGCTTGTAACACCCCCCCCCCCCCCCACTATCGTCCCGCCGCCCTTCGTCAAATACGTCTCGATTGCATTTTAACACTCATTATTAATGTACTTTGCATAGGCGTAGAACGTAAGCCGGGGGGGATTTGGATACCACCCAACCACCCAGCCAGCAACCACCAACGCGAATGCAAGCCATAAGCGCGCTACTTTAAGCCACCCTTAAATGTGCAGCACTCAACCACAGCGTGGCCGCCTCCCCAAAACTCCCACCGCGCCACCGCACCACCGCACCACCAGCCAGCAGGCCAACACAAGTTGACCCACCCTTTTAAGCAGCTGGGCTTTCATTCATAAATAAATTTTAAAGTGGATGCAATCCGGGCCGGCCTGGAGTTGCCTATGGATAGTTGAGCTTTGTTGGCTCGCCACCCCACCACCCACCATCCCACCGTTCCACCACCCCCTGTGCGCGTCGGCACCCCCTGCCTAGGGGGTTGTTGGCAAATTCAATTGGTGTGGGGGAGTGGGGGGCACTCGTATGTGCTCAGGGTCTTCATTATGAAATTAAATATACATACACATATGCATATATTGCCTGTTCGTTAGATGCAGATTTTTATTATGCAACAACGTACCGTTAACACTTGAGACAGACCCCTCCACGCTCTGCGACTCTCGATTGCAATCGGGTATTTTTTATTTTTTCGATATCTTACTTTAATACCCTTAAACGGAATGATTTGACAATTTTATTGTCGAACGAATCGCATTGTGATTAACTATCAGTTGGAACTAGAGCTGGAGCAGCAAGATTTCACCCCCGCAGCAAGATTTCACCCTCTTTAGTTGGCCAACATTAATCAAACCCGTTTGATTCCCAAGTGAACAACGCTTTTAATCCCATTTATTAACTATTAATCAAGCCATATCACTCTAGCAGCTCTAAGGTATTACTATAATGATGGAAACGCATTATCCCAATTATCTTCCATAACTTAAGATATTCAAGTGAGTTTCAATTCTCTCAAATGCTGAGCATAGTTAATCTTAGCTAATAGCTACGTAATGCTTGAATGCTTTCAGTTGATTAGCAGGAATATGAATGAATGATGAGATGATGCAATGAAATGATATATGTATGTTGTGAAATAAAAGATATAGGGGCTCTATTCTAATAAATAAAGATGTAGTAGATCTTTTTCAGCAATGAAATAGATTGTAAAAATTTTCTTGAAGCTCAAGATATTCTTCTACAATTAAATAGAAAATGAATATATTATTTTATATTCTTAGAGATTATATATGTGGTGTATTATCAGCATCATATCGTTAAACTGATTTTATTTTTTATTTTATTTATTTATTTATTTTATTTATTTATTTATTTTATTTATTTTATTTATTTATTTATTTATTTTATTTATTTAAGCTATTTATTTATTTTATTTATTTATTTTTTAAAAATATATTTATTAATTTTTTAAAGTTTTTTATTTATTTATTTTTTTTTAACTAATTCATTTAAAAACAATTTATTTATTTATTTTTTTTTTTAGTTAATTTATTTAAAAAAAATTTATTAATTTTTTTTTTTAGTTAATTTATTTTTTAAAATGTATTTATTTTTTTATAATTTTTTTTATTATTTATTTATTTATTTATTTTTTTTTTACACACAACATAATATTGAGCCTCAATTATTTCAATATTTTTTATGGCAAGAATATTTTGTTTAAATTTAAAAAAAATACGCTACTTTTCAAACCGAACTATCGTACTGCTATATCATATATCGTATAGGAAAGATGTAAGCTTTGCTATACTGCAATGCTAATACATTAAATCGTTTTACTATATCTTATGTTTGCTATAATCGAAATCGCTAGCTCTTTCAGCATATGGAAAATATCACTCAAGCCCTATGTCAAACAGGTCATATAGTCTGTGATGACTCGACAATAGCTGTGCTTTCTAGTCATATATACATATGTATTTTTTTTTTAGTATAAATTTGTTTTCCCTATATGTTTCTTCTTCTTTTTCGCTTAAGTGTGCTTTTGCCTATTAAAGAATATTTTGTTTTTTTTTTTTTTTTGTTGTGTTTGTATATGGCATTTGTTTCTCGCCATTTTCGCAGTTCACTTCAATTGAACTCGAAATCATGTCAATGGGCACAACAACAACAATAACAACCATAGCACATAGAAACAGCAAACAACAAAGTTGTGGACACGACTTCAATTTTGTATTCGTTGTTGTTGTTTCTATTCTAAATTGGCCAAAGGCCTGGAATAATTGCAATTTAAATGCTTTGGTAAAAATTGAACAGAGTTTTTATTTTTTATTTTTTACTTCTTTTTTTTTTTTGTATTTTTTGCATAGTTTTGGGGCAGGTCTTTTGGGCACTCATATTATTATTATTATAATTATTTGTGAATATTGTGTGCAGTTGCTGTAACATCAATTACAGTTCGCTCGCATCGGGGTCGTTCCAGGGCCTTGATACTGCTGCGGCACGCTCGAGCAGCAAATCGAGACCCGCAATGCTCCCAAACCGCCTGCACTCGAGTCTCCGCCCATTGATTTCTAATTATACCTTGAGCGCACTCAAAAACCAAATACGTATGCGGGGTATATGGGTTTCTATAGACATTTTGAGAACGAAGAATTTATAAAAAATTTTAGAGTACGAATTTTTCATATGAATTTGTTTGGGGTATACAAGGATTCATAACTAATTAAATATATATCTCAGAATTTGCAATAGCTAGAGCAATACCTTTCGGGTTAGGGTATGTGCTAGTCGCACAGTTATTATTTTTTAATATCGCTCGCGCACCGTGCGTAGAACATCTTTTGCTCTTTTAACTGTTTACTGTTTGCTTATAAAACACATTGTTTATTTTGCGTTTGGTTTCGTGCACAATTCATGCCCTGGTCATGGTCAGCTGAGAGCTAGCAGCTAGCTGATACCCTGTAAACGGAATTACATATTTAATAAATCAATAAATCTATATGCTTGACATATAAATTGATAATATTTTGATATATGTATAAGATAACTATCGTCTATATATGTCTAATCAATGTTATAAGACATTTCAAATATATGCCAAGATTTTATCAGCTCGGGGAAAGTATATCCCATCATATACCCATTGGCTGCAAAGGTTAAAGTGTAGAAATGTTATATATCTATATATATATATCTAAACATCTTTTTATAGGTTTTATATGTAATTGTTCTTTGTGAACTTTGTTATTAAGTCGAAATGTTCATAAAGTTTTTCGAATAAAACTTTGAAACCATTAGACCATGTAAAAGCTCTATATGCATTATGTAAATAGCTTAAAACAACACAGAAATACAAAGATATTTACAGAAATTTTGATTAATGCGAGTTTGTAGAAATTGTAACTGTAGTTGGGGTTTTTGGGTTTCGCTTATATTGTGTTTACAGCCAATATTTATCCCAGAAACCGCAAAATCATTTGTCAGCAATTTTACACAATTGTGATTGAGAATAATATGTGCATATATAGATATATAGATATATATCATATATGCCGCATTGATAATGCCTTCCAAAAAAGTTTAGATTATATTGTGGCCAGTGTTTATTTGTTTATGGAATACGTTTTTATAAATATCTCAAATTGACACACACACACACATACAGATAGAGAGAGAGAGATAAAAGTAAAATAGAACTACAAAAATGTACAAACAAAAAAGCCGAAAATAATCGCAAATTTTCTAATTGCTTCCTTGGCGCTTGTCTATCAGGCAATTCTTTTCTTCATTTGCTGCTCACGCTCTTTATACCCTGTAAGAGACGTTACTTGAGGGAGTTGCTTGGGATGGATGAGATTTGCTTGATATTAGAGTGTAAACTTGTTATGATTGAATGTGTTTATATATTGAATTAAATGTTATATATTATATATGATTTATATTAAATATGTAAAAGTCTGCCTGAAGGCCTCTGTCGCTCTGGCTTAAAAGAAAATTGTTATTTAGAATTAATTCTTGGTAACAATAAATAAATAAATAAATAAATATTATATAAGACATTTGCAAGTCTATATAAATATATAATAATAATAAAAAAAAATAATAATAATAATAAAAAAAAATAATAATAATAATAAAAAAAAATTCTATAAAATTATAGAATTTTTTTTTTTAATTATAGAATTTTTTTTATTATTATTTTTTTTTTTTTATTATTATTATTTTTTTATTATTATTATTTTTCATTATTTATTATTTTTTTTTTAATATTTTTTTATTATTATTATTTTTCATTATTTATTATTTTTTTATTATTATTTTTATTTTATTATTATTATTATTTTTTATTTATTTTTTTATTTATTTATTTTATTTTTTTTTAACTTTTATTTAATCTTGTTCAAGTTGTCTATTCGCGTCTGTAAACATGCTTCAAGTATTACCTATAATATGTACAAGTGCACGAGTGATTACTGTAGGTCTCTCTCCCTCTCTCTCTCTCTCTCTCTCTCTCTCTCTCTTTCTATATATATATAGCTCTTTCTTCATTTCTTCATTCGTTATTTATTTTGCGCTTGTTTTGGCGGTAAATGTCAAAACCATTTGATGCTGCTGATGATATAATAGCCGATATGTATATATAGTCCGATATAGACAGCTATAACACTTGCAATTTCACACACACACACACACACATGCACACACGTCCTCTGTCGTTAAATGAGGTGAAAGCATCTTTGGCACGCTCTGTTCTATGGCCATTCGTGCGACTCAAATTTGTGCACTTGAC
The DNA here is from genome assembly GCA_035045965.1 of Drosophila aldrichi. Taxonomy (NCBI): domain Eukaryota; kingdom Metazoa; phylum Arthropoda; class Insecta; order Diptera; family Drosophilidae; genus Drosophila; species Drosophila aldrichi. The sequence continues at coordinate 1,576,027 of JAWNOM010000125.1, forward strand.
TTATTGATTTGCCGTCAATTGTTACGAAATTTGATTATCAGCTCTTTGGGCTGGACCAAAAAATTTCAATGTTGTGGCTTTGCATGGCAAATTGTGCTGCCACACACACACACACATGCACACGCACGCACAGCCCTTGCGCGCTCCTGTCTAGAGAAGCAGGAAAACAGAAAGAGAGAGAGAGAGAGAACATTAAATAAACAATTCGAAAATAAACGTAACAACGAAACAAATTGAAAATGTGAACCGCACATGGAAGTCGAGAGTCGCAGAGCGCGCGTACATTGCCTCGCCGTATAGCTCTGCTGTGCCCCCAACTCTCTGAGTATCTAAGTGTAGCTGTGTATCTTTGCGTATCTCACTTGGCAACAAGTTGAATGGCACGAGGTCCCATGCCCATGCCCATGCCCATGCCCAGCCCAGTGCAGCCCCCAATGGCCCATGCCACTCCTGGCAATATATACATACATATATATATATATATATATCATTATATATATATATATTTATTATATACATTGCAAACGGATCGAGTACTGACCGATCGACTGTTTTGAGTTGTCGATAAATAGCACAGACTCGTGTTCAGGTCGGCGAATGTGCTTTGATGTGCGTGCGAGCATTTCAATAATGTGTGTTTAATTTACCATGTGCCAAGGCGGCAATGGCAATTTCGATCTATTTGAACTTGTAGCATCAGCGAATGAGTGGTGAAACAGTTTAGCACTCTGATATCACAGAGCAAATTCCTTGACCAGGTGCACAAGTGCTGCTCAATCGAGTGTGTGATTGGAGCAGAGATTAGGGATATATTGAGACGAAAAGATCAGGTGATAGTTGGTGTATTACGAATGTCCTTAATATTTAATCAAATGCGGGTTTAATCTATGTAATATGTTTATATGTTGCATAGATCTAAAGAAACCAAAAGAACGAAAATAAAAATTGTTTTGATATTATGATATAAAATATATATTTATTTATCTTTTATATATTTTTAATATTAATATTATAGTAATAATATATACTTATTTATTTATTTTTTTTTTTTTTAGTGAAACTTTATTAAATCATTTTTTTTATGATCTATTTGATATTATCATATAAAATATATATTTTTTATTGATTTATATTTTTAAAATTTAAAACTTTATTAAATTATTTATTTTTTTTTATGATATATGTATTTTATATTATCATATAAAAGATATATTTTTTATTTATTTATATTATTTAAATTTAAAACTTTATTAAATTATTTTTTTATGATATTGTTCTTTTTAAATTAAAAAAGAAATAATTTTGTTAAATAAAATGTTTTTCCTAATTTTATTTAATTTTTTAAATATGATTTTCTTGTTTTTAAATTACAAAAAAGTATTTTTTGAATGAAAAATATATATTTTTTAATTTTTTCCTGATTTAAGTTGAAATCGTAATGTTGTAACAATTATCTTTCTTTCTCTCTCTCCCACATCGTCTTTCCCTATCTCTTTTTCTCTTTCTTTCTCTCTCTCTCTCTCTCTCTCTCTCTCTCTCTCTCTCTCTCTCTCTCTCTCTCTCTCTCTGTCGTCTATCGTTCTATCTCTCTCTCACTCTCCCTCTTGCTCACTCTCTCACTACTCTCCCTCTATCTCTCTGTCGTCTATCGTTCTATCATTCTATCTCTCTTTCTCTCTCACACACATTCCCTCTGAAACATGTGTGTCTGTCTGCGTATATAAACGACATGTAATCGCAATCATGATATGATAGGGGCTATTGTAAATATTCCAAAGCGAAGTGATATGCCATAAATTAATGTCGAGATTAAAGTTAATCAACGTTTGTCAAGGATTTGCTTATCATCCATCCCTCACAGCTGAGACTCAGTTTGTCTGTGGATCATAGAATTGAAATGTGAATTACATCAACTCTTGGTCAGCCTCAATTCAAGCCCAGGGCTTATCATCTTGTAATGCCCATAAAAAAAAAAAATAAAAAAAAAAACAAACAAACAAAAATTAGCATAAAAGTTAAAAGTAAAGTTGATTAAAGAATCGTCTGTCCAAAGATTTGAGGGCGTGGTGTCTATACCTCCTCCAGCTCTTCTTCTATGCTCATCAGTGAATATTTCGTGCGTTAATCGGGTAATACGTACATATATTTAATATTATTACCGTTGCCTAAGGGCTTCTCATTCTCTTGACTGATTGCCGCCGCCGCCCCCTTTGACGCTGTGATTGATGTGAATTCGTTGATGATGCGACGCTCTCTGCTCTCTCTCTCTCTCGATGTCTTTCTATCTCTCAGTGGGTCTTCACGCTGTTTCGATTAAAACAATCAATTTAATTGTTATCACAAGTATAGAGCAGAGAATACACAGCACAGAACAGAACAAATAAGAAGAATAACTACGTGTAGTAAATAAAGCTGGCATGCGGCGTTGCCTCCCTTTTGTTTATTTACCCATTGAATAACGAGTCGATTGACATAAAAGACATCAAGCGAACGATGGCAAATCAATGGAAATGGAAATGGAAATTTTTAATAATTTTTCATTATTTATCTAGAGCTATTTATAATGTATCAAATATGAAATCACATTGTATTCATACATATATTTTTAAAATTGTAATATTTTACGATTGTAATTCATTCAGCCCTGGTTGAATCACTAATCGATTGTTATCGATTTAAATGATCGTCAATAACAGTTTTCAGTTCGAACTGCATATCAATCGACAGTTATGTGTGTGTGTGCAATATCTCAAATAGTAGTTCGTATAGATAAGATAAATAGATCCATGTACATATAGTCATATATGAATATCTGTATATATGTATATGTATGTATTAGCCATATGTAAGTCAATAGTTTGACACACTTCAGCTGTTTTGAGCTCTATAACCGGTTGCCAGTAACAGGGGAGGGTGGGAGGAGTATTGTGTATAAGGTTTGACGCAATTTTACAGTGACAATGGGACAATTATAGCCCAGCGTAACTGAGCGAGTTTTTAGTTGTCGTTCGCTGGTAATTACACGTGTTTTAATTCACAAGCTGTCATTGTTGCTGTTGTTGTTTTTGTCGCTATTGTTGTTAAATTGTATCGCAATTTGATAAAGCACAAAGTAATCAACACGACAGCAATAAATGGAGGGGCGTTGATCGGTCACATACAAAAAAAAATCTTTCACAAAAAACATGAAAATAAAAAGAAAAGATTATAAATACATGTTTTTTTTTTTACATTTCACATTGTAGCAACACGAACTTTGAGTCATTCACAAATTATTTGTGACAATTTCAGTTATACTACAAGTCATAAACCATCCAAAGTATCATAAATATATCTATGACAGGGTAGACGTAATTTGGGTTAACTTGAATCTGAGCTAAGTCTTATGTTATCTAACCAAACGTAACTAACAAATTGTCGCATTATCTTCAAGGACACGTACTACTATGATATTTTAGATAATATAAAATAAAGAAATGGAATCCAGGAATCGATTCATATCTATATTGTAGTATAGTTACATATATGATATGATATGATATGCTACTCTACAGTTGACACAAAGCTTAGATTATAGCAGTCACAGCTTAAGTTTGTTATGGAGTATCGATAAATTAGGTTTATTTTGACAAAATCGATTAAAATCGATGATAAACTTTGATACTTTTTACATGGATCTATGCATATACTCTATAGATATATACCGGTATACATATATAGGCGTTAAGTAACTTTAGTCTATTTTCATGAAACTGTTCGAAAGCTTTATTAAACTCTAGTTCTTGACATGCATTTAGATGTCTATGTAACAAACTTCCATATAAATACTCGATAACCCAAATGGACTCTATAGGACTCCAGGAAATCGTTTAAAATCTATAGCAAAATTTTAGAATTTTGTGTATTAGTATATCTATTGAGTTTTAGTCGCTTGAATTAGTACAAATATCGAGCCCATCTTACGTATACCCTTACTTTTCAATGCACTCCCTCGTTTATTGTTTTTAACGTATCCCCCAGTCAAATATTCGCTTCCCAGTGCCTGGATAGCTTTTCTATTATTGCAAAGTTCAAGTCACATACATACGGTTATGTTAATTGCAATTACTGTGTCTCTCGCTCTCTCTCTCTCTCTCTCACCTGTGCAGGCGTAAAGGTGCGACTAGGCGTGTTACACTTTTCAACTTTGAGCGCCGTTTGAACGGTCAGTGACTCGCATGCACAGTTATGATTTATTTGCGGGTTGGCTAAGCGCGAATACATTAGAGAGACAGCGCGCCACGCCCATCAGGAGGCTGGCTAAAATGTGTGTAAATAACATTTGTTGTGTGTGGCGACAAAAGTTGTCATTTGTCGCTTTCTCTGTGAAAAGCATATCCCTTGCATAACCATCCATTGATGAGCCGCTTATCGAATGAGCTGCATAACTGTTCATCTAGATTGTGGTCAGCGCCCGGGTATTATGCAGTCGGTTACACCCGACTTACTGCGCTGTTCTGACTCGAATTTCTTTTGTTTTTATTTTATTTTGTTGTTTATTTATTTTTATGATGACCATTGTAATTAAAGCCTTAAAGCTTTTGGGGCTTTTTTTATTGTAAAAAGCACTTAACTAACTGTACATCGAGGGCCAGAGAGTTACATAGTATTATGTGTCCGAGTCTCTACCACCAGGCCGGGCCTGAACTTGAGTGTGATAATAAAGAGAAGAAGCAACAATAACAATAACAATACAACTACCGGGAGATGCTCAACTGCTTAAGACCAAAATTAAACTAAAACTGCGGGTTAATACCCTTTGCTCTGTCAGTTAACCAGTTAAAATTTCAGACTTTTGCTTAACTGTAAAGAAATTTAAATGGGAAATATTACAACGTTTGCCCCCCACACACACACACACAATTAAGAATTAAAAGCGAAAAATGTGTAAAAAGAATATAATAAAGTTTTCTCGAGTTCTCTCTGACCTGATGTAGTGTCACACACACACACACACACACACACCTGTGTACTGTGTCTGTGTGAGAAACTTCTTTGGGTTGATGATTTCATCTGGTAACAACGTCTTTCTATGCAATTCTCATGGGTGCGAGCTTAGAAAGTACTTCTTGTATTCGTAAATCCTGTATATAATATGAAATATTTATTATAATCAGAAATAATAATTGATTGTTTTAGCTAATGATATCTTTTATCGCATTTCTATGTAATGCTCAGCTAAGATTCGTCAAAGAATATTAGGAAGAAAGTTTCTGTTTTTATATATCTATATATTTGATGAAACGATCGTATATCCCATGAATGCATTTTATTAATTGATTAATAGTGAATAATGAAAATCGCCTTTCCATGCGCTTCTCACGGTTTCAACTAGGAATTTCCTAATTTGCTAATTTGATACATCTATATATATGTATATATGAGATGGATTGATCGTTTATCATATTATTTAATTATATTACTTGATTAAATATTAATAATGTAAAACGCCTTTCCATGCAATTCTCATGGTTTCTCATAAGAATTGCCAAATAATGTTAAACAATTTGCTGATTTTATATATCTTAGAGATCGTATATCCCATTAATGAACAACCATAATGAATTACCAATTAGTTATAATCAATTAATTATTATATATATTAATATTATTTAATTTATCACGTACTTGACTAATAATATCAGCGCCTTTCTATACAATTCTCATGGATTCAACTAAGATTTGTGCAATAAATAAAACTTTCTGATCTTGAATACATCTGATAAATCGTATATCCCTTTAATGAATAATGAACTCTGTGAATTGATTAATAATAATAATGCAAATTTTTGTTTTTTTTTCTTCTAGGTCGCAGCCATAATCGAATCGATGCAATAGGAACGTTACAACTCAATTGCTATGCTCTTGTCCGGCATTACAATGGGCGTCCTGACGCCTCAGAGCCAACAGAGACAACAGCAAGTTGTCCACACTCTGGCTCGCTGCTGAGCTCATGAAGCGTATGAAGGTGCAGCACGTAACTAGCGAAGCCGCCAACCAGTAGCAGGTTGGCCAACAAGCGACACCAGCCAGCAGCAGCAGCAGCAGCAACATCTTCAGCGCTCTAGCAACTCCGCCTGATAAAGAGCACGCAAAAAAAAATAAAAATAAAAAACAGAAGAAAAAAACCCCAACTTCGCAGCATTAACCGAAAATGTTACAAAACTCGAATGCAACAACCGCAGCAGCAGCAGCAGCAGCGGCAGCGACGCCCAGCACAGCAGCCGCTGCGGCAGCGGCAGCGAACAATGCAGCGATAGCCGCGTCATCGATACAGCCGAAGCTGGTTGTCATACGAAGGCGTCAGAATCAGGGCTTCGGTTTTACGCTGCGTCACTTTATTGCCTATCCACCGGAAGATGATGCCGCCAGCTGGCCGCAGGTAAGCATTGGGGGGAGGGGTGTGCTGGCAGGGACGGGGACAGTGGCATGGCCAGTTGGCCAGAGTCTGCCTGCATCTCTTCAATTAGTCATCAATTGTGCCTTGCCACTTTTGCTTTTCGCGGTCTGGCAATGCTCAATTCAATTCAATTCACTTCACTTCGGCTCTGCTCTGCTCTGCGTCGCGTCGCGTCGCAGCTGCGCAGTCGGCGCCGTTACGTGAGCGCAAAGCACGCGCCGCCTATTCAAATGGCAATCGCTGCTTTCTTTTTGCTCTTTGGCAAAAACGGTCTGAGGCATGCCACAGCGAGCAGCAAAATTTGTAACAATTTCAGATATATTTGCAATGCAAAAAAAAAAAGAAAGAATTTATAATATAGAAAATTAATTCAATTTAATTAAAATTTATATGCATTAAATATTGATAAAAGAAAGTTCAATCGGAACTTGATTAGAAGTTTTTAGGTAGATTAAAAATCATATAAATAACTTTCAATTAATTTTTATGAGTTTAAAAATTTAGTAGGAATCAAAATGCAAATATAATATATTTATTTTTTATTTAATATATACATATATATTAATATATATTTAAATATATATATGCTTAAAAATATATGCATATATTTAAATTTATTTAGTTTTATTTTAAAATAAAGATCCGGCTTGAAGTATATGCAATTTTTCTCAAACTTTTATAATAATTCATTTTATTTTGTATTGTATTATATTAAATTAAATTAAATTAAATTAAATTATATTATATTATATTATTTTATATTATATTATATTATATTATATTATTTTATATTATATTATATTAACTACTATACTAATTTATATTAGTTGAAAAAAAATTGCATATAAGTCACGTCGGTTCTTTATTTCAAAAGTTTAGATGCTTATTAAAATGCAGAAAAATATATAATTAAAAAAAAAAAACAATAATAATAATAATATAATAATATAATAATAATAATAATAATATAATAATAATAATAATAATAATAATAATAATAATAATAATAATATAATAATAATAATAATAATAATAAATAAAAAACAAAATACTTTTTTTTTTTTAATTTACAAAAATATATATATGTTTCCTTATTTAATATTTTTTTATTTGTTTAATATAAAGCTTTTCTCTATTTCTAAGACTTTCAATACAATTTAGTTACTTATTTTAAAACATAAAGACTTCCTTTTCTTTAGCATAGAGTATCTCACAAATGAGCAGCTTCGAGTTACCATTTGCAGCCTCTCTCCCACTCCTTATATATCTGTATATATAGTTCATATGATATTTTTTGCATTGTATACGAAGCGCGCTCATTGCGCTCTCTTTCTTCAGCTCTTTTGGGGCCCAGATGATGGCTCTTTGAGCCGCTCTCCTATTTGCCATTAAGTATACCCTGTAAACAGTAAAAGTGCATCAAATGGGGTATATTGTTTCTGCCCAAATATAGTTGATTAAAAAAAAAAAAACGGAAATTCTTTATGTATATTTATAATTATTAAAATATATAAAATTAATTTGGTATTAAATTAAAAATATATATATTTTATGTTACAATATTAAATTAATATTTAATTTATTATAAAAATTAATTTTATAAGCAATATTAATTTAATATTTAATTTATTATTAAAATTAATTCTATATAACTAACAAATATCATAAAAAAATATATAAAATAAAAAATAGTTATAGACTGCCTATATATAAATATATAACTAAAATATATATATCTGAGATATTTGCTATGGCAGCTTTTATAGCGTATCTGTTAGTCGTTCATTGTGGACTAGAGTAACCTTACTTGTTTTGCTTTTTTTTTTATACATATACATATACATTTATATATGTATCTATATATTGTTGTTGTTTCACGTTTTTTTTGTTTTTGCTTTATACGTTTTGTGTAGGAAGCGACAAACGCAGTCGGCGGCGTCGGCAACGTTGGCGGCAGCAGCGGCGGTGTCGTCGGCTTGGAGCCAACGTCACCAACGTCGCTGCCGCCATACCAAGTGAAAGCGATGGAGACCATTTTCATCAAAGAGGTGCACGCGAACGGACCGGCTCACCACGCCAATCTACAAACGGGCGACCGGGTGCTAATGGTGAACAATACGCCGATCGCTGGCATTGCCTACAGCACAATTGTGTCGATGATCAAGCAGACGCCGTCGGTGCTAACGCTGCACGTTGTGCCCAAGGAGTGTGATGTGCTGCAAATGGTGAGTGTGCCAAAGAGAAGAATGTGAGACAAAGCAAAGCTAAGAAAATATGTAAAGTTGTTGATGAAATCGTATTGTGATCGAAATCGAAATAGAATAATCGTATCGTAACTAGCGTAACCCTCTAATCCATTATCATCCGTTCGTTCGTTTTGCATGTCATCTCTGCAGCACTACACGAGCATTGCCCATACGCCGGAATCGAATCGCCTAACGATGTCCGCCCAGGGTCCGCAGCCATCGCCGGTGCTGCTGGCAAATGCCGGTGCCATCAAGTCAACATTTCCACAGCAACAGTTGATCTCATATCCCGCTGTTGCCGCCAATACATCCTCGACAGCATCCTCTGTATCGCCAGCGACACCGCTGCACGGCGGCAGTCGCTCCGGCAGCATCACAAGCAATGCCAGCGGCAGTGGACTGCCCACCAACAATAGTAGCCATCATCATCATCATCATCAACAGCAGCAGCAGCATCCGCAACGTCATCCGGCGCTTGCAGGCGGCAGCAGCAGCATCGACTTTGGTGACATGGCCCATGGCATGCGTCAGCATCAGCAGCAGCTATACCACCACCACCACCATCAGCAGCAACAGCAACAGCAACATCATCATCAGCAGCTGCTGTCGAGCAGCTTTATGCGGTAAGTGTAAACTATTTCAACTCACCTGGGCCATTGACGTCAGCGTGTTCCCAAAGCCAAAAACCGGGCATTTGTTGGTACAGCATGTGTGAGCGGGAAACTGGGAGATGGATGGAAGAGGGTAGAGCAATGGCAGCAACGGCTGTTAATCTTATCAGACGCCAGTCGGCAGGTTGTGGCGACGCTCTGCCCACTGGCGTTTCTCTTTCGCCAAAGCAGCAAAAATGACGGTGTTTAGTGCAATTAGACAGGCCAGGCCAGGCCAGCGGTCGTTGCCAACTGGCACAGTGGTACGCAAATGCCAGCTCTCAGTCCTCAGAATACTTCTAAAATCAAACATAAACAAACACTCACACACACAAACACTCACACACACACGGATATGTGATATATGTACATACAGCATTTAGTAGCATGCAAAACTCTGAGATTCTTAGCATATCGTAGCGCCAAAATGAAAAGGCCGTAGCTCTTGATGCAGCTCCAGCCTAAACGATCCTTATATACGGCCATCATACAATTGCGTAGCTTGAGCCAAGTCTTGGTCATATGATTTGATAACATTTTGTAGATTACTCTAGTCGAGTCAAGTGCAACAATTTGTAGAAATAATGCAAGCAAGGGTATTTCCCGATTTTACATGGGGATAACGAGGAAAATTTTGATAACGAGAATTTCACAAAATTTGTTAAAGTCACCGTGTGAGGAAATTAGCAGAAAATGAAATGAATTTTCTGTCTCATGAAAATCAAAAGAGTCGATAATGACGTAAAATGCCTATATAGACGATTTAGAGAAATTCGCTTTGGCATTGAGTTTTTCACGTAAATCGAAAATAATAATAAAAAGTCGTGTGAGGAAATTAGCAGAAATTTAATAAATTATCTGTTTCACGGAAATCTTTAGATAATGACGTAATATTTCTATAAAGATAGATGATAGATGATGATGGAGGAAATGAAAACAAAATAATAATAATAATAAATATATATGTATAAAATTTACACAGTATTAAAAATATGTATATAAAACTATAAACAAACAATGAAAACGAAAATAAACAAAAACAAAATAAATAAAGAGGAAAAAATTAAATAAATATGTATATTAAAAATATAATTAATAAGTAAAACAAATAAAAGAATAAAAAAAAAAACAAATAAATAATATAAAATAAAATAAATGAAAATAAAACATAATAAGTAAATGTCAAATATAATAAATAAAGATAACAAATATATTTGAAAATAATAAATAGATAAATAAAAATGAAAAAAATAAAAAGAAATAAACAACACAAAAAAAGATAAAGCAAAAAAAAAAATAAATAAATAAAAAAAAATAAATATGTAAATAAAAAAATAAATAAATAAAAAAAAAATAAATAAAAAAATAAATAATAAATAAATAAATAAAAAATAAATAAATAAAAATGAAAAATAAAAATAAAAATAAAATAAAATAAAAATGAAATAAAATAATTAAATAAATAGCTCAAAATAAATAAATACGAAAAAAATAAATATAAACATAAATGAAATAATCATAATATAAATTAACACAGAAAATATATTTAACAAAAAAAAAGTAATGCACATTTTTGGAAAATTTAAATCGGTTTAGGTGTAAAGTAAATAAATACATAAATGAAAATGAATATAATTTATAAATAAATAAAAATAAAAAATATATATAAATAGAAATGAAAAAAAATAAATAAAAAAATAAAATACAATATATTTAAAATATATATTTAAATGAATAAAAATTGTTGTAAAATTTAAATCGATTTAAATGTAAAGCAAATAAATAAATAAAAATGAATAAAATTTATATATAAAAATACAAAAAAATATATAAATACAAATGAAAAAAAAAAAAATTAATAATAATAAAATAAAACAAAAATATGAAATAGAAATAATAATAATATGAATTAACACAGAAAATATATTAAAAAAAAAAAAAAATGAATAAAAATAGTTGTAACATTTAAATCGATTTAAATGTAAAGTAAATAAATAAATAAAAATGAATAAAATTTATAAATAAAAATAAAAATATATTTAAATACAAAGGAAAAAAAATTAATAATAATAAAATAAAACAAAAATATGAAATAGAAACAATAATAATAGAAATTAACACAGTAAATATATTTAAAAAAAAAGAATAATAATTGTTGTAACATTTAAATCGATTTAAATGAAAAGTAAATAACAAATACATATAAATAAATGAAATATATACATATATTACAGAGCTTTGGCATGTGACTCTAATGCTGGCAAAATAAATAAATTGCAGTGTAAAACAAATTTCAACAAATTACATTTATCTTGATCTAAATAGTTATTTAAGTGTTTTTTTTTTGTTTTTGTTTTTTTTTTCTATCATGATTTGCATACTTGCGTACCACTGCCGCGCCTGCCAATGCTAATAGACGTACATACGTCGGATGTTTCATAAATATTAATTCGCACTTGCACACACACACTCTCGTAACACACCTATACATACATATAGTATGTATGTATGTGTGTATAAGCAAAACAACAAATTGACAGTTTACTGGCCAACAGCCTTTGGCGCCGTTGCGGTTTCAATGAACTTGATCACACTGTGTGGCATTTGATTTATGGTGACATCAACAGACTACCTACCTTTACACACAGGTGACTGTGAGTGTGTTTGTGTGTGTGTGTATTTCACTTTCATTAAAAATATAACACAAATTTCAGTGTCAGACAAATAGTTGACAATTCAATAATGCGATACGATAGAAATTTGCCATTAATTATAATTGCAATTGCTCTAAATGTAACTTGAGCTAAGCTCAACAATAATAATTAAAAACAATTGCAAATTGTTTGCGATGTTTGCCAAATTTACACCCCTCGGTTGTTGTTTGTATTTTATTTTTTTATTTATATTTTTTGTCCAGACTTTTTGCATTCATTAATTTACAAACATTTGCACATGTACATCTATGATAATTATGGTGATGATGATGATGATGATGATGCGTCGATACTTTGACCGACGCACACAGACAGACAGACGGACAGACGGACGTACGGACTGACTATAAAAATTGTAGAACACCACACAGCAGATAAATGTGGACGTCGTCTGTGACTACCACACGGTGATTTCATCATCATATTTAATTTTTACCCCATTTATTGCTAAGCTTTTTTTTTGCGCATTGTTGAAGATGTGCAAAGAGAGTATATTGGTTGGGTGCAATGTGCGTGGGAAGCCTAAATGATGAACTAAATATTACAAATTTAATGTTTAATGTTGAGCTGAGATTTAAAATGAAAAATTGGGTAGTTGAATCTCTGTTGATCTCTTAGCTAAAGTTGTTATATAGATATAGTGAGATGAGATGAGGTATATACATATGTAGGTATAGTAGTTATGTAGATATAAGAATGTATAGATATATAAAGTTAATAGGTGTATAGATTTATTTATTATATTAATTTATATAAAATATTTTTATAGATGCATAGATATAGTAGTTATAGTTATAGTAAATATGTAAATAAGTGGATGTATAGCTGATAGATCATCTATAGATGTATGCATGTATAGCATATATATTATACAGAGTTTTATAAAGATATATTAAATAAATCCCCTTCTTTGGTTTTTTTTGGGTAAATATATAGATATATTGATGTATAGGCATATAGATCATTTATAGATGTATGCATGTATAGCATATATAGAGTTATACAAAATGTATATATATTAAATACATCCCCTTTTAGTTTTTTTTTCTCCATATCTGAGAGTATTATGCAGCTGGTTGTGCTCGTTTGCAAAACAATTCTCGCTTGCTTCATTGTTTTATGTGTTCAGTCATAATTAAGCACAATAGTCGTATTAGATGTACGCAGTACAAAATATATATATATATATATATATATACATATATCTATAGCTTATAAACAATGTATGGACATTATATAATACAGTGAGCTCTAATATATTCACTCAATTTGACAACATCAGTTTATTAGCTTTGCTGTCAGCGATTATTGTAATACATATTGAAAGGGGGAATCATCAATGAATCGAAAAATTATAATATATATATGTATGTATGCTATATGCTTGAGTTTTCGATATTATTTCAATGAATTTACACTGAATTAATAGATTACTTATAAGTGCAGAATTTTAGATATAAGGAATACCCCAAAGGTTCGGGAATACTTAAGACTATTTTTGCATGGGATTTTCTAGAATATTTAGGTTGAGAAAACATATAGGATATATTAATATCCAGGGCATTTATGAGCACTGAATAAACTATAGAAAGAAAAAAAAAATTCTAGGCAATATTGCATGAATATTTCTTTAAACAAAAGATTTATTTGTTGACTAAAGCAGAGAATATTAAAATTCAAAATATGTTTTGAAATAGAAGAGTATTTGTTTTTGCATAAATATGATAGATTATCTTTAAAATATTGATAGATGCTAGGATCATTTAGATTTAGATGTAAAATGGATATAGATGGATGTAAATGGATATAGATATAGATGTAAGATGGATTAGAAAACTATGTTCGAAAACTATCTTTAATCAATATTATTTACATAGTCAATATATTATATATGTAATATTGTATATTATATGTAGATCTAAATATTTTTATAGCCATCTTATAGAATGCTCATTGAATCTTGAAGCTAACTCAGCTAATTTATTTAGCTCACACTCTTGTTTGGATTTGGGCAAATGAATGCCCAATGAATGGTGTTACCTCGGACAGGCATCAGAATCAATTGATCTGATAATGTATTGTTTTGTTTTGATTTCATATTTTCTTCTGCTCAGATGTTTTTCCATCATATTTTGTGCCGTGTTGACTTTTTGACTGCGTCTTGATTTAGCAATGACGACGAATGCAGCTCAACAATAATAAACACATGCATAAAAATGGCATTGACCATTGGCTACTGGGCGAACTTCCTGTTTTCACTCGTTGTTTGTGAATAGGGCAGACAATCCTCTAAAGAGCGAGTGAGAGGGAGAGATATGATCTCAAGCGCAGCTCTGATACAGAGTAATTGTGTTTTTTATATGATTATTTTTAGAAAGTAACAAACGAAATTATTACTGATTCAGTTTTTTTTGGAATACAATTCGAGTACGAGCTGAGAGTTGAGAGAGTTGGCTCTAATATATTATTACATATAAATCTTGATTTGTGTGAATGCAGATCAATGAAAGTCGAATTGATAATGCATTGCAGTCAAAGCAAACTTAAATATAAAGTATATACTATATAGAGATAGTTTCTTTACTATGCCACATTAGAAACGATTAAGCCAGTTTTTTACTTTTAGCCAACTCAATGATTCCATGTTGACGGTTTGGCACGTGTTGCGACCGTCATGTCGAATTTGATTTGAATTCTTTTCGTTTTCTTTATTATTATGAGCGTTTATCATTTCTAATTACGTGCTGGCAACTTGTTGCGAAAAACTTTCGAGCTGAGATAAGTGGCTGGAGAGATGAGACGGTCGCGGCGTACCACCCACTGAAATACCCATTTCGACTTGACTTTCTAAATGCGCCACAGCAGACGCGATTCTTGTCTGATTTGTGAATGGTGACTGAACGGTATCAAAATTTAATTAGCTCTCATTTTGATAAAAAAACATTTTCTTGAATGAATACTGAAACTGTTGGAATTTGTGTTTGTAAAACTATAAATACGTTTTAGCAATCAGTTGCTAACCAAGAATCAGCTGAACGAGCATCCCAGTCAAGGTCAAGTTTCTCAGATAAAGTCCGCTTGAGGCTGTGTAATATATATATGTATTCTTACATAATGTATGGTAATACATATTATATAAAAATGTAAATATATGTATATAGAGCACTAGTGATTAGGAGCGTTGAGTTCTATTTTAATGGAGATATATAGACTTGAATTGAATCAAATAATGTAGTTTATATAGTAAACTATATGCTATCTACACTATCTCTCTCTGTCTTTGTCTCTCAATCTCTCTCTCTCTCTCTCTCTCTCTCTCTCTCTCTCTCTCTCTCTCTCTTCATAATATAATATAAATATTTTATATACAATATATAAATATATATACATATATATCATACAAGTCTTTATATTATTTTATAATATTTCCTATATAAAAATATTTTAAATATTTTGAACAAATTTCTTATTTATCATCGGATGCATTGTCGTATATTTTGAAGTATGAATCTCTTTCTAAAGCCCTGTATTCGAAATCCTATCTGAAGAGAGAGAATTATATAGATCTATATATAGCACATATTACAGGCTGGATACAGTTTGAAGCCTTTCCACTACCTGAGTCTGTTCCCCAAGCATGGGAGATGCGTGTGTGAGTGTGACTAATGCCAGAAGCATTGAGGCAACAGTTAAATCATATATGCAAAATCATCAAAGCAAGAAAAATAAACAAATATGCACACACACACATACACACATGCACATTCTGCATATATAGGTGTGTGAGTATTCGACAATAAGTGAAGCGAATGCATGCGAATATTTGTTAGCGCTCCATTGTTAACTGATTATGACAAATTTAATTGAATTTTGTGCACGCAGAGAAAGAAAGAGAGAGAGCGAGAGAGAGATAGAGAGAGAGAGAGCGAATGAAAAGAAGAAGCAAAACATTTCAATCACTGTGAATGACAATTCAATTCATTCGCCCAACACACCACCCCAAACAGCCCAACAGCCGCCTCCTCCTCCTCCTTCTCCTGCTGCTGCTGCTGCTCAGCGAGCGCTTGCCATGGCCACGCCCACATGCAGCGCTGCACTGCAAGTTGGAGCGCATTGCCACCTATAGCGACAGCAAGATTCAAATTGAGATGGCAACTGAAGATGACTTTGGAGATTAAGACTGGCGACTTGCAAGATAATGATCGTTATGGGAAAGGAGATGAAAATGGAGATGATGATGATGATCAAGACGATCGTACAGACATATGTAAATTATTGGGCTACTTGAGCCAATGGACGGCCTGTAATTGTATTATGCGTTCACTCTCAAGCTGATCAAGAGATCAAGGCAAGGAGAGCGAGAGAGAGGGAGAGCGAGAGATATAGAGAGAGAGAGTGAGAATATATGAGGGAATGAGCATTATGAAAACATGAAAGAAAGTTTAGCCTTAGCACACTGAAGATTTGATACCCTTTGTAGATTACTTAGTTACTCAACGATCATATTTAGCTGTTATTTAGGAAGTATATGGTACATAGGAATTTAACAATAAATGGTATTTCTAAAATGGATTATATAGTAAGTTCAGGCTTAGTTAAGGATTGCTATACAGTAGAATCTGATTATAACGACTCCGCTTATAGCGTCCATACGGTTATTGCGACGAAAATTCTGGTCCCTAGACAAACTTTTATAAGCAATATCGACGGTCCTTTGAGTTTCGTTAGAACCGGATTCTACTGTATTTAGTTATATTCACTAGAAAAGTCTAAAATATGCAAAAATCTAAAGTTATAACGGCTTTCAAGATATATACACATATAAATATATATATTTCCTTGTGTAAATACCACTTGACCTTATATCCTTGCGAGTTTTGTTCTGCGTGTACTGAAATTTCAGCAACATGTTTGATGGATTGACTACAGTGTTCATGAAATAGACACACAAACATACATATATTACATGCTCACACACATAGGCACAGGCACAGTGGGACATTACGGCTAATTCACTTTAGAAATATTAGTTTCTGTTTTTTAAATGAATAATATTTTATAATTCATTATATATTATAACGTCGATTCTCATTATTTCAAAGTAATCACGAGTCCCCTACAAAATCTTTTTATATTTCGAGCCATTTAATATTTGGAAAATTCGATAATTCGTAGTAATTTAAGAGTCCCTAGAATTTCGAAATAACGAGAGTCGACTGTATTATATAAGTATTTTTAAAAGTATCCCTGACTTGACTTAATTCAGTTAAATATTACTAAATATGTATAATAAAATAAAAAAATATAAAATATAAATAAAATATTCTCTAATAAATATATTCAACTCAAGGCATTTCCATAGAGCTGTCTAAACTGAGCACGACTTTTCATTAGCTTTGATCCCAATCTTGAGAGACTCTTCCAGTGTGTGCTCCAATTTAAGCAAATATTATTGCTTTCGCACCACTGTGCCTGGTCAAATTTCTGACGAACTTTGGCTGACAACCAACGCATAGTCTATGTCGTCTGCAGTTACATATCATCGATATCGATGAGTGCTACGCCACCCCCTCCCCCTCACCCTCCTCCCCGCAACCCTTCCTCTCTAGCCATGGAAATAAAACGGACCGGCCGGCTCCTGTTTCTATCTTTGATTTTAGGCACCTAATCGAATTTGCTAGTTTCTCTCTCGTGTTCGTCAACAAAAATCCAACTAGTTGTATACTCTTTTCGCTTGTGTGTGCATGTGTGTGTGTGTCTCCCATTGCAGCGCATCCATGTGTGTGTGTGTTTGTGAAATATTTTTGCGCTATGCGCGTGGCACAATTGCTTATAAAATAAAAGAAAGAGCGTTCAGTTCTGTGGCCGTCCAGTGGTTGGGTGGGTTGGGTCGTTGGGTCGTCGCTGTTCAACGGTTGCCCACTCAATAGCTGGGGGCTCTTTTCAATTAGCCCAGCCCAGCCTGTCTCTGCTGCTGTCGCGAGCTTAATATGAATTTCATATATGCATACAAAGTGAATTTGTTTTTTTTTTCGTCGCTTTTTTTTTTTTGTATTTCAGTTTAGTCGCATGGACTTTGGGTTGTATTTTAGTTTAGTTGCTGATGGCGAGTGGAGCGCGTAGATTTCGCAGCATAATAAATTTGATGAGATCTTCAAGTGAGTTTTCGCGAGTGTGTGTGTGTGTGTGTGATTGATATTGCGAGTTCGAAAGTCGCTTATCATTTGTAATCGTGTACTAATTATAATTGCCTTTGATAACGCCAAAAAAAAAAAAAACAAGCTGTCATATAACATAGCAATGTGACAGGAACTGCGATGGGCGGAGGTGGGTGGGGTCGCAGTTGGAAAGTTTTCTTTTACTTTTATTTTTTTGCCGTTTCGTGTTTTGTTTTCGGCCTTGAAATCTATATTAGATCATAAAACTTGAAGTATTTTCAATTAATGATGAGCACAACAACAACAACAACAACAACTGAACTAACTTAAGTAAATGTTGTTTTAACAACAACAACAACAACAACAACATGAGCAACAACAATGCGCGTTTGTCTCAATTTCTTAGTAGTTATTTGTTTGTTTTATGTTATTTCTTATATTTTTTTTTTTGTCTTGTTCTTTTTCTTTTTACTTGCTCAACAAATTATGTGTGTGTGTGTGTGTGTGTGTATGTGTGTGCCTTCTTCTCGTTTCTTTTGAATGCGATTTTGCGTTTTGTGTTTCGTTTCCGTTGCGTGCGCGTTGCCCAAACAATGACACGAATGGCAGCGCTGCCAACGTTGACGTTGACGTCGACGTCGACGCCAATGGGTGTCGCCATTGCCGCTATCGACACCGCAGGGCGCCGTCGCCGTCAGCAGCGAAATCGATACCAAATGCCAACAATAAATGCAGTGCGAATTGAGCATAGGGCAGAAAGGGATAGATGAAGTGGGTGGGAGTGAGAGAGAGAGTGGGAGGTGGGTGGCGAGGGCGGTGGCGGTGGCGTCGTGTCACACGATGAACTGTTGACAGGTTTCAGCCTTTACTTTTTGTGGCTTATCAAATATGTCAACATTTTTATTTATGACTTGTTAATTGCAAACAGGCAAAAGAGTTGCCAATACGCAAATCAGACAATAGCCGGCAACAACAACAACATGAATATTAACAATGAACAGTTAGTGCATACACAACAAGCAGACAATAAAGCGCGAAATTCCAGAGACACACACACACACACACATGAACTTGTGTAATATGTATGTATGTGTGCTTGTATCTATGCCTGATAGATACAGCTCATTTGTGTTTGGCTCACACTTTGCTGATAAGCAACAACAACAACAACTACAACAAGAAATCAACACAATAGAATCGCAATTCGCAGCGTTTCGAATCACTTGTGTTAATGGATCTATTTATTTTAGTAGCCTTGTGTACAGAGCTTATGTGCCGATAACACAATACTTGGATATTTGATATGTGCCAGATAGGTCCTATATAGACAAACACCCCCCCCCCCCCTCGCTTGTATACCCCATATAGACATCAAGTACAATATAGCTTAAAATTGTTTGCAACATTTGCATATTTGCAATTTCTCTCTCTCTCTCTCGCACGCTCTGTCTCCTTTCCTGTCAACTGTCAGTTTGCTTATTTTCATGGTCATGGAAACGGATTTCCACTTGTCATTATCCATGGTCACTTGGGCTTTTCCTTGTTGTTGTTGTTGTTGTTCTTGTTGTTGCAGATCATTGTTTTGGGCGCTTGTTACTTATACATATACACACACCTACACACTTACAAATATATGTATGTATTTAGCCCCAATTTTTTATGAAAGCCAATTTCAATATTTCACTTTCAATTTATAGCAATATGAGAAATATTTATGTAGAAAGTAGATTCATTCAAAGACGGCTTTTGTTTATAAACATTCAATGCTAATGACTTTACGTTTTTATCAACTCAATACAATGGCAATTTGTTGTATTTATGTTAAAATCAGTAACTGCAAAATGTACAGGCTTTTTAATATGAGCCGAGTAGCTCTGGAGAGGTATGAACTAGGCATCCATCAAATGTAAATCATTTTATTTCCGGCCAATAATCTAAATTAAGATTTAATGATGACTGCTCTATAGAGTCTAAGACAAGAAACCTTTTCCTTTTATACTCGAATCATAGATATCCTAAATAAGAGATTTGGCTCTTAAGTAATTATACTAAGTGTGTTTTAGGGGTATAAAACAGATGTATAAACATTACAGACATATGTATTCAGTACAATACAAAAAGAGCAAAAAAATATATCCTTTTGACACTTTCATATAATCGATAAATATCGTTATCGATTTTTATTTTTATTTTATTTATTTTTGATACTCTTTAGGCACACAACTGTCCACAACTCGCAGCAATAATATATTTATATTTAACGATATTTATCGATTTTTAGTTTTTTGTTTATTTATTTATTTTTTTTTATTTATATATATATTTTTTTTCTTCGTTAACTATTAAAATTTGCATATAGCTGCTCTTTAGACACTTAACTATCCAGAAAATACAAAAATGTTATGTTCCACATTGATTTAGATACTTTCTACTTTTTTTTTCCACATATTTTCCCATTATTTTAATATTCTCACTGTCTGTTTTAATGCTTAATATAAATACGTATTTATGTCAATTTAATTATGTTCAATTTGCTGAGCTCAATAGAGAAGTTGAATTATTGCAATGGAAGCATTCAAATTTAATAATCTTAAAATCGATATATATCGATGCGTTTTTTAAGCTGCTTATATCTTCTACTTACATATAGTTGTAAGAGCTGTTGGATGCTGTCACTGTGATTCACTCTCTATTATTGTAGATAATATTGAAATTGAATCAAATTGAAATACAGATTTCATGCTAATCGCAATTTATCGATTTGGCATTTCTTGATACCTGGACACAGCTGCATATTTGTATTCATGAAAAGTGCAGTGCACAATTTAACAAACAGCTGTGTTCATGCAAATGGAAGCAATATGTAGTAATAGTATATACTAAGCATAAACTAAATTCCACTTTCTGATTAAATTGGAATGCTAGGGGAATGCGAGGGAAATACATCTATTGTAATATAAGAAATACAATTGAGCTGTTGCTGCAGATAAACAGGGCTATTTATATACGCGCACACACACTATTCTCATTTGCCTTAATTAATTTGTTAAGAATTGTTGCCTTGGCTGCAAAAAAAAAAAAAAAAAAAAAAAATTCGCTAGAGTCGAAATAATCGCCGGGATACTACGGCCGCAAAGTGGGGGGAAAACTTTAATTAGTCAGCAGGGAGCGAGCGTAGCATTGATTTCGATTTTCCGCGCTAAACGCCCACAGCCGTAAAGTTGGCAAGGTCAAAGTATCTGATTGCTGCTGACGTCCATAAATCAATTTATGCTGCCACTCAAAGGTCAATCAGGAGTTGGATTTTTTTCCATTAAGACAAAGAGACAAAGGGATGGAGGCAGCAGAGAATGAAGTAGAGAATGGCACTTAATTACCAGCTGCACCTGTTGTATGACCACCCCTCGCTCCCCTCCGTCTTCCTCCCTCCTCATCATGCAGGTGTAAGCGTCAATAACAAAGGCAGCTCTAGTAGAGAGCGCTTCATATGCCGCCCACGCTGCTGCCTGGAATATTTACATTGGCTGCTGCGCCCTCGACGGCAATGGATATTGTCACACTGCTCCAGCAGGAAGCCATTACGCCGTTGTCCTGCTGGCCTGCTGCTGCTCCTGCTCCTGCTCCTGCTGCAGCAACTTATGCCAAGCAAATTGAGTTATATCAAAGTTCCTCAATGCAGCAGCCGCAATCTAATTGAATCAAGTCTTGAGTGCATATACAGATCGCACACACGACCATAACGTGGCCAGCGTGTGGAGTGCAGCCAGTTGGTTATGTCACGGCCATGGCCATTAGGCAACCTGACAGCCAGGCATGAAACTGCCAGCCATTAGCCGTTTCCTGCATGGCTGGACGCATCACAAAACAGAGCTCAATGGTACTGCTCCTGCTCCTGCTCCCGCTCCTGCTCCAGCTCCTGTTCCTGCTTCTGCTCCTGCTCCCACTCCTGCTCCTGCTCCTACTCCCGCTCCTGCTCCTGCTCCTGCTCCTGCTCCTGCTTCTGCCCCTGCTCCTGCTCCCACTCCTGCTGCTGCTCCTTTTCCTACTTCTACTACTGCTACTGCTCCTGCTCCTGCTACTGCTCCTGCTCCCGCTCCTGCTCCTGCTCCTGCTACTGCTCTCACTTCTACTTCCGCTCCTGCTCCTGCTACTGCTCCTACTCCCAGCTCCTGCTCTTGGCTGTGGCTGTGGCTGTGGCTGTGCTCCTCTACGCTAGCCCAGCCAGATCTCTATCTGTGATCCGTTGCATTCTGGATGCTCGCATGAGATTCTTAAACAAATACATTCGCTTCATAAACAAACAAAAATGAATAACAAAACACATTCATAATCCAAATCGTCATCACAGTCAGCGCAAGGCGTCCGAGAAGGGCGGCGGCGGCGGGGCGAGGGGGCGTGACGCTGCTGCTGTTGCTGGTGCTGCTGTTTACGCAAATTGCGCAGCTTACTCGTATTTGGCAACGGCTACGTTGTGTTGTTATCGTCGTCGTGACCAGCGTACCCAAACAGCTGACAGCGTCCAATCGGATACTGAAACGTTGACGTTCGCACTGACATTGCCTTTGACGTCGACGGCGACGGTGACGGTGACGGCGGCAGCGACGCTAACGGCACGCGCCAAAAAAACATTTCTCAGCTCTCCAGTGCGACCTTATTTCGTATGGCAATCAGGCAGTCGCTATTGCCACATATTTGAGCTGTTTGAAATAAAGAAATATGTACATGTGTATGTATATGTATGTATGTATATATGTACATTCATTTCAATATATTGTATGTATATCTTAGATAACGCTCTAGCTTTCAGTATGCCCGACAATTGATGTTATAATAAATCAAAAAACAGCGTTAACTTTCAATTATTATTGCGGCTGCATAAAAACAAGTTAATAATATGTATTTAAATATTATGTTTCGTTGAGTCGTTGATCAAACAAACAAACAGTAAATAAATGGAAATCAAATGATGGGAAAAAAATAAAATTAAATTAAATATGTATAATGAAAATCGAATACAAAAAATATTTAAATATATTTAAATAAATAAATGAATAAAATATAATATTAAAAAAATATTAATTCAATAAAAAATAAATGAAAAAAAACAAATTTTAATAAATAAAATAATCAAAGAAAAACCAAATAAATAAATGATAATTAAATAAATAATTTCATAAAATAAAATAAAATAAAATATATATAATGAAAATCGAATAAAGAGAATTAAATAAATATATATTTAATAAATATATATTTAATAAATATAATATACAAAAAATAAAGTCAATAAAAAATACATTTAAAAAAAGAAACTAAATGAAAAGAAAATATAAATAATAAAGAAAAAGAAAATACAAAATTATAAAATAAATAAATAAATGAATCAAAGAAATAACAAATAAAGAAATGAAAATTAAATAAATAATTTTATTATTTATATTTATATATATGTATGTACATATAATAATTTTAAAACAAACAAAGGGAATACATTATGTATATACAATATTAAAAAAATATTAGATATAAGATTATTTTAATATAATTGCAAGCAAATAATTATTCAAATCCTTAATTTCAACTTTACAGCCATTGAATGTCCCTTTATTTTATTTTTATTTTTATTTCTATTATTATAATTTTTTTTTCTTCAAGCATTCATTTTGTTTTGACCTTTTGTTAATTGTAAATCCTTAGCTAATTGATTTGCTTTTCTCTTCTACTTAAAGTGCCAATCAACCGCCAAATCTAACAGTATTAGCAAGCACAACACCGACCACGCCCACCCAGCGCCAACCCAAATCGGCAGCAGCCCTCAGCCAAGCACTGTACGCCGTGAATGTTGCCAGCGGCAGCGGCAGTGGCAGCGGCAGCGGCAGTGGCAGCGGCAGTGGCAGCGGCAGCAGCGATAACAGCGACCTAATGATCCGACTGCGCGAATCCATCAAACAGAAAGAGGAGTTTCTGAAATCGCCGTTACCCTCAGGTGTGATGTCTGCCTCGTCGTCCACCTCAGCCAGCGCCTCATCCACAACCAACGGCAACGCAGCGCAAAAGCAACAAGCGGCGCAGCACTTTTTTCCATCGCAGACGCCACCAGGAGGCGGTAACGTTGCACCGCGCGTGCGCCACCAAGTGCTGCACAAACAGCAGCAACAGCAGCAGCAGCAGCATCACCTCCACCACCATCTCCAGCAGCAGCAGCAGCAGCAGCAGCAAGTTGTGCTCGGCTACGATATGTATAGCAATAGCTATACGAGCAGCAAGCTGGCGCCTCGGTCCTTGGGTGCAATGCCGGCGCAGCCACGACAGGTGGCTGCTGTTGGCGTTGCGAACAACAATGTCAAGTACGGCAATGAGTTAGACTACTTTGAGACGCTGCAAGAGACGGGCGTGACCAACAAGGTGTAAGTAGCTCCTGGCTGGCAATCAACTCTGTGTCCTCTGCTAATTGTGATTATGTTTTCTTTGCTGCTTTAGATTCGAACGCAAACTGGTCACGCACATGTCGAAGGGTTTTGATCCATTTAAGCCGCTGTCAATCAATACCAACGCCAGTGGCGCCTCCGAATCGAGCAGCGCCGCCTCCGTTGCGTTAGCCAAAAAGCAAAGCGTTCTATACGAATCGCTGCAACAGCATCCGCTGCACCAGATGCAGGCCAAGTACCAGCAGAACAGCAGCTCTGGCGGCGCCAGCACCGTCGATGGCCAGAGCACCAGTCGCATGGAGCTGCACAAGGCGACGCTAGCGAACGCTACCTTCGACTCCACGCCAAGCAGTGAGTGACCGTGACATTAATCTGAAAAAAAAAGAAACTAATAAATTGCTTAACTTTTGCAGAGTTCAGCAGTGTTCCGGAGCACCAACAGCCCAGCAGTAGTTCCTCGCATACGGTTGCCACCTTGGCGGACATTGCTGAGAGCAGCGGTAAGTGCGAAATTTTGGGCATCATTTTGACATGGACGTAACTTGTGAGAGATTTAGGCTGTGGGAATAATTTAAGTTTCAGCTTTAATCTAGACAAATTTAACAGTAGGATCATATTCAATAGATAAGAATAAGCTAACAAACTTCGAAAGAGTCGAAAGGAAATTCCTGAATATAATATAATAGTTATATACTGTCGAGTCCTGATAATTCGAAATGGCAAAGGTATCAGTCTTTTTTTTTCGATTTATACAGAAATTTAAATTAACGAGAAAGCAATTTTCAATGGGATAGAATTTTTCGATTTCTCACGATTTACGATTTAGTGGGGTACAAATTATACTTATATGTATATTATATATGACATTATACAATGTTATAATATATGATAATTTTTTTACTTTGAGGACAATGATGCACCGTGTCAGAAATCTTAAATAAAAGCTATGTCATTGCATGATTTATTTTCCTCTTCTCAATCCTCAAGAGAGCAATGGAGATAGGGAAAGAAAAGAAAGAGAAAATCGAGCTGAAAATCAATTTAATTTACCTGGCTAAAAATAAATTGAATAGTTTGACTGCAACTCCGATTAGGATCTACCTTGAAGCCCATTTGATCTATGTTTTTATAATCGTATACTCCTATGGACCATATTTACCTCGCATATTTATATGTAAATTTACGAAGCTCGGCAAACAGACATCGCTAGACTTTAGCCCATAAGCGCATCGCCTCTACCAACACCGTCACTTCAAAGCGCCATCTGGCAACAGCAACAGCTGATGATTCAACGCACAATTCAATTGCAATTGGGATTCTTAGAATGTCCAATTGACTGCCTGTTTGCACTTGCATAAGTAGAATTTCAAATATATCGATAACGATAAATGTTTAAATGTAGTTAGTAATCGATTAATTGTAATAAATTTCGTCTATATATAATCTGAGACTGAGCTCCCGCTTGAACTGAACTAGAATAGGCGCTGCCACGCCTACTTTGGCATGTTACATGCATAGCTAGTAGATCTTTCCATAACTCAGGGTATACACGAATATACATACGATATATGTATAAATACTTCGAAGGCCAACTCTATTAAATAATAAGATTGAGTTTCATCAAAACACATTTTTGTCTATATTAGCTTACGAACTTTTCAGTCCAACTGCTACACAATATGCCCCCCCGGTATCACTCCATATTGGATGTTCACAGAAACGAATTTCCAGTTGCAGTTGCCGGAGTCGTTTACCCAGCTTAGCTGGTAGCTTCCCGCATCAAGTGCTTTCACTTGTCAATCTGAAGTTCTGAAGCTTACATTGCTTTGCTTCATGTTGACTTGATTTCATAATTTTTATTTTTGGATATTTGTTTTCCGACATCCTCACAACATTCTCGTTAAAATCAAAATTCTTAAATATAGTGAATGAAATTTTCGTTGGCTTTCAATTCGGCAATTCGGTTTTAATGAGGTACAATTTAATGCTTGCAGCCGCGGCTATTGTGGACGCCGCCACGGTGTCGGCGAATGTGGTGCGACGGTACAAGCCGCTCTCGTCCAGCTCATTTGACGAGGGCAAGCCGGTGCGCCGGATCTCGTATCTGCGTGCCACCAACAACGAGGCGGAATACCATGCTGAGCCGGCAGCGGACAATGGAGCGGCTGGCGGTGCCGGTAGCACGGCGGCGGCTGTTGTTGCGGCAGCAGCCGCGGCAGCCGCTGCGGCGTCCGTCGTGGAGCCGCATAAGACAAAGGCACTGGTGGAGGAGCATCCGGACCCGACATACGATGTGATCACCACTACCGGCGCCGGCCACGAGTTCATTGAGACGCCCAACGGCCTGGAGGATGTGCGCCTGAGTACACACCATGGCAATCGCCGTGCCTCGATTAGCAGCGACATGCGCAGCAGGTGAGTGCGTCCGTAGGGACGACCAATGAACCACATCGTCTAGCTAATCTTTTGCGCTTTCCACAGCATCCACATCGATGCCGAGCTGAACGGCAAGTACGTGCCGAACGAGCTGGAAGCCTTCGAAACGGAGATCGAGATCAAGTCCTCCTGCATCAATGGCAAGGTAATGATGGAGTCCCCGCAGGATACGCAGGGTGTATTAAATCGATCGTGTTTTCTTCTTCTGCTTGCAGCGCATGTCTGAGTATCGATCATGGCGTCAGGTGAAACTGGAGATCAAAGGCGATATGCTGCGCATTTACTCTGGTCGGCATACCAAGTCGGAGCATAATGTGAGTCGAGTTACGGATATATCCACGTGAATGTGCGATACTAATGCAACTGAAATTGTTCTTTCATTGTGCGGCAGGTGATAGAGCTTGATATTAGAAATTTTAAATTCTTTGACGAGTCGTTGGACAAGAAGAAGTTTTTGATACGCATGCAGTCGAAGCCGAGCGCCAGCGGCGCCCATTTGGCCAGCTTGGGCAACGAGCTCAATTTGGATGATGCGCACGATAAGCTGACGTCGTCGGGCAGCAGCAGCGCCGCTGAGCCGCAAACACCGGCAGCGACGGCACCCTCCTGCGGCCCCTACACCGAAATCCTTTTCAAGACCAAAAACAGCAACGAGATGAAGCGTCTCTTTGGCCTGCTGCAGTGGAAGGATAGCCTGAACTATGATGATATTGTAAGATGCAGTTGATGATTTCTTGGAATTTCTTATACTAAACTTCATTTGTATTTCTCATAGGAACAGCCGGCGGGCAAACAGCTGGCGGAGCCACAGAAGACAGCAGCCACGTCCAGCTATCTGGACGATGTGGCCGGCGCTGCGGACAGCTCGCCGTTGAGCTCCCATTCGAGCGGTGCCCTGATGGAGGGGCCTGTGGCGGCGACAATAGCTGCCGCTGCCGTCACCAATGACGCCATCTCGCCCGTGATGAAGCTGCGCAAGCCCTCCTCCCACAAGAACGTACCAGAGAAGGATTTGGGCTCGCCCAAGTCGAAGAACTGGAAAGATCTGCTCTTCCGACGCGGTGGCGGCAGTGGCGGCGGCGTCTCCCATGCCGATCTGGCCTCGCCCTCGGGCTGTGCCAACAAGACGGGCGGCTCCATTGGGCTGCCGCTGCGCGCCTGTCCCATGTCCAAGAATAATGCGTACGTGCCGCATCTGGTGGAGGTGTGCACCAATATTGTGGAGACCAAGGGTCTGGGCGTGGTCGGCATCTATCGCATACCGGGCAACAAGGCGGCCATCTCAGAGCTGTCGGAGCTGGTGAACACCAAGGACTTTCAGTTCGAGAGCTGCGCCACCGACGTCCGGTGGGAAGATGTCAATGTGGTTAGCAGCTTGCTGAAGCTATTCATACGCAGCCTGCCGGACGCACTGATGCCCGCCAGTTTCTACATCAACTTCATTGAGGCGGACAAGAAGACGGGCATGGAGCGGATAATGCTGCTCAAGGATATTGTGGAGCTGTTGCCCCGCCATCCGTACGAGACAATGAAGCATCTGATCCGGCACCTTTGTCGCGTCAGCGACAACTGCGAGGTGAATCGCATGGAACCGAAGAATCTGGCCATTATCTTTGGCCCATCCATTATACGGACACCGAACGACACCCTGGAGACGGCCGTCAAGGACATGAAGCATCAGTGTCGCATTGTCGAGCTGCTTGTCACGCAGGTGAGATGAGTTACTGCTGCAGCTGAAAGCAACAGAGATTCATTTCCATGCTTCCTCTTCCCTTTGCAGTACGAGTTTTTCTTTGAGGGCGGCAGCCTGCCGGACTTGGCGGAGCTGAGCGGCGGTGCGGCCGCGCCGAGTCCTGCACAGCCACAGCAGACGCAGGAGGACCAAACGAGCATGCTGCTGCACAACCTGTCCAAGATTGAGCGCATCACAGAGCGCGAGACGCGCTCCTCCCGTTTCATTCCGCAGCTGCGTAGGCGAACCCATGGCAAGCGCAGCGCCGTCAGCTCGGACACGTACTCGGGCGAGAGTGTTTTGGTAAGCGGCAGTAGCCAAGCTCAGCACAATACCCACTGCACCACCACCACCACAAATACCACCAATACCAATACCACCACCACCACCACCACCATCCGCACCACCAACCAAAGACGAATGCAGCGCAAGGCTGTGCAAAGCATTTGCGATTTTGGCCTAATCCTGCCCGCTGTTCACTTTCAGTCGCTGGACTACGTCAAGGTATCAGCGAGCAGCACCACCAGCACCAGCAGCAGCTCCACGCTGCACAGCAGCAAGACTAGCACCACCAGCAAGCTGCTCAGCACGGCAATGGGCTCGTCCGCCTTCACTTCGTCGTCGTCGTCGTCGTCGAGCACAGCGAAAGCGGCGGCAGCGAGCACCAAGAAGCGCAGCACCGGCGGCTTCCTCTCCAGCTCCAGTTCGCGCAGCGGCCAGACACGCAAGGCCAGCCTCGACGAAAAGGATCTGGCCAGCGTGGACTCGGCCAGCAGCATTGGCGGCAAGCATGATCAGCAGCAGCGGAGCAGCGTGGACATTTCCATACAGCTCACAGACGACGATTCCAGTAGCCGGCTGAGCGATACGGGTAAGTGCAGGCTGTGCCCCAAGGCATGCAGTTTAGTAATTGTTTGCACTCATTGGCCAGGCTCGATGTCGCTGACCACCATCACGGACACGCTGGACAGTAAGCTGCGCAATTTGCGCAGCGGCTCGGAATCGAATGATGAGAACGGCTCGCCGGAGTTTCCAAAAAATCGACGACACACGCTCGGGCAGCCGCTGCACTTGCACTCCGAGAACATTCCGTATGCGGACGAGTCGCCGGAGCGACTGTTCCACAACTTTTGCGCCCTGGACGCGCCGCACTCGCTGCTGCTGAGCCGTTCGTGCACGGCCACCAATACGCTGGGCGAGGCCAAGGACGAGAAGCATCTGCAGCTGATGCTGAAGCCGACGGTGGCGCCGCTTCCGGCTAGCCTGCTGAAGGCGGCGCACAAGCTGCAGCACTCGGCCACGGCGCCCATCCATCAGGGCAGCTCAACGGCGCCGGCTAGTGGCGCTGCCACACCCACCGCCGGCACTGGGTCAAGCAGCGCCTCCACGCCGCTGGCTGGCACGCCCAGTTCGCAGACGGGCAACACGGTGCAACGCAACTCGTACGGCAGCAAGAATTTGCGGTTCAGCAGCTCGCTGGCTTATGAGCAGCGGGGCGGCGGTGTTGGCGCCGGCTCCGAGGATGACTCGGAGGGCTCCACCACCAGTGATCCCAAGGAGAAGCTGCTTATGGCCGCACCCTCGCCATCGTTTTTTCTCGAGCGCTACAATAAGAAGCGACGCGATCATCGACTCTTTCGCAGCGCCAGCTTCAACTGTCGCAACTACTCGACCCGACACATGAGCAGCAGCAACTCCGGCACGGCGGCTGCTGCGGCGGCCGCTGCCTGCTGCTCGCCCACATCGTCGTCGTCGTCGTGGGCCCATGCCGCTGGCGCGCTGACCAAGGATGAAAAGACTGACATGAATCTGACCAAGAAGCGGCAGATACAAAACAAACAGAATCGCTCAATCAAGCGACGACACACGGTGGGTGGACCGCACGACTATGCGGCAAATAACGGTGTTGGCGGTGCTGGCGGTGCTGGTGCTGGTGCAGGTGGTGGTGGTGTTGCTGGTGGTGCCTGTAGCGGTGGTGCTGGCTGCGGCGGTGCCTCACGGCACGATCTGACGGCCATCAACTACAATCATCACAATCGTCATCATAAGCAACAGTTGCTCAAATTGGGCAGCGCTGCAGCTGGCGCCAATGGCGGTGCTGCGGCCGAGACGACAACCACAACAACAACCACCACCACTGTGCTGCGCAGGCTGGGCGCCACAGCGACCAGTGCGAGTGCCAGCGCCAGTGTGAGTGGCGTCACCGAGGCCAATGTGGCGCTGCCCGTCTCTGGCGCCAGTTCGAGCAACAACAACGGCAGCAACAACAACAACAACAACAATTCACCACTGAGCGATGGCAGCAACGGCAACAGCAATGCCAGCGGCGGCGGCGGCAGCGGCAGCGGCGGTGGAGTCGGCAGTCCATGCAGCAACAGCAGCTCGAGCAGCCACAGCAGCAGCGGCGTTGGCGTTGGCGGCGCAGTTGGCGGTGAACAAGTGCTCGAGGTGGGCATACGCATCAAGAACATCAACCGAGCACGCTTCTAAATGCAGGCGCTGCAGCAGGTGAGTGGCACAATGAATTGGAGCTCAAGAATATTCCATAAATAATTTCGTTCATGTCGCTTGCAGCTAACAACGGCAAAGGAAACAAACGTACAACTCGAATGTGTGAGGAAATATATTGATTAACATATGTATATTGGAATGGATTAGTATTAAAAACGAAATATATAAAGCACACGGCGAAAGTATTTCAAAACATGGCTTAAATTAAAATAAGCACAAAATAAAAATTTAAAAAAGAAAAAATAAAAACGAAACAAAGACAAACAAATCCCCCCCAGCCCCACGAAACGCACACAAACACACCGAGGGAACAATGGAAAAGCAAAAGTAATAATAAATAGTAGAGACAGCGCATCGCATAGAGAGAGACATAAATATATATACATATATATAAATACAACTATTTTGTAAAACGTATACAATAGTACGGAATATGCTTACACACACACACACATACAGAGAAACATGTATTTGTAAAAATAATCACACACACACAATCAGACTTGTACAATCTATGTTCGATAGCCATATATAGAAAGAAAAACAAAAAACAGTGCATACATACATATATCTCTATATATATACATATATACATGTTTAAACGTAGCCAAACAATGTCGCCTGTCTATAGCTTAGAGAGAGACAGCAATAGAGCTAGTGAGAGAAAGAGGGATCTGTCAGGCAGCTGCTTTGTATGATTTGCAATGTATTTGGACTGTTATGTATGTAGTTTTGTACCTGTACCTGTTCATACACACACCTATGGATAGATTCTAGTGCGTAGATGGAAACACTTTTAGGTGCCTTAATTGCTTTGCTTTGAACATTTGTGAGTGACATGATTTAGGGAACTCGATTGGGAATTTTGGCACATACATATATATATACATATATACATGTGTATGTGCGTTGGGTGCTCGCGTGTCGATCGTGTTTTGTATAATGGCCCAATGCAGCTGCCTGCCTTCCAAGTGGCGCTTAGGCTCCTCAGTTATCGACAGGCGACACACGGCAGGTGCGCACATCAGCTGAAATATAATAGTAAACCCCTTTTTGGCAAACAAATTACAAATGTCATATATGTATGTATGTATATCTAATATTTAAAGAATTCAGCAATAAGTATAGCAGGGCATTATATATACATTGGAATGAATGTGAGAGAGTTAAAAGAGGGCAAGAAGAGCATAAATGTAAACATAAACATAATAATCAACACACACACACACACATGCATACCTAATATACCTATATATGAAATATAATATATACAAATCAATGTATAGTTATTATTATTTTTTTTTTTAATTTAAGCTGAATTCAACACAAAATATACATGCAAATATAATCATTAAGTAAATAGTCTAGAGTTGTATGTAGTTTTATATATACACACACAAACACACATACACGCACACATGCACACATGTGTATATATTTATGTATGCAGATATATATATATGTATAATTATATCCATATTGTATAGCTTTTCCTTTTTTCTTTTTTTTTTTTGTATATATTAAAATTTCTTTATGCTTTATTTGATTTAATTTGATTATTCTGATTTTTTTTTCATTTCACATGTTTATTAAATTCATATATATATATACATTTTTTGTAATCCTACTTTTATTTATACATACTATTTTGTTATCGCAAAAACTGAAAGAAAAAAAAATTGTTGCAAAATGTTAGAAATCCAAGCGCGTAACGTTGCTATATATATTATTATATTATATTATATATTATTAATATTTTTATTAGTTTTAGGTAGTTATTTTTAAAATTGTATTTTTTTTAAATAAATGTGAACTTATAAAAGCTACAATGACGACACAATAAAACAAACATCATAAGCGTACTTATAAAGCGAATAACTTTCAAGGTTTTTGAATCATTTTCAGTCGGGTCAACTGATTAAGTCAGCTAATCAAGGCAAGAGTTGCGGCTGAGCATATTAGTCTGCTGTTGATGTTGCACTTGACTTTACTCGAAATATTTTCATATACATTTATTGTTGAATTGAATTTGGATTCCTAAACTGTTTTAGTCCAAAGTGCAATTCAATGCAATTCTTGAGAAGAGTAAAGCATATACTTTTATGAAGCACTAAAATTTTTCTTTTGCAAATTATTGCAAGTATTTAAAAATAATTGTTTTTAAATATTTAAACAAGATTTTTATATACTTATATATATGAAATATATAATTTATAAAACTTGTTAACATCTAAACTATATATGAAAATAATTTAAAAATATTTTGATATAAAAAAAAAAAAAATGAATTTTGATCATTAAAAAATTATTTGAAAGTATTTAAATAATATTTTTTTAAATCTCCTCAATTTTTGTGGAAATGTTTATTAATAATTTATTTATTAAAGCATGGAACCCAAAAAAATAAAATGTGAATATAAATAAATTTCTATTCACCTTTGAAGATGATTGTTCCACAACAATTAAATAATACAAAATGCTTATATATTTATACCCTGAACCCATTGAAAATGAAAAATCAGGTTGGTTGGTTTTGTTGAAATGTATGTAAGGAGGCGTGGCAGAAGGAGGCGTGACAGACTCCACAAAGTATATACATATATTCTTGATCAGGGTGACAAGCTGAGTCGATGTCTATTTCTTCTAAATATTCCCTTTACGTATTTCAAAGTATTTCCTCCAAGTATATCCGCTAAGTATTCCCTCTACGTAATTCCTCTACATATTTCCTTTACGTAATTCTTTTACGTAGTTCCGCTACGTCTTTAATGCTTAGCTGATCGATCACACACTCTGACTCACTTTAATGCGCTGACCCCCAGCAGGCCTGGACGACTGAAGACTGACTGAAGAAATGCTGCAGCTGCTGCCCTTTATATATGCAGGGCCACTTTTACTCAAGCACTGTCTCTCCCAAATATTGAGGTAGCGCTCGTTGCAGTCGAGCTTTAAGTGACCAATGGGAACGCTCTCTGCTGCTGTGAGCACTCTAGCTTCGTTTTGCCTAAATACAAATACCAAATGAAAGCTGCTGCATACACATAGACAACTTTAATGATCTTCTGCACTTTTTCTCTGCTTGCTTTTACTTTCACTCAAGTACTGTCTCTCTTAAATTGTTGAGACCATGCCTTTTTATGCGTGTGTGGGTTCAGGTGATTTTTTTTTCTTTCATATTTGTTTTTCTTTAAAAAATTTAATAATTTGACAATACTTAACAATTGCTAGCTTAACTTAAATACAAACATATGTAACTCTAACTAATAACAGGATTTGCAGTTGGGCTTCAGAGTTTGGCCTGTGGACCAGTGCCCGAAATTTTGTAGACGAACGCATGGGCCGCATCGTAATGCGGATTGCAGCTGTGCCGGACACGCTTCAGCCAGGCGCGTATCTTGGGGAACTTAATGCGCACATCGTAGTCGGCCATGCCTATTAGTGGATGGGGCCAAAGGCGGCATTAGAGTATCGAATCATGTCAAAAGCAATGCAAATAGACTTACGCGTTTGCTCAATTTCACAGGCGGCAAAGATGTCGGCTACGGTGAGCGTGGAACCGGTTAGGAACTCGCTCTTGGCCAGCCAGACCTGCTCGATGATGTCCAGATTGCGCTCCATGTGCATGCGCAGCTTCTCGATTTTGTCCTCCTTGGGCGAACGTCCCGTCAGCAGCGGATCCAGCCAGATGGTGCGAAAGTACATGGCACAGGTGACGCGCAGCGTCGTATGCTGCCACTCGAGGAACTCATCGACGCGAGCCTGTTTAACGAAATACTTGGGGTAGAGCATCTCCGGGATCTCGCCCTTGGCTGAGAGGTAGCGCAGTATGGCCACGCTTTCCGCCAGCTTATAGCCATTATCGTTAATGCAGGGCACACGCTGGAAACGATTTATATTCAGCTTGAACTCATCTGTCAGATGCTCGCCTGAAATCAAGATATACGCATATATATTCACATAGAGACATAGTTATATTTATCGTCGATTTGGCTTACCGTTACGCAGCGCTACAACACAATCCTCGAACTGCATTCCACTCAAACGGAAGATGATGAACAGCGCCCGCGAGGGCTGCGACATCAGATCGTAATAGAACTTAAGCGCAGACATCGTGCGACTCTTCAGCTTCGTGCTCTGCCGCTGTACAACTGCAAGTGTATGCATGTGTATTAAGTGACAATGGCTGTGAGTTGCATAAACAAGCCAGCTGAACTAACTATCTAACTAAACTCAATCATTTCTTTCAAGCGCTCCCCACCTTTGGCCTCAACCGGTTCAAAGATCACTTTTCATGCGACGCACCTTCGATCACTAGGCTCCAGCAACAACACAACAGATTAGCCCAGCGCGAACGGCCACTGAGACTCAACCAGCTGGCGACAATCGCATTGCGTTACTGAACCACGAGACAGAGAGAGCGCGCGAGCGAAAGCTTTCTTCGTGTGCCCAAAGCTCTGAGAGCGCTAATCGTGAAGCTTTCAAGTGGCGCCGTTACGATGCAAAGTGCGGCTAGATAAAGTTTCGTTTGCTTCTTTTAGTTTGTATACTCTGTTTTATGCTTTATTTAGAGGTGTATATTAGCTGCAGAATTTAATGCAACAAATATTACTATTATTTATTACTATTAAATAATTTCAAAATGCTTTAAATTAAGGTAGGAAATATAAATAAAAAATTTAATCTAAAAATATATACAAAAATATATTTTTTTTGAAATATAAATAAAAAATTTAATCTAAAAATATATACAAAAATATATATATTTATTTTTAAACATAATTTGAACCAATTTGCATTTAATTCTATTTCATGTTTCAAAGAAAATTTAAGTATAAATTTCGTTATATTCAAAATAAATTTAAATTTTTAAAGCTTTGCTCAATAGTAAGTTTGAATCAAACTGATTCGAAATGGGCACTCAAATTCATGCCTCCTATTTCGTTTTAGCTGTTCATAATTATATTTATCTTGTTTTATTTAATGTATAAGTCTATATGAATTTATTTTGTTTATTTTCTATATTCTCTATATTTTTCACTGCACTTTTACTAACAATCAAGGTTAAACATTTACCCGCAATAGCTTATCTTTCGCTTTAAAATCCACTAGGCACTAGAAGTTAGTTCCATAGATAAACGCAGTTACGCCATATATGTACCATATCTTTTTTATCAGAGCTCATTGCTTTTGTGCATAAATAACAAAAGTTGAAAACGGCTTTTAACTAGTTTAAATCGAACTGTGAATGCTCAGTCGTTTTACTCAGCTGAGGGCTGAAATTCGAATAGACTTTACAAGAATTCTTCTTGCATTTGCTTCAATTGAAATTAATAAAATATCCATTGCAATTTCCATAGAATACACTTACTTCTGAAGCTGTTGCCTATCATGTTCAACAGATTGGGCACATCCTGTCCATCGCAGAGACCCACTAAGCTGGCCAGATGCGACGACATGTTATGCACCGGCCGAGAATTAAATACTCTTTGAATCGTGTGCTATTACACACTTTTTCTATATATATGTAAAGAGAAAGAGAACGAGAGAGAGCGGGAGATAGAGAGAGAGAACAATTAACAATTAAACAATTACGGACCGTATAAATACCACATTTCTAGAGAGCTCTATCAATTGTTATTCAACTACCGGGTAGATCCAAGTCGTGTAGTTCTCATCAGGCAATTTACGTTTTCCATTATCTTTGCATTGATTTGCTCTACTTTGTGTCAATTATCTCTGTTCGTATAGTAAGTCCAATAGATTTGCTCTAAATAGCTAAGTTATTATAAGTGATTGTTATAGATAAGACAATACGTAGATATATGTAGGTGATTAAGTAGTTTATATGTCTAATTAGTTTTACCTCTCAATTGGTAAAACTTAGAAATTTCATAGACTGCATCCTCGCTCAAGCACTGTTTCGCTATCTCCCACACATCTATTTGCTTTGCTTCAGTCTGTCTCCTTCTAGCTCATAGATGACACTCAAGGATAAATAGAGCTGAGGTTATATATTATTGTATTAACTATAAATAACAGTAATAGGAAATAATAGTATTTCACATTATAAATCATAAAAAAATTCGAAATAATCCAAAGGATCTCCAAGAAAAACGGTACGAATTTGATGTACACTTTTTTTATTTTAGAAAGAAAGTTTCGAAATACATATCCAACATATAGTACATTGTACAGACTTAATAATAGGGTATATATGTATATAGGTGAGCTGGTCAATCGAAATGTTTAAAACGACGAAATGATACCGCAAAAAGTTAAACTTAGATAGGTCAACTATTGATGATATTTAGTTGACTTGATTTTGATTTTGATGTGGATTGGATTTAAGTTTTCAGCAAGCACATTTACGGTATCATTGACTGATTTCGATATCAGACGGGTATACATATAGAGTTTTTAAAAGTTTTCAACTTACTATTAAATGATTGTAATTATGTTTTCTTTTCTTCTTTTTTTTTTTAAATTATATTTCTCGTCTTTTGTTGGGAAGTTCAGGTGGGTGTACAGATATATATGTATATAGTTATTGAATTACAATTTTTCCTTTACATACAGACATATACATTTGTACACATATAGTTTTTTTATATATATTATTTTATTTTGTAATATATTCTTTAATATATTTATATAATTGTTTTCTATATAATTTTGATATTTCTTTTTAGTTAATTGCACTCTAATTCACTACATATAATAATTTTTAATTTTAGAGACAGTTTCAAGTTGAATTTGAAAAAAAAAAAATATATTCATATTTTTAAAGATTTTTTTTTTATAAATATAATTTATAATTTTTTTGTTATAGTAATTCTTCTTCTTTCTGTTTGCCATTCTCTAACCTTATTTACGATATTCAATTTGAAATGCTGATTTCTTTTGATACAGTTCAGATCAGAGTTACTTAAAGTCTTAACATTTTCGGCGCCTTTCTGGATTTCACGGAGATATGGGTATAGCAATACCAGACATTTACATCAAATATATGTATATAAGTATTATATATATAACAGTCACAGTTACAGTTTACAGTTTACAGTTTACAGTTAGAGTAAAAGTTTTCTTGGGGTTACATCTAAGCGCATACCTATATAGTATTATATATTCATTTGAGGGCACCTTGGTACCTTGTGGGAGAATCTGCGGGTTTGGCAAAAACATTGATAGATTAAGCTGCTAGAACTACTATGTAAATATATATAAAATATATATACATAGATTCATATATATATATTTAGATATTTTCTTGTCCATTTATCGAGCAATTGTGGATCTATTTGTTCTCAATAATCATCTGCAGCTGCAGCACCAGACTCCGGGCCAACTGCAGCACTGCCTGGGCATTGTGACGCTCGGCCATCTCTGAAAGGAATTCAATATATCATTATTAATACTCACACACTCGAATCAAATCGGAATATTACCATTGAAGAACTTGATGACATCCGTAAAGTCCATGCTGTTGGATAGAATGATGTCGCGATAGGTTTCGAGCAGCGCCAGCGCCAGGAAGAGCACAAAGTGCCCGGAGGCAATGTGCTTGGCCGCCCAGATGACCTCCCAGGTGGCGAAGACATCGTCGTAGATGAGCTCGCGCTTGAAGTCCAAGAGGAACCAGCGGTAGCAGAAATAGAAGTGCGTATAGTCCCCGTTCGAGTCCATTAGGTCGTACATCTCCGAGTCCAGTATCTGAATGAGCGAACTGTGAGAGGAAGAGAGAGAGTGAGCATGGATCTACATATATATATCATCGGGATAGATACCGCATATTGGCAAAGTGCATGTCCATGGCACCGCCGCTGGGAAAGTTCTCGATCATGCGCTCCATCAGCTTGCAGAAGCAGCTGTAGCTGAGCGACTCGTCATCGAAGATGACCAGCAATGGAGCGACCAGATCGCACATGCCCTGCATGTAGCCCACATCCAGATGCTCCCACACATACGTCGATATCACATTGCGCAGCTTGTCCAGATTCTCGTTAGCAAAGTACCAATAGTTGCGATCGCAGCGCTGCACATCCTTCTCGATCCGATGCAGATTCAAGCCAAACTGTTCCAGCAGCTCGCTCTGTCCGGGCAAAGATGGAACTGAATATGATGATGAATATGAGTAAGAGTGGACAACTTACGCTGTAGACACCGCCATTGGAGCTGGCTGGTGAGGCGCAGGCCGACTTTGGCTCCTGAAGTGCGTCCAGATTGGGCGCAGTGCTGCCAGCTGCCTCCAGTTGCTCGCTCAGCGCCGGCAGCTGGCTGCCCGCCTTGGGGCTGCGCTCGCAGCTGCCAATGTCCACGGAAGCATTTGTGATGATGACGGCGGCGGCCTGCTGTGGCCGCACCGCCTCCTCGTCGTCGGGCAGCTGTGCCTGCAGATCGTCGGCGCTGAGGAACTCGGGACTGAGCACGCTGCGCGTCTCGCCCGGTTGTGGGGCACCGCCAACGGTCTCATACGACGATGTCGTTGAGGTGGAGCAGCTGGGCTCCTTGTCCGTCATGGACTTGGCGGCTGCAATTGCTTTGTCGGCTGTCACTGCTGACTGATTGAGCTCGGGCTGTTTCTTCTTGATGTCCTCCTGCTGCTGCTCCTCCTCCTCTTCGTCCAGATCGTCGAGGCCCTCGTCCACATGGCCCGAATCGGTGCTGGTCTTCATGGCTCGTGGTATGGGCTTGACGCTGAGGTGCGCCGCACTGACACTAGCCGCCTCCTGCTGCAGGTGCTGCTGCTGCTGCTGCCGCTGCTCGTCGTCAAACTCCAGATCGCCCGGATCGGATATGTCCGAAATGTCCTCAAACACCTCGTTCTCCAGCTCCCCGCCCGCATCCAGATCGGCGGCTCGCACAGTGCGCTCATTGCCGCTGTTGCTGCCCGAGCTGAGCTTGGCCACGGCCCTGGCCGTCTTCTCCTTCTCGCGCTGCTGCACAATGGCATCCACGGCCAGCCACTCGCTCATCGTGGTCTCGTAGTAGTGCTTGCAGGTCTCGTCCTGCTTCCGGCGCTCCTCGGCGGTGGTGCCAAAGGCATAATGGCCCAGCAGGTACGGCCACACCTCCTTGCGCAGCTCCGGCTTGACTCCCCCAAAGTAGATCAGGCGATAGAACTCGGTGGAGTCCTGCAGCATGCCATCCGCATTGAGCAGCTCCCAGCGCTCCCTGGTCAGACCCTCCTCGTCGGCTTTCACTTTTGGTAGTTGGAAAAGAGAGAAAGAGAGAGAGAGAGAGAATAGTTGAAGAACCAACTGAAATCCTTTTGGATCTAACTCACTCTCTGG
Organism: Drosophila aldrichi; assembly: GCA_035045965.1. Taxonomy (NCBI): domain Eukaryota; kingdom Metazoa; phylum Arthropoda; class Insecta; order Diptera; family Drosophilidae; genus Drosophila; species Drosophila aldrichi. The sequence goes on from JAWNOM010000125.1 coordinate 1,616,631, forward strand.
TGTGATCCGTCCGTGAACCAGGCCGGATAGATGCGTCCGCACCGTGGATAGATGACGACAGTAGGCCAGCCAGCCGTAGAAGGCGCGTGAGATGATCTGGCGACGCATCGTGGAGCAGACCATCTCGATGCTGGCGTTCTGATTGTGCTGCTGTAGCAGGGGCGACTCCATCGGGTACTGATCGATGGAGAGGCTCTTGTTGGAGCAATCACTGCTGCCGGTCGTGGAGCAGCTGCTCAGTTGGGCGCGCCTCGGCGTGCTGCGCACAAAGTCCAGAATGGAGTGGGTAGCAGCTGCAGCAAGAGCAAGGAAAGAGAGATTGAATGTGGCAGGAAACGGGCGGAACTCGAGCCAAAGACCTACCGAACTCTTCGTGGCGACTCTTGCTGACAATGCGAAAGACATAGTCGATGGGCGTCTCGTCCACCGACTCCATGACCGAGGGCAGGATGCGACGCCGCATGCTCTTGGGCCACAGAAACATTTTGCCAATGCCGCGCTGCGACCAGAGCGGCGGATCGAGCTGGCCGTGCGGCAGCAGACCCGTCTCCAGGCACGAGAGAAACTGCTGCATGTGCCCGCCCTCCGGGAAGTGAATGGGCGGCCGCTGTACGCCGTCCTGGCCGACCAGGATGACGGTGCCACCGCTGTCCTCGCCGCGGCTCTGATGACAGTGCACATAGACGATCTCGTCCACATTGATGTTGAGGGCGTACGCCCAGTAGATCTCCTTGTCGATGTCCTCCTCCTCGGCGTCGTTGTAGCCGTTCATCAGCTGGTTCGGCGTCCATTTGATGGTCAGCGTTTGGATGTGCTGATGCAGGCTCAGGTAGCCCGGCATCAGCTCCGACACATCCTTCGGCTGGACGTGCACGTTGTTCTTGCCATAGAGCAGCGTGGCCTTGGCATTCTGATGCAGTGACTCCACATAGTCCTTGGCCACGCTGGCAGAGGCAATCGACTTGAACGAGCAGCTGCTGGCATCATCCGAGCTGGTGTTCAAGCTCCGCTTGAAGTTGATAATCGCCGGACGCGAACAGGTGGACGACGACCGACGACAGCTGATCCGATGGCGTTGCAACTGACAGGCAATCGGAATGAATTGATATAGTATGATATATAGATTTAGAATGGGATTATTGTTGCCTACCAGCTCATCGGCATGCGGATCCGTCCAGTAGTGATCCGCCGTTTTGGCACGCGTAAAGTCCAGGGCACACGGACCCACCAGCAGTGAGCTGAGTATGGAGCCGTAGTCCGGATCGGCCACCAGTGCATCACGATCGTAATAGCTCTGGGCATTGCTCACCAGATACTCGATGATCTTGGTCAGGCGCTTCTCGTACAGGGCCAGACGTATCCAGAGATATCTGCAAGCAGAAGCAGAAGTGAGCAAACTCTAGTCGGGCTGCCCGACTAGCAGATACCCTCAAAGGCCAATGATCTGGGTTTCTAATATAGAAATATGTATAATCAAATATAAAGGATTGCGATTTGTAAAGCTGAAACGCCATCTAGCCATCTGCTAATTGCTTAAACGTTTTACTTTATAACTTCTGTTTTACTTAATAGATATGCATGAAACTTTCAGCATATAAATTATATATTCAAATGGACTAAATTTCAATTTTAGAAAACATGCAAACTCATTTACATATTGGATATATTCGCAAGTGAACTTTAATTTGGTAAATTTGGTGCCAAATATCAGAAAATTCAAAATTTTATAACTTACATTAGAATCGCAATGCAAAATATGAAAGCTCTAGCTGTCCAGATGTCAGAGATATAATTTAAATGTTCATTAAGTTCTTTGAACTGGATAAGCTATTGCTTTTGTTGGGTTCTCCCTATACAGATCCCTTATACAACATATTTGTAAGCTTCAAACTCTTATAGATTCTGAGATTGTCACATTCAGACATACGGACAGGCAGGAAAACTAAGTTAAATAGACTCAGCTCGTCATGATAGAGAATATATACATATATACAGTCGAGTCTGGATAATTCGTAAAGGCAAGGGCATAAAATTTACACGATTTATACAGAAATTCAAATTATCGATAATTATCGATGACGATTTTTTCAATTTATCGCGTTTTTCGATATAGCGGGGTACAAATTATCGAGACTCGACTGTATTGATATATGGATATGGGCTCTACCCAAACATTTTACGCTGATTACCGATATTGAATTGGGCTAGGGTATCAAAACAAGACTCTTGGAGAGATGGAAAGTGAGAGAGAGGAAGGAAAGGAGAGAGAGAGAAAGAGAGAGAGAGAGAGAGAGAGATAGAGAGTGTACTCACTTCATGGTGACCAGAGACATGCTGGTGCTGGCGCTAACCGACACCGATGTCGTTACGGATGCCGACGTAGAGCCGGATGCCGTCGATGTGGTCGCATTGTTGGTGGACATGGAATTGCTGCTGCTCTTCTTGAGCATGGGCGGGCGATTGAAGCTGTCGCTGCTGGAGGACGAACGCTTGTTGGGATCGCTGGCTTCAATCTCCTGGACCAGCTTGCTAATGTGCTCCGCCTCGGCGCAGGTTTTGGCAATCTTGTGGAGCAGCGCCGTTGTCGACGACGTCTTGAACAGGCCGAGCGCCCGGCGACGCAGACCCTGGCTGAGGCAGGCCTCCACAGCGGCGCAGAGCGATGTCACCGAGCTGCTGTCCTCGTGCACGTACTTCTTGGTGACAGCCTCCTCCATTAGCTGTTTGACCTCCTTCTTGACGCTCGCAATGAGCCGCTCCTTGAAGTCCATGCCATCTGTAAATGCCAGCAGGACAAAGGAGTCAACATTAACGTTTCGACGACCAACTGTGCCAGCCACGCGAATCTCATAAAAGTAAACCCCGCGGGGCCTTAAAGCGAAATCACAGCCATGACGCCTCTAGCCACACGCCCAGGCGCACATATCCCGCCCCCCATTCCATCCCCCAGTTGCCTCCCTCTTTGAAACTCAATATGCTCAACATGTGTCGACGGCTCCGGCTCCGGCTACGGCTCCGGCTCTAGTCCTGGCTCTGGTCTTGGTCAGCGGACGTCAACCAAAACACCCCATGTTAAATTAATACAGACGACCCGTGTGCATAGCCCCTGGACAGACTATGGCCACACCTTACCAGCGCCTCGCCATGCCATGGTGCCATGGTCGTTCCGTGTACGGCATCCATCCAATGCCCGGCAAATGCTAATGGCATTTGCACTCAAAATTCATGATGACTTCCGGCTACGTATAATTTAATTTTCATTAATTGCTTTCCATTTTCGCCCCACACCAACAACGACCCACCGACCCACCGACCCGTGCCATCGTGCCATCACGCCACGCCCACAGCAACCCAAACTACCAACTGCAAATGTCAAAGCAATCTGTCCAAAGTTACTCAAAGTTATTGTGTTTGCAGTTGGATTCCGCAAAGGCCAAAGTTTATTAGTTGCAAAAAAAAAAAAAACAAATTTAAAATATTTCAAAACAAATTTACAAATATGACAGCAAAAATATTTTCAAATTCAAGGAAACAAACAGAAAAGTTCGCTCTAATTAGCAGAGTTCGCTTGCATTGGGGTTGCCAGGAACCCCCCGCCCCCCATTTAAGCAGGTTTTTATCAGAGATTTGGCATTTCAAATTACGCATCAGAATCAGCAATGTCTGTCACATCCATATCATATTATCTATAATGTTTTGGCTTTCCATAAAATTTAAATTTTATATTTCTTTTCATGAATATTTTTTTATAAATATTTTATATGAACAACAAATTTTTATTGTACTTTAAATATTACAAAAATTAATATGTATAATTATTATTTATAAAAGAAAAGTAAATATTAAATATAAGCTTTTCCTCAAATTATCTCATTTGATACTCTGTTATAATTCAGAAATTAGTTATAATAAAATTTAAATATATGCATATTTGTTATTTGAAAAGAAAATGCTAGCAAATAAAATTATAAATTTCGTTTGAATAAAATATAATACATATATATAAAATTAAAAATAATATACATTTGTTAATATTACAAAAATTATTTATTTAAAATTAATAAAATGTATGTCTGTGTATAAATGGAAAAAAAGTGAAAATAGTTATAATAATATTTAAATATAAAAATATGTATTTGTTATTAAAACGAAAACGCTAAAAAAATATAAATTTAAATTTCGTTTGAATAAAATATAATATACATAAAATAAAAAATAATATATATTTTTAAACATTACAAAAACTAAAATTAGTTAAAATTAATAAAATGTAAATGTGAATGAAAAAAGAAAAAAGTTGTAATAATATTTAGGTATATAAATATTTCTTATTTAAAAAAAAAAAACTAAAAGAAATTTAAATTTAGTTTGAATAAAATATAATTTATATAAAATAAAATATAATATTTTTTTTTTAACATTCTAAAATTATAATTATTTAAAATTAATATAATGTATGATATAATGTATAATAAATGAAAAAAAAAAGAAAATAGCTATAATAATATTTACATATATAAATATAATATATGTCTGTGTATCAATGAAGTAAAAAAGAAAATACATAGTTATAATAATGTTTAAATATGTATATAAATATTTGTTATAAAAAAAAAACGCAAAATAAAGAAATTTAAATTTCATATGAATAAAATATAATATATGTACATAAAATAAAGAATATTTATTTTTTAACATTACAAAAATTATAATTATTTAATGAAAATTAATTATAAATGAAATAAAAAAGAAAATAATAATATTAATAATAATAAAATATTGATAATAATAATAATATATTTATATATTTTTTTGTTTATATGTATTTTAGAAAAGAAAATAATATTAATAATAATAAAATATTGATATAAATATATTATAATAATAATATATTTATAAATAATTTATATATTTTTTTGTTTATATGTATTTTATTGTTAAGTCATACTAATATTTAATATGCGTATATAGTTATTTAATTAAATTTGCAAATGTTCTACAATTTACAGCACATTAAATTTGAATAATATATAAAAAAATTAATTTAAAAAATAAAATAGCAAAAACGTAAAAAGTCAAATTTTATATTTTATGTATATTTATAATTAGTTTTGATTAATTTTTAAATTTAATCATTCATAAAGTGATTATAAAATACATTCCAATTATTTTTGTTTTTATAACTGCAAGCAAATGCTGGTAACTGTCAGGCCGGATGCCGCATGTAAAGGTAAGAGGCAAAGGTAAGAGGTAAATAACGCGCACAGAAAACATATCAAATGTTTTCCTTGCTGCTTGCAAACAAAGTAAATGCTGCGCTTAATGAATTATGCCCGCGGCGCGAATGTTAAATGAAATCGCCCAGTGCTTAAGCAAAGATCGCAGGCGACATAAATGTGGCATGTGGCATGCGGCATGTGGCGGTTGCGAGTCTCTGATTAAATCGTTGCATACGGATTCGAGCTGCAACGGCAACGGCAACGGCAACGGCCTTAAAGCCTTGTCTGGGCCGAACGTGTGCCGGGTCACAGCTGTTGCGTCGCCAATCTGTGGGCGGGGGCGGGGGGGGGGGGGGGGGGGGGCGAAGCAGACACAGCTGGGCGCTGCGGCTTTTTAGTATGTGTGTCGGTCTGGCGACAATACGCTGTCTGGCATGGCCCCAGCATGGCCCCAACATGGGCCACATGCTGAAATGAAATGCGTACAGCGGGCCGCTAACTGGCTGGCGTCATACGCCATTAAAGAAATGCCGGACAGGGGTGACCAGGGAATGGAGTGAGTGAGCTGCGTTGCCAAGGTGGTTTCTAGCTGTTTGCAGTGGGGCAACGTAATTGCTGCCCTTTTGTTGCAACATCCGCGTTTGCAACACTTTTCCATTGCACTTAATTAGTATTTAAGTGTTATTTACAGCGGTCAACTCCAACTGACGACTGACGACTGCATCGTATAAACTTTTAATAAACTCATTTTTATTAAAAGGAAGACTCGCACACACACACTGCCATAAAATGCTGGAGCAATGTAAACACAAGTGCAAAGTTCAACTTTTGTATTTGCTTTGCCCTCACACATACACGAGAGACCCATAAATAAGTCGCAGAATATGTGATGCTAGGAGTAAGACTTTTAGCTCACATACATAGATGATGGATGTGCGGATATACATACATATATGTACATATGTATGTATATATACAGATTATATATGTATACATAAGTATATGTGCTCATTTTATAATCTCTTAGCTACACATTTTCATAGTTTTGAAAGTCTAACTACTTTTTAACTTCTCTTTCAGTCAGTTGTTCTCTTCACTACGGCCCTAAAAACCCATATATACATATGTACTATCATTGTTTAAAACTATATATATATATATACATATATATATTATAAATAACTCTTGAGCTATAGAGTCAAAGACAAAAGCTGCAATAAATTTTATTTAAAAAAAAAAAAAATTAAAATTAAAAATTAAAAAAAAACAAACCTGAATCTTTTGTGCAGTTTCAAGAGAATACAAAAATAAAAAAGAATTTTCAATGCAAAGGAAGTCTTCAAGAGGAAACAAAACTTTTTCTTAAGTTCTAAAACTATCGAACTACTCGAACTACTAGAAATACCATAAAAATTGTGCAAGTTCGAGCTTGTGACACGCCCAACAGCATTTAAGAAACGATTGCCTTGAATGAAAACAAATTATTGAATCGAATCGCTTGACGTCTCTCGGGGGGTAAAAAAAAAAATAAAAAGAAGCGCTCATAAATCTGCATTCAGTCTCAATTGCTTTAGCTCTCTCTCTCTCAATCGAGTGCAGCATAGATTGCTGCTTTCACTCATCCAATAAAGTTGTGCCCACGCTCTTGCAGTACATTCAAGAATTTATTTTTCTCATCACGCTCGACTCGGCGTCCAGCTTTCATGGCCAATCTGCAGTGCTGGCCACAAGACAAAGCCACAGGGGATTGGGTCTAGAACAAACGCTGGCTGTAGCATCATTAGTGTTTTCCTTTGGGCCAAAGAAACGTGATACGGACTCTTTTCGCTTCGAATTTTATTTTTATATAGACTAAGATCAAAGGCGAGCCAAAGCACGTCAAAGCAAAAGAGCTATAAAAAATTTAATTGAGCGATCCATAAAAAGTAGAAGATTTAAATTTGATTATATAAAGTTAATGCTCTTCGGGCAGATCTAGAAAAATAAACAGCTAGATCTAGAGATCTAACTAAGTTGGAAGAGTTAAAGCCATCAAAAGTGGTCAATTTATATGTGTTTTTTTGTTTTTTCATTAGGAAGCACCAGAGCATCTTTTTACTCTATTATCTCCCTTGAAGCAAGGTAGCTTATCTACTAATTTTAACATATAATAAATATAATAATTGAAATTAGCAAAAATTCCAAACTATCTTTGAACACATCTCGCAGACCTATAGAGAAATAACCAAGCTAGAAAATAGCCAAAATTTTGATAGTAAAAATTTAGCTGCTTCTCTCAAATATCTTTCAAATATCTCTTAATAAATCTCTTAAAAAATCTCTTTTATGAAAGTCCCCAACAAAAATAAACCTCATAAGCCCCATGTGTATCTCCCTAAATATAATATATGTATTTCCTCATCGCATCTCTCTCAAACTGCTCTGCAGAGTATTTAATATTCGTCATCATTTTCTTTTTTACTTGATTTTCATTTATTGCGCTTGCTTTTTATTTGTTTATCCGGCCGCTGTTTGCGCCTGAAATGAATGTAAATAACACATAGTTAATTGCCGGGCAGCTGAATGTCATGTGCACAGCTAGAGCTCAATTATTTTTCTGTTGCTTTTCACTTTTTATGATGACATTTGCACGGCGGCGAATGGAGCGTGCCGCAGCACATGGCTCTGGGATGAAGTGAAATTAAGTGCGATTCGCAAAGAGCAAGGCCACCACGGCCAGCATCCAGTGAATCCCATGGGTGAGTGACTGCTGAACGGGGCGTATGTGTTATATATACACATACATACACAAGTATATATGGCAGCGTCAGAACTGATGGCAAAAGTTCTTAAATTGTGAAGCGGCTGAAGTGCTCAACGGCAAAGTTCTTAAGCCTGAAGTCTGTGCATTTATTTCATTTGAAAGTCGAGGCGCATATCAATTTCACCTCGACGCCATCGTAAATTCATTAGGCCACAGCATAAAATGGCAAATTAATGGCTCAAATGGCTCAACCGCATTTCAGCTCCTGGGGCGAGCAATTTAATTGCCGCCCGAACACGAAACGCGCCAAAATATTTAAAAATAAACCCGCATATTTTTACTCTAATGCGCGTCATCTAAAACTGCCCCGCAACTCCTCGCCTCCCCCCCTCTCTATCTCTCTCTCTTTCTATATATATATGTGTGTGTATTTGTATTCAACAAGGGACGAACTGGACGGATGGCTGCTTTGGGTTTTATTTTTGGGCTGCTGTGCGCTATCTTTGCAAATGATTTGACCCTTGAATGTCATGACCCGTATCACAGTCTATGCCAGATGTGAGCGCAAATACGTTTCACTGCGAAAATTCATCATAATCGACAGCTGACATCAAATTGCCAGAAACAATGCGGGAAATATCTGGAATCTGCAACAACAAAATGACACACAGCAATTTTTGATACATTCGTAAATCAAATTTTAAATTTAACATAAATTTGGAATTACTCTACGTCTTTAATGCTTAGCTGATCGATCACACGCTCTGACTCACTTAAATGCGCTGACCCCCAGCAGGCCTGGACGACTGAAGAAATGCTGCAGCTGCAGCCCTTTATATACGGCCACTTTTACTCAAGCACTGCCTCTCTTAAACGCTCTCTGCTGCTGTGAGCAAATTAATACTGCTACATACACATAGACAACTGTAATGATCTTCTGCTCTTCTTCTCTCCTTGCTTTTACTTTTACTCAAGCACTCACTGTCTCTCTCAAATGTTGAGCTCAACGGCATGTAGGTCTCGTTGCAGTCGAGCTTCAAGTGAGCAATGCGAACGCTCTCTGCTGCTGTGAGCTTTTTGGCTTCGTTTTACCTAAATACAAATACCAATTGAGAGCTGCTGCACACATAGACAACTTTAATGATCTTCTACACTTCTCTCCTTGCTTTTACTTTTACTCAAGCACGCTCTCTGCTGCTGTGAGCTTTCTGGCTTCGTTTTGCTTAAATACACATACCAAATGAGAACTGCTACATACACATAGACAACTTTAATGATCTTCTGCACCTTTTTCTCTCCTTGCTTTTACTTTCACTCTGTACTGTATGCGTGCGTGCCTATGTGTGTCTATGTATGTATGTCTGAGAGTTTTTTCGTGTGTGTGTGTGTGTCAGAAAGACGCGAAGAATTATTGAAATGTCAGTTGTCGAGCAGTCTCGACTAGAGCTTTCTTACTTGTTTTTAAATTATATTTTTCTTTTATTATATTTTTTTATACTGGCCCCATATTCACGCCCTTTCCAACAAATTTTCAAGAAAACTTATTTCATATACATATATTATTACTAGAGACTCGTGCTTTGGCACATACGCAAATTTCAATGTGCTTATCGCGCTCAGAAAGTTTATTGTAGATAGTTTATCTACCAGAGAATTTATACAACAAATAAATTATCATAATATATCCCAAACAGCAGAGCAATCGCAGTCAATGCGTCAGCATTTAGCAGCTTGTTTATATGTGTGTGTAGGTGTTTGTGTATGTGTATATTCATGCATATGTGGAAGTGTAGAATGATTGGAGAATATCAGCTCTTTACGGGGATCAGGGAATCTCCTGGTTCAGGGTATACAAATCTAATAAAATATTTGCAAATTATGGACACTCTAGTTCTACAGATGTGCGAGATAAAATTTTTTAACTTATCTTAACAAATTTGTAATCGAATAAATTAAAAGGAGATATAGAGCTTGATTTTTTTAAATAAACTTGGCTGTTTTTGTTTGATTAATTTGTAAAAAAATAAATAAATAAATAAAATGAACATTTATTTATTTGTTAAGTTTGAAGTAATTTCAGCTAGTATGAATTTAAATTTCTTTATCTATGAAACTGTTAGAAAGCTCATTTCAAGCTCAAGAGTAGACATAGAATTCTGGTAATAAAATTATTTGTATACTCACAATTTATACGATTTATTTTAAATAATTTTAATTACTTTTAAAAACGAATTAATTTTCAGAATTCAATTTCTAATATATTAAGCAAGAGTTTATTGAATCCTATGACATTCTATTGTAGTTAAATATCGATGTCATTATAGTTAACTATCGATAGTTTATCATACTTTATATCACCTCTAATTCCAATTGGCCCACTGCAATAATATATACTAAATACATATATATGCATTGGAATATGTAACTTATGCACATGCTATGTATATCATTCATTAGCTCATATATGTTGAAAAAGGTTTCATCCTTAGGTCCTTAAATAATATTATCAAAAGTTGCTTAATTCCCTTGTTAATGTAACAATATATATGCACATAATATAGTATCTGGCTGGCCATCTATTTAGTGTTATACAGAGCCGCAGCGACTGTATAACATTATCTGTTTATTTGAGTTTGTTATGTGCCCCGTGTGTTTTATCAAAGTGCCAACTATTTTTATAGAATTAAGATAAACTCTTAATTAGGCACAAACTGGCGCAGGCGTAAAACCAAGGCCGTGCTCCGGTATTGTGTGCGGGTCCCGGGTCTCTGTTACGGGACATCTGTTGCTTTCTGTTATTGACATTGTTGTTGTTGTTGTTTTTATCGCTAATGTTGGTGATATTGCTCATGGCGTACGCTTGGCAAATGAGTTTTTGCTGCCCAATGCTATCAGCAGCAGCAACCCGCATGGAAATTACCAACCCACACGCATTAATTTATATAAAATACATGGAAATACATATAAAGTATATACTGCACATTTAACACACAAAGTGCATTAAGACAAGCTGAAATGCCAAGAACTGTTGCCTACTTATTCGGGCAAAGGCTTTTGAGAAAAAGTGTTGCCTACTTATTGGGGCAAAATAAAAAGCTTATTGCGCTTTCAGCTGTTATTTTTAAATGTCATGCATTGCACAGAGTTCAGTTTAATTAAATGGCTGCTCATCAGCGTTATCAACAGTAGCTACAGCCCACGCATATTTTGCATTGCAATTTCACTTTGATTTCCATTTCCATTTTCAATTTGCATTTTTCTTTGTTTGCTTGGCTTAATTAGAAATTCTATCCGCAGTCCAGACTCTCTCTCTCTCTCTCTGTCTCTCTTGTCTGTGAGCGCGTGGGCCAATTGCAATTTCAATTTCACTCCGAATGCCTTGCAATATGGCATTTCGATTGAGATCTCAGCTCCAGTCTATCTGTCTCTCTATGTATGTATGTGTGTGTGTTTTTTGTTCAATTCCTTTGCTGTTTAACAATTGCGCTGCAGCGCAAAGGTCAAAGTCAAAGAGAATTGTGAATTTCCAACAAACTGGCACACTCAATTGCATGGTCACACACACACACACACACACGTACACACACGCACACACATATGAATATGCTTCGTTTCCCTGTCTATTGTGCTGCGCATCGGCTCGCATTTCATGTTCCGCATTCTGGGAACTCGACGCTGTTATATTTTCAGCTTGCTTGAAGATGCCTCTTCGCACCACAGTCAAGTATTATAAATTTTTGCTTTGATATGTTCGCCCCATGAATGCGAGACTTACGGTTCCCCTGGCAAAGCCCCCAACACGCACACACACACGCACACATATTAGGATTATTTATTGATATCTATTTTCTGTGAAAAATATGTTTTCTATAAGCGTAATATGTCAGCATATAGCCTCGATTGACTGCCGCAACGTTAACACGCGCACACGCAGCTTAAAAGTTCCATTTCCATTCTCGATGGCAGGTTACAGGCTTACCTACCTACCGTCTACCCCCTCGCTCAACACATTTTTGAAAGAAAACCCAAACAAAACTGACTGAAACGGGCATTATGTCATGAGCACATATGCAATATATACTCTTTGTGATGCTTCTCTGCCAACGAACCAACTCTGAATTAAGCTAAGCTCATCTGGCTGGCTATCTCTCTCTCTCTCTCTCTCTCTTCCTGTGTGAATTGTATTGTCTACTAAGCTGAAGCCAACGCAACAATACCTACGATGCGTTGAGTTGAGCTGAGCACATAAACAAACGCCCACATGCAATTGCCAGCGCCCATTGACTTCTCATTCACAAGAGTTTTACGCACTCTGGCTTATGGGCTGGTGCCTAGGAGCAGCGCCACAGTCCGTTGCTAATTATGACTCCATAAATCTTTGATGATTTGTTTCCTCGCTAAACTAGTGTAGCAAGCCAATGCCAGTATAAGCGATAGATACACATCTATCGATAGTTAACAATATCGATGGATGAGAAGCTCCATACCTGGCGTGCCATTTTGAGTAATGGCAGAAGAAGAAAAAGATCGGTAGAAGAAGACAAGACGTGTGCAAATAAAACGAAGTAATAAAGGCCTCCCTACACTAGCAAATCTATTTAACACTCCCGAGTCAACTGAAAGCACTCAGATTCTCGCGTGATCCGCGGTCTTAACATTGCCAAGGCGCAAAAGAGAAATTAATTTTAAATACACAGCGTGCCAGGCGCTGTCCGAACTTTAATTACCAACAACTTTTGCTCAGCTTTCGCTGGCTTAATCAACATGTAAATGAGAAAATGCTACGGCTGCTGCTGCTGTAGGGTTTCTTCGATATACATAGATGCTCTGTATTTGGCAAAAACTCTGCTTGTCAGTGTCGTAAAGAGGGTTGGGGGGGAGGCAGCTGTGGCCAATGAATCGCCCAATTAATAGTTTGTTTGCGTACCTTTTGTTATTTTTATTTTATTTGATTTTTTTTTATATGAGCGGACCATCAACAGCTTTTTGTTGACCCATTTTTTAATTAATTTATTCATTTACTTTAGTTCATTTTTACTTTATTTTATTTATTTATTTTTTCATTTCATTTACTTAAGTTTTTTTTATTTAATTGAAAAATCAACTGCATTCTGTTGACTTCTTGTTTTCTTTTTATTTTTGTATTTAGTTTTTATTTTTATTCAATCGAGAAATCAACAGTTTTTTGTTGACCCTTTGTTTTTTTTTATACCCTGAACCCATTGAAAATGGGAAATCAGGGTATAATGGTTTTGTGAAAAAGTATGTAACAGGCAGAAGGAGGCGTGGCAGACCCCATAAAGTATATATATTCTTGATCAGGGCGATGAGCTGAGTCGATATAGCCCTGTCCGTCTGTCCGTCCGTCCGTCCGTCTGTCCGTCCGTCCGTCCGTCCGTCCGTCCGTCCGTCCGTCCGTCCGTATGAGTGCGTCGATCTCAGAAGTTACAAGAGCTAGAGAGCTGAAATTTTATATGTAGACTCGTGTATACCATACGCAGTACGAGTTTATCATATTTTTTCGATAACTCATTCGATATATTTTTTATCGAGGATAATCGATAAATTTATATTGTTTTTTCAGCCTAATTTAAACACTATTCGAGATAGAGACTTCAGATTTACAGTGTATATGCAATTGACGATTACACACATTTTGTAATTTACAGATTTTGGATCCCACGCCCCCTTCGACCCCAATTTGTAAAAAACGTATTTCAAATACTAGAGACTTGTGCTTCGGAATGTACACACATTTATACATTTTGATTACATTCTAAAAGTTTCATTAAGATCATACGTCTACAAACGAAATTATTCAACAAATAAAATCTCATAGTATTGCCCACACTGCTGCGCAGCCCAAGCGCAGTCGCTGCTTACTGCGCAGTTAGCAGAGCGCGAGCTTATGCATGTGGAGGCATGTGTATGTATGTGTGTATAAAAGAAGTGCAGAATGATTAGAATATCAGTTTGGAAGGTTCAGGGTATCTCCTAGTCGAGCAGTCTCGACTAGAGCCTTCTTACTTGTTTCATATTTCGTTTTATTCTTAATTCATTGATTTATTTTTAATTTTACTCAGTTGAAAAATCAACAGCTTTTTGTTTAACTTTTGTTCATCTTTATTTATTTTAATTTTTTATTTTTTTATTTTAATTATTTAAAAAAAAAATGCTTTTATTTTGTATTATTTTGTTTTATTTATTTTAAACAATTTTTGTTTTTTTTTCTTTTTTAATTTGAAATTGCAGTTTGTTTATTATTATTGTTTTTTTTTTTGTTTTTGTTTTTTTTTTTTTTTTTTTTACTGTAGAACCAACAGCTATTTATTTCTTTTTAAATATTTTGTTTAAATCAAAAAATAAACAGCCTTTTTATTTGTTTTATTTTAAGCCACAAAAGGAGGGACAAAAAAATCAGAATATTGATTAGCCCAATTACATAATTTTAATCACTATTATTATGATTAAGAAAAAAACAAGAAAACAGGAGCCAAGTCAGCAATGCAATACGAATTGCCCCTTGCCACGCCCCTGCTTGCGCTGATTCAACTTGAACGAGCCATACTTGATGGGCGATCCATTCTCTTTCATTATCTCCCGATACCTCTGCACTTTAGACTATAATTGCTTTTTTTTTTTTTGTTTTTCTTTCACGTCGAACGGACGCTGCGCTGCTGCTGCTCTGCTGCTAAATTAATGATGTCCAGACAGTGGAGTTCTCTTCCCATTTGAGCACTAGCATCATTTGGGCATGCGAATGCCGCTGACATGTGAGTCGACATACGGCAAGTTCACGGAATGACGGCACTGTCAATGGCAGCGGGTCCCCGTTGCGTCGCAGCTTTCTATGCTTTATGTTTTACGGCCGGGCTGTAGAAAGCGTGCCAACGCCTTCGAAATTCCCAGTGCTTTCAATGCGTGCGCTTATTTGCCTCACATTAGCTTTGTGCTCTGTTACTGTCAGCCGGGGCTCGCTCCTGCCTGCCTGAATACACACCAAAAGCAGCGTGGCATGACACACCGTGCACACGGAGAGATGATGACGACAACGACAACGACAACGATGATGATGATGATGATGATGTGTGGAATGTCAGGCGAAAGGGCCTATCGACCGTATGGCCCCATGGCCCTACGGCCGTCTGAGACGATGATGCAGATGGAAACGCTGACATTTCTATTACAAAGCGAAACATTTTTGCCCGAGTTATCCGAGAAAAGCAAATAGAATGATACTGAGCAGAGCTAACCATTAAATACTCTATTCATACCCCCAGTCAGATTATAATTGAAAATGTAGTAAAAATATAGGAAAGTCATCAAATTGTTGATTTATCTGGTAACTGACCAAATAGGTAAACAAACTACAAATAAAGATTAGTTTAAGTCTCATATAATTTTCATATAAGTTATTTTAAAGCCACATTAAAGCCATTTCGTATGAAATGTTAAATTAAATTAAATTATGCTGCCTCAAGTTGTAACTGAGAATTTCCTCTGATTCTGCGGAACTCCAAGTTCTCGAATTTTCTGGGCTATGATGTGCACATTTTCTACTTTCTAAAACAATCCCTGTTGGAATTTTGATTAAAGATGCTATATCAGTGCGCTAATAATACTTAAGCCTTTCGACTACAGTCGAGTCCCGGTTTTCGAGACTCGACTGTACAATGCTCTCTAAACCCATGACAACAGATTCAACTGAATATGGATAACATTTAATATATATGTATTCAACATACGTTTAGCATTTTAATAATAAACACAAAGATCTTTACTATGGCTTCAAGGCATTGACACCAATTTATATGGAATCAGTTAAAGGAATGTGGCAAAATATATATAAATATATAGATATGGCAATTGCTATTGCATATTTATGCATCTAAATGTTATCGATAGCTTGAACAACTGTTGAAAATAGTATCAGTTCATTCTATATCAAGATCTTTCCTATGGCTTCAAGCCACTGACATTAATTTATATGGAAAGACATGAGAATACATATGAGTAGTAGATATTTATTTATATTATATTATATATACTTATGTATATATGTAGTTAGTTCTCAAAGACATTTAATTCTTTGCCCTATGCAGTTGGCATGCTCTCGACAGGCATAAAATAAGTTTTTCTTGACTTCGTCTTGCAATATGCAATGCATACCCCCCTCAAATCCCTCTATGCAGTGAATGCTATATAAGAAGTCAGCAGGGAAATCTTGTAGAGTGCTGAGCTTAGAAATACCCTTGCCAAAAATGAAAGCTGTTTAAATAACAAAAATCAATAATTAATAATAAAAAGAAAACAATAAGAGAATCTGCTTTTAAATAGCTGCAAAACTATATAACATTTGCTCTTATCAGATAATACGGCAATTCAATATAACTTGAGATATTGCAATATACATACATATATTTAAGAGGAAACCTGTGTAGCCTCAGTCTTAAGACTAAACAGCCACTCGAATGGCTGCATAGATCGCCAGTTTTGCATATACATAGCTATTGCATGCTCTGGGCTTAACTGATAAGACCCACTGTAATAGTAGATTATACGGCTCATTGTGCATTCAAACAGCTGTGCTGTGCTGGCGCGCGGCTGGTGGAATGCGTCAGATGTGAACAGCAGGAGCAGGAAATATGTCAAACACACACATATGTATATGAACAATTTCAGACGAAGTATTTCCATGTAGCGAGCGCTTCAGCTTCATAGTAAACGAAGCTAATCTGCTGCTGTCTGAGTGTGAGTGTTTACTTCTCTCTCCCTCTCTGTGTGTGTGTGTGTGCGTGTGTATTTTTGTGTTGTCTGCAGAGCTGATGCCCTCGTAACAATGCCCACGACATCGAGTTGAGCACATAAACAAACGCCCACATGCATTTGCCAGCGCGTATTCCTTGCTCAATTATGCTGCCCATTGAGTTCCCATTCATAAAAGTTTTACGCACTCTGGCTTATGGCTGGGGCTTAGGCCGACTTTCTAGCCGCTATGACTAGCTATGACTAGCTGCTTTCAACAGCAATCGAGTTGATCTTTGCCTGAGTAACATTTTAGAGCGTCTTGAATTGAATTTTAAATTTGTGTAATTCTCCTTAATCGAGCCTGTGGCAGGCTAATAAGAAATTAAAGAGAACAACACTAT
Organism: Drosophila aldrichi; assembly: GCA_035045965.1. Taxonomy (NCBI): domain Eukaryota; kingdom Metazoa; phylum Arthropoda; class Insecta; order Diptera; family Drosophilidae; genus Drosophila; species Drosophila aldrichi. The sequence continues at coordinate 1,633,742 of JAWNOM010000125.1, forward strand.
CGTTAACTAGCAATATATCGATACTTAGCCATATCGATGGCGCTAAGACTCTCGATAGTTGGCGTGAGCGCGTCGATCGTGAATAGCAAAAGCAGAAGAGGAAGAACGAGAGCGCAATTTTGAAGCAGAAAGCGAAGAAGTAATAAAAAAGGATTAACTGTGCAAATCATTTAAGTTAGTAAAGAAACAAAATAAAGCGTATATATATATATATAATGCATTTTTTATAGGAAACTTTGAAAGCAATTTAACACCATCTGCTGCAGCTGAAGGCACTTCAAGGACTTCTCTAATTCGCATTTTAATTTACAGTTGGTAAATAGGGCTTAAGAAGTCATTTGAAATACGCAGCAGCCGGGCGAGCTGCCTGAACTTTAATTGCCAACAACTTGTGCTCAGCTTTTGCTAACTTGGTCAAAATGCAAATGAGGGAATGAAGGTGAACTGCAGCTGCAGGTGTTGCTGCTGGAAGTGCCCCTGCAGTTGCAGGAAACGAGGTGCGGCAGGGATTGAATGCAGGAGAAAGAGACAGAGAGAGAGAGAGACAGAGAATGTGAGAGAAATTGCAAGCGAAATTCATGTTAGAGTTGCCGCAATCTGACGCTTTGAGCAATATTAATTGACCCAATTGTGAATATTTTGGACTACAACAAATGAAAGCATGCACCTTATGCATACATATACATATATATATGTATATGTATATGTATATATTTATGTGTGTCAGTTAAATACCTGCAGTTGTTTGCACCATGTTGCCAGCCCAAAAGCGCTGAAGCTTTTAACTTTTACACACGCGCGCGTAAAATATGTATGTACATATACAGAATATGTATATGTATATGTTTCTTTTTCTTTTTCTGTTTTTATTGTTGTTGGTTTATGTATTATATTGTCTGTCGGATTTGGTGTGAGTGTGCGTGTACGTGTGAGTGTATGTGCGGTTTCTGTTACGCTCCACGCTGCGTATAAGCAATTTCTCGCTAACTGTGTTCTGTTTACAATAATAACGCTCGCCGTCTCCTGCTATCGCTTTCACTTTCATTTAGCCAACTCGGCTCGCTTATTTACTAGTTGCTGGCTGACTGCGTTTTACACTGAATTCGGCATGCTGCCGCTGGGGAGCAACGTACGCTGATTTTCTTGTTGTTGTTGTTGTTGTTGTTGTTGTTGTTGTTATTGTTGTTGTTGCTCTAGCTGTTGCTGTTGCTTTAGCTGTTGCTGTTGCTGTTGCTGTTGCTGCCATTGCCAGGAACCAGTGCCCTAAAGCTAGCAGCAGCAGTCAGCCAGAATATAACTGTCGTATTATTATGAACAACAACAGCAACAAAACGAAAAGAAAAGCAAAAAAAAACACAACACAACAAAAAAAAACACACACAAAAACTTCTATGCCAGCGTGTGTGTGTGTATGTCGGTCTTGCGTGTGTGTGTGTGCGTGCGTGCTTATGTCTGTGTGTCGGTGTGTCGGTGTGTGTGCTTCTTTTTAAGCTATTATAATATTGGCATTTAGCTAAAAGCGTTACGACCGCACGCGACCAGCTCAAAAGTAAAACTGAAAGCTGGCATTCGTTGCGTTCCACAAATCCACGAAGCTGTTGCTATTGGGGTTGCCATTGCCATTGCCGCTGTCGCTGTCGCAGTCGCTGCTGCTGTCGCTGCCGTCGTCGCTGCCGCTGTCGATGTTAGTGTTACTGCGGTGGCAGTCAGCCAGTGGCCGCAGTCACAGAGCTCAGCTGCGCCGTCAGCCCTTCTGGCTGTCTGCCTTTCCCTTTTAGCCAAGCATCAAAAGCTTTTTTAACTGCCCTTTAACACTTGTTGTCCCGCTTGCACGTCTGCCGTAATTTTATGTATCTGTATGTACGCACACACACATACACACATTTATATACATATGTACAGTGCTGACGTCGAACGGCGTTCGCCACAAGCAACAGGACAAACGACCCGGCTCTGACCCCAGCCCCAATTCTAGTTCGCTGTTTGCCCCAAATTCGGCATCTGTTATTACTGTTGCTTCGTTGCCTTGCTGGCTTGCGCGTTGGCGAGTTTGCGCGCTGCGCTTACTGCAACCCGCTCCGCACTTGATACCGTTCCTGCTCCTGCTGCTGCTGCTGCTCCTGTTGCGCTGTGGCGTCAATGGGCCCAGCTTACCTAACCTGCACACTCGGAATTCCTGTGTGCCAAACATCAAATCTGTTGGCTCTACCTATAGCTACCTGCCTACCCCTGCACCTGTGCGCCCAGCATCACCATTCGCTCCAATTGCTAAGCCAAAGCCAATTGAAGCTCTGCTTCAAGTCGACGTCACTAGCTCTGAATGGCTTTAAGCAATTTTAATCAATATTTTTCTTCATTTTATATCAAGAAATAGAATCAAAGTCAATATATATTTATTAAAATAAATAAATATTTATTTATAACAAGTATGAAAGTTCTAGTCGAGTCCGCTTGACTAGGAAATTCCCTGAACGAATGCTTGAAGCAGCAGAGAGCGTTCCCATTGCTCACTTAAAGCTCGACTGTAACGAGAGAGCCAATACTTGAGTAAAAGTAAAAGCAAGGAGAGAAGTGTAGAAGATCATTAAAGTTGTCTATGTGTATGCAGCAGTTCTCATTTGGTATTTGTATTTAAGCAAAACGAAGCCAGAAAGCTCACAGCAGCAGAGAGCGTGCTTGAGTAAAAGTAAAAGTAAGGAGAGAAGAAGTGCAGAAGATCATTACAGTTGTCTATGTGTATGTAGCAGTATTAATTTGCTCACAGCAGCAGAGAGCGTTCCCATTGGTCACTTGAAGCTCGACTGTAACGAGCGCCACCTGCCGTTGAGCTCAACATTTGAGAGAGACAGTGAGTGCTTGAGTAAAAGTGGCCCTGCATATATAAAGGGCAGCAGCTGTAGCATTTCTTCAGTCAGTCTTCAGTCGTCCAGGCCTGCTGGAGGTCAGCGCATTAAAGTGAGTCAGAGTGTGTGATCGATCAGTTAGGCATTAAAGACGTAGAGGAATAATATAATATAATAATTTATAGTAAAGTGTATAAAATAAATATAATCTAAGTTTAATTTTAAGAATAATTTTTCTAATACTATTAATTTCTTATAATTATCTTTTCAAGCTGCATATTAAATTAGTTTTGTGTCTTCTATTCCGCATTCAAGTTTCACTTGATGTCTACTCCGGCTCAATATTTACGAGAGCCAAGCCCTTATTTCCTGCTGTAAGTGTTTCGAGCATTGGCATTCCCATATTTGTTTGCGCCATCAGTGGCATAAAAATCTGTGGTCAAAGCACTTACAACTCTTGTAAGGAAAGCCACAAAACCACAGTCGTTGCAAAAAGTATGCAGCAAGCTATGCACACATTTTTTTACATGTGGGGGCATTCTTATACCGCAACACAAATACCAGATGCGTATGCAGGGTATATTGGTTCTGTTGAACTGTATGTAACATTGGCATTTGGAGACATGAGAGATTCTTTCCCGAAACGATTTAAACTTTAAATAATCAATTAAGTAATTAATAAATATGTAAAGTATATAAACATAGTATATTTTGATTACCAAAATAATGCTATAAAATTTTAATTGAGTTTGGGAATTTAAAAAACTTAATTTTAATTTTTCCAGCTAGTCCTCCCGTTCGATACTTACCCAAAAGATAATATTATTAGATATTATTATATCAAATATAATTTTAAGTGAATAAATTTTTTTTGGGTTTTTGGTGTTGTAATCAATTTAGCATATTTCACATTTATTTGTATCATTTTTTATTTGTTTTCGTTCTTCAATATATGTATGTATATATGTATATATATATGTATTAGTGTTTGTGATAATGCGTATCCTTAGAATTCACTTTCACATTCACTTTCAGCTATGTATAATGGCGTTTGCTAAATCGTTCATTCAATGCTTCGTATATATGTATATATATTGAGTATATAACATCCATGTATGCATATATACTGACTTATATGCATGTATATATATATTATGTTATATGTGTGTTAATGCTCTATATATGTATGTATGTATGCATACATAACTACTTCAGGTAATATTCAAATAATAATGCTTCTCTTCTTCTCATTTGCTCGACATTTTCTTAGCATTCGTCGAATATGTGTATCAAAAGTTTGTATTTTATCATTTTTTCGTTTTTTTTTTTTCTTATTTTTTTGTTTATCAAATCTTGTGAATCATTTGCACCTTTTGTTCTAGGCTCTACTTAAACTCTCACCCGAATGCGAACTTCATATTTTAATATATGTATGTATGTGTATATGTATATATGTATGTATGTATGTATGTATTAATCATATTTGTATCAATTTATGTATCATTTCGTTAGCGCTTACAAAAATATCAATATTTATAGAAGCAACAAGAAATCACATTAATTTTTTTTATATATATATTTTTTTTTATTAATTTTTTAGTGTTTTTCTGGTGTGTTTTTTTTTTTTTTTTTCTATACACAAAAAGCGTGCGTTTCGCAGTTACTGATTTTTTTTTTCATTTTTAGGGTATATATTTATAAATATATAAGTATGTATGGTTGTTTGTATATATATATATTTGTGTGTGTGTGTATGTAATTGCATCTGTATGCGCGTATTACAACAAACCTTTTAGCCCAATGGAGGGAGTTTTTTGAACAGCAAGAAATGAAAATGAAATCAGTTTCAGAATCAAACCAAATAGCTCTAGTCGTGTACGGCACCGACTACTAGTATACCCTGTACCAACAAAAAAAAAAAAAAACAAGTAAAATAAAAACCTGTTTCTAATAATATAACGGAATTTCGTGACTATATTGAGCTTTTGGTATATTTAATGGTATTTTATTTAGTATTTTCCATAAACGGTTATAAACGAATGCCTGAGAATCTTTTCTTTTGAGTTCATTATGAAACAAAACCTTGCTCAGCTGGTTTATATTGATATATATATACATATATATATCTATAACTCATGCAGCTACATATATTAAATATACTTCATTACGGCAGGCATTCCAACATTGCATCATGATCAAACCAAATTCGTCATACACTACAATAGTTGTTCAATTTAAGCCGTATCGTTTTCTATATAATATCAAGTTTTGGTCTATAAATTGTCTACATATATGTATGTATGTATGTATGTATGTGTGTATTTATTGGTGCCTGCATACCCAGTTGACTAACATACCCGATGCCAATGACTGAAGTAAGCACCATAACTAAACAATTGCCTTGCCCAGCAAACAATTGAAACACTTAATGCCTGAGAGTGTGGGTGTGTATGCAAATGCATGTGTATGTATATATGTATGAGTGTGTGTGTGTGTGTGTGTTTATCTATGACAAACTTTAACATGGCATTAACAATAATCGAAGCAGTAGCTGCTTCCAACCACAACAAAAAAACTCTCCACACCACTACAGCAAGTGTTCATGCCTGTGTGTGTGTGTGTGTGTGTAAGTGTACATATTGATATATATATGTATATGTATATTGATGTATATATATGCAACAATATTCTCTTCTCTGAATATATAAAACGTATAAATATGCAACTGTCTCTAAATAGTTATATATACATTTATCTATATATGTATGTATGTATATATATGTATATACATATTTGTATGTGTGTATGTGTATACCGTATATGCATGCCATATATGTATATATATATGTATATAATAATGTGTGTATATATATTTATGTATATTGTATATGTATAAATATTTTTTTTTTATATTTGTTTCTCAACATTTTCATGGTTTATAATATATTTTAACTTTTTTTTTATGTTCAGGTCACTACATTTCTTTGCGGCTTAGTTTCGTTACTTTTTTTTTTTTTTTTTTTTTTGTCTTTGACTTAATAAATTTTATTTTTTTTCGTTTCCTTTCTATGAATTTTATAATATTTTTGTTATGTATATATTTTTGTTTTGAATTTTTAAAACGATTCCCAGCCAGTAAATTGCAGAATTGTCCATGATCCATGGGCAAAACACGTTCAATGCGAAACAATGGCCAATCGATAAACGATCAATCATAATCGATAGCCGATAAGCGTTCAAGGAAACACGATAACCGATAATTAAACTAACAACTGCCCCAAGAGCTTTCGGTCTCCTAACGGTGCATTCTAAACAGCTACTGTGACAGTTACCGCTACCGTTACAGTTAGGAGTTACGAGTTACTGAAGTCTCTAAACACATATAATCATGCAACTACACAGATATGTATGTATGTATGTATGCATGTAGTTTCTTTGCCCGCTCATCCTCTCTAGTTTCTCTGTGTGCTCTCTAAATATTCTCTCTGTATATTCCTTCTTCTCCTGCCTGCGATCTACAATAGTATGCGTTACTTTAGTGCTCTCTATACCATATGTATGTATATAATATATATTAACTCTCCAATACTGTTCAAGGAAGTACGGATACTATCTGTATTGCGTGTGACCGTTAACCGTGATCTAAACTAAACTTGCTTGAGCCTACACTCTCCTCACTGAGACACACACAGACACACACACACACACATCTACACTCACACACTCACACACACACCGATCGACACTTATTATACACACAATTGCCACAAATCCAACTTGAATTCCACTGCCTGTTCCAGTTCCAGTTCCAGTTCCGAATCGTGTAACTTATTTGTTCTCAATTATTGTCTGCAATTGCAGGACAAGACTGCGCGACAGCTGCAGAATCGACTGGGCATTGTGACGCTCAGCCATTTCTAGAATTCGCAAAAGGAATAAGAAATACCAAAATTATTTATCAAAATAAATGAATATAAAATAATTGAACTGATTCGAGCCCACCATTGAAGAACTTGATGACATCCGTAAAGTCCATGCTGTTGGATAGAATGATGTCGCGATAGGTTTCGAGCAGCGCCAGCGCCAGGAAGAGCACAAAGTGCCCGGAGGCAATGTGCTTGGCCGCCCAGATGACCTCCCAGGTGGCGAAGACATCGTCGTAGATGAGCTCGCGCTTGAAGTCCAAGAGAAACCAGCGGTAGCAGAAATAGAAGTGCGTATAGTCCCCGTTCGAGTCCATTAGGTCGTACATCTCCGAGTCCAGTATCTGAATGAGCGAGCTGAGAGAGAGAAAGAGAGAGAGAGAGAGAGTGAGCATGGATCTATTTCTGTATATGATGGGGATAGATACCGCATATTGGCAAAGTGCATGTCCATGGCACCGCCGCTGGGAAAGTTCTCGATCATGCGCTCCATCAGCTTGCAGAAGCAGCTGTAGCTGAGCGACTCGTCATCGAAGATGACCAGCAATGGAGCGACCAGATCGCACATGCCCTGCATGTAGCCCACATCCAGATGCTCCCACACATACGTCGATATCACATTGCGCAGCTTGTCCAGATTCTCGTTGGCAAAGTACCAATAGTTGCGATCGCAGCGCTGCACATCCTTCTCGATCCGATGCAGATTCAAGCCAAACTGTTCCAGCAGCTCCACGCTATAGACGCCGCCATTGGAGCTGGCCGGCGACACGCAGGCAGACTTTGGCTCCTGCAGCGCATCCAGCGAGGCGACGACGGTGATGTCCTCGTTCAGGGGCGACATGAGACTGGTTTTGCGTGAGGTAAACTCCTCGGTGGGCTCGTCGTCGTTGCATTGTACGTCCAGGTCATCCAGTGAGGCGGCCTCGGTGATAATGACTGATGTTGCTGGATGCTCCTCATCGTGGCGAACATCGTCGGCGCTATGGAATTTGCTCAGCTGGCCATTTGGCTCCGTTTCCACATCAGTGGCCACTTCCTCATCCACATCCACATTCACTTCCGCTTCGGGCTCTATCTCTGCCTCGTCCAAGACCTTGGCATCCGCTAGATCGGCAAACTCGTTGCCCACCGTCTCGTAGCTGCTGGTCGAGGGTGAACTCTTGATGCTCAGCATCAGTATATTGCCACTGCCGTCCAGACTGAAACCTAGATCGCCCTCGGCCTCGGAATCCCCAAAGCAGTTGTCATGCAAACGCAGTGGCTCCATATCATCAATGTTCTGAAACTCCAGCACCACCTGCCCGCTCAGCTGAGCCGGCAGCTCGACTGCTTCTTCTACTCCCTGTTCTGCCACTGGCGCCGGCTGCTCCGTCTCCAGCGAGGGCTGCTCTTCATTCATCGGCTGCTCGTCGTACTCATCACCCGGATCGGATATGTCCGAAAAGTCATTATCATCAAACACCTCATTCTCGCCCTCGGCCAAGCCGCCGTCATTGTCCAGCTCCTGCTGCCCGTTGCCATTGGTCAGCAGAGCGCCTGAGGCGTGCGGATTGGCATTGGCATTGGCCAGCTGTGCCTGCTCGGCGCTCAGCTTGGCCACCGCCAGGGCCGTCTTCTCCTTCTCCCGCTGCCGCACAATCGCCTCCACGGCCAGCCATTCGCTCATCGTGGTCTCGTAGTAGTGCTTGCAGGTCTCGTCCTGCTTGCGGCGCTCCTCCGGCGTGGAGCCGAACGCATAGTGGCCCAGCAGATACGGCCAGACCTCCTTGCGCAGCTCGTGCTCCACGCCGCCGAAATAGACCAGACGATAGAGCTCCTGGTCAGCAGTGACGACGCCATCCACATTCATCGCCTGCCACTTCTCCCGGGTCAGTCCCTGCTCATTGGCGGCCACTGGAAGCGGGAAAAATTGTTAGAGAACTCTGTAAGCTCATTTCAGCTCGACTTACAATCGGGTGTAATGCGTCCGTGAACCAGACCGGAAAGATGCGTCCGCACCGTGGATAGATGGCGACAGTAGGCCAGCCAGCCGTAGAAGGCGCGCGAGATGATCTGGCGACGCATCGTGGAGCAGACCAGCTCAATGCTGGCCGTTTGGCTGGCCTGTATCAATGGCGGATCCGGATTGCTGCTCTGGTCGATGGACAGGCTCTTGCTGGAGCAGTCGCTGCTGCCGGTGGTCGAGCAGCTGCCCAGATGCTTGCGCCGCGGACTGGAACGGCCCACCTCCAGTATGGGATGTGTGGCCACTGCAACGACAAAGTCAATCATCAATCATCATCAATCAGTTCATCTACTTACGGAACTCCTCATGCTGACTCTTGCTGACCACACGAAACACATAGTCGATGGGCGTTTCGTCCATGGAGGACTCCATGACCGAGGGCAGGATGTGCCTGCGCACACTCTTGGGCCAGGGGAAGAGCTTGCCAATGCCGCGCTGCGACCAGAGCGGCGGATCGAGCTGGCCGTGTGGCAGCAGACCCGTCTCCAGGCATGAGAGAAACGCCTGCAAGTGCCCGCCCTCCGGGAAGTGTATGGGCGGCCGCTGTACGCCGTCCTGGCCGACCAGGATAATGGTGCCGCCGGTGTCGCCGCCACGATTCTGATGGCAATGCACATAGACGATCTCATCCACATTGATGTTGAGCGCATAGCTCCAATAGTAGGTCGTGTCGTTCACATCGGGATCGTGGTAGCCGTTCATCAGCTGATTCGGGGTCCATTTGATGGTCAGCGACTGGACGCTCTGGTGCAGACTGAGATAGCCGGGCATCGGCACGGCCACATCCTTGGGCAGCACCAGCACATTGTTCTTGCCGTATAGGAGGGTGGTGCGCGAATTCTGATGCAGTGACTCCACATAATCCTTGGCCACGCTCGCCGGCGAGCAGGCCTTGAAGCTGCCGCTGCTCGTGTCCTCCGAGCTGGTGTGCAGGCTGCGCTTGAAGTTGATGATGGGCCGATGGCAGGTGGGCGGCGTCCGGTTGCCCGAGCTGATGCGATGACGCTGCACCTGTGTGAATCAATCGATGAGATGAAACTCAATTCAGTTTTGTTTTTTTTTTTTTAGAGCAGCTACTGATGCTTACCAGCTCGTCGGCGCAGGGATCGGACCAGTAGTGGTCGGCAGTCTTGGCGCGCGTGAACTCCAGGGCACAGGGACCCACCAGCAGGGAGCTGAGTATGGAGCCGTAATCGGGATCGGCGACCAGCGCCTCGCGATCATAATAGCTCTGAGCGTTGTTCACCAAATGTTCAATGATCTTGGCCAGACGCTTCTCGTAGAGGGCCAGCCGTATCCACAGGTACTTGCCCAGCGGTGCGGCAGCACCGTTAGCGCCCACCGAGGTGACGACCGTATTGATGGTGGTCACCGAGCTGCTGCTGCAGCTGCCCTTGTTGAGCAGCTTTGGCTTGATGATGCTGTCGCTGCTGGAGGACGAACGCTTGCCGCTGACCGCGTGACTCTCGTGCGCCAGCTCCAGCTCCAGCAGCCGACGACTGACATAGTCCGCCTCTGGGCATAGCTTGGCTATCTTTTGTATCAGCGCCGTTGTCGACGACGTCTTGAACAGGCCGAGCGCCCGACGACGCAGCCCGTGACTGAGGCAGGTCTCCACAGCGGCGCAGAGCGATGTCACCGAGCTGCTCTCCTCGTGAATGTACTTCTTGGTGACCGCCTCCTCCATCAGTTGCTTCACCTCCTTCTTAACGCTCGCAATCAGGCGCTCCTTCAGCTCGACTTCTGCATGTGGGCGAAAAACAAGCACACAAAGGATGTCAAATGATGGGCCAAGAATCCGACCGACGAACCTAATCCACCAGTCACAATAGAATAACTGACAGGAAAGGGCAGCAGCAGCTGCCGCATAGACCTGGCCATGCCTTTGAGCTCCTAGGATCAGACTGCCCTTGGATCAGACTCTTTGCCCGATGGCTTAACCTTTTCCAGAGCCCAGAGCTCACGGACCGTTGTCAATCATTCTGTTATCAATGTCAATTCGCCTTCCCCTCTACCGGCTCAGCGCAACTACATCTTCTGCTTCTATGCATACTATTCATGGATGTATTCACGAATATGCTAATGCCCGGCGTAAGGGAGACCCGAAAAGGCGCGCGCTTCCAATTAGAATGCAAATAGCTTGAATCGGGATTTTGGGCTAGAGGCAGCGACACCCCCACATGCCGACATTTGGCGGAAGCATTTGCTGATGCAAGAACAGAAGTATATACCTACATATATCGATTCGACTGTAGCTTAAAGAGAGCTAGAGCTAGATTTCTTATATTACAATAGAGCGAGATTGTCTAAAGGTGAATGCGAGTTAAGGTACAGTACCGCTCATCTGAGTAAGTTGGACAGTATTCAAAGTCTTAAAAGTTATATTTCATCAACGAGAACTTCGACTTTAATATGTAATGTATAATGAAATTATCGTGTATCCTTTAAAGAATAAAGAATAGAAAACATTTGTTTCTGTTTTTTTTTTTTTAATGAGAGCCCGAGAGATTTACACATTCTTCCCTAATTTTTACTCCTATTTATTGGTCATTCCATTTCACATCATGCTGAATTCGATCAATTGACTCATTTGGGAGCATTTATCTGGAGAGCCCCTAGAAATATGCAAGACAATTAAGATATTCTGCAACCTTAGTTGAACTAATGAAAAATTGGGTACAATATTTTTGCCTAATGAAAGTGCAAATGTTAGTAATAATAAAAGAAAACAAATAACAATTAGAGACTTGAGCTTTACAAGCAAACCTATTCAGTTGAGCGTCACTGTAGAGGGTACAGGTAGGACACGACCCTAGCTAGGAGTGTTATGGCTTGACAGTTATCAAAACATTGAGAGCTTAGTCGGGTGCCCCCGACTAATTGGTGTCAGCTTGGTGACAGCAGAGTTAATATTGAAACGCAAGCGATAACAGAGAGAGAGAGAGAGAGAGAGGGAGAGAGAGAGAGGGAGAGAGAGAGAGAGCGCTTAAGTTCGCCATTGCCATTGCCATTGCCATTGCCATTTGGTATCCATTTGAATTAATCATTATATAATTTAATTAACAAGACGCCTGGGCAGCGCCGCCAGCCGGGCTGCGACTGCTAACCTTGACTTGCCAAGCAAAATAAAGGAAATATAATGAAAAAAGCAAAACGAAGAAAAGCTCGCCTCAACCGTAAACTAGACAATGTGTGTACCTAGGCGTTGGGTGTGTTGTGTGCACACACACCGGGTGGCATACGTGTGCGTGTGTGTGTGTGCGTGAGTGCTGTTAGCTACACCTGCGACGCACACTCTTGACCCTGAACAACATAAAACAGCTGATGACAGGCAAGCAGAGTGTGCGCGTAGGTGCGAGCGAGACAACAGCTGTTACAAAAAGGGAATCAGCGCCTTGAGTGAGCGGCCGAGTACACAAAGAGAGTGAGAGCGAAAGCGAGATAGCAACAGCAACGAGTACGAGTGCGAGTGCGTGAGCAAATCGTACGGTAAATATAAGCTTGTGTCCTGCTTTGACTTGTGCGCCTTTAATTTGCCGTCAGCTACGACCTCGCGCTTCATTTGCCCGCGCCATATTGCAAATGGAAGCTGGACCCAAACATATGTTTGCCACCCAGCCGAGCCAAACATATAAATATGTGTGTGTACACACACACACACACATAAAAGCCACAAGCAGGTCAGGTGCACACACCTCACCTCACCTCATCTCACCCGCCTCAGCCGGGTATAAATACCAGGTTTACTCGCAGCATTACGCTTTGGTAACCAGATTTCGAAATCCAAGGCTTTGATGACAGGCGAAATGCATGAGGTTAAGCAAAAAGCATTCAAATTTCTCTGCCAAACGTTTGGCTGTATAAATTAAGGTAGTGCAGGAAGGAGGGAGCTGGGATAGCTTAACGCGTCTTTAAGGGAAACTATATCTAAGTGAAGTAAGTGAAATAGGGCAAGGTAAATGAACTAGAGAGAATAGCTACGAATGTAGATCTTTAAAGAAAACTAAAATAAAATAATAATAAAAATATAATTTAAATTGAAGGAAAAATATTCTAGACGAGAAAATATCTACTGATTAGCTAGCTAAGAGGTAGACTTAGTCTTAGTAAAGTAGGTGAGGTAAATGAACTAAAGAGAATTGCATTAAAAATCTAAAAAAAATAAATTAAATTATTTTTTAATTATTGCATTAGAAATCTAGGAAAAATACTCATCATGTCTTTAATGAAAACTATGTCTATTTATATTCAAAGAAAAATATTTTAGCCGGGCAAAGCATTAACTATCCCTTGATTAGCTAGCTAAACGGTTTCAGCTTTCTTACCGCATCTTCAAAGAAAACTCAAGAAATTGTAGTGAAAGGAAAATTAACTATAATAACAATTTCATTTCAAATCAAGGAAAAGTATTTCAGCCATTTCTCAGTAGTAAAAAAATATGATAAATAAACAAAAATATAAATATTTAAGGGGAAGTACAAAAACTAAAATAAAATGCATTTCAATTTAGGAAAAATTATTTTAGCTGGACAAAGCCGGATACTATAAGTATTGCATAATTATCTATTGAGGAAGGTAAAGCAAGTCAAGAATCGGTAAAGCGAATTAGCCGTACTTCAATTAACTAAACAAATCAGCATTAAGCATGTAATAACATTTCTGAAGGACAAAGCCGAATAATATAGCTTGATTACTTACTAAGGTGAGTAAGACGCCTCACCTTAGCTTTCCGTGTCTTTAAAGAAAAGAAAACATTAAAGCCGAGCAATGCCGGTTACTTAAAGAGTCACTTGATTAGTTATCGGCGTAAGCGGTGCCGTTGCAAAAGTCGATATTTACTCAATTAGGTCGACAGAGGCAAAGGGCAAGAGCAGAACAGTCCGTCAGTTTGCGGACAGCAAATAGACGTACGGACGTACGGACGGACGGACAGACAAGAGTGCTGTACGACGTGCAACAGGCTCACAGGCGCGCGAAACAATACGCCCGGACACTCGGACACCCGGACACCCGTACGTCGGGACATTGAAATGATGAATGCAAATTTACTCGTCTGACCCTGAACTTTTGCATTTGACGTTGGCATTGCAAGAAGACGCGCCAAAGGCCATTTCAAAGGTATGCGTAATTTAATTGGCCCCGCCAGCCAATTGGCGCACTCGGCGCACTCCGTGGGCGATGGCATACGGCGTGCTGCACTTGAGCAATCGATGCCAATTAGTTGGCTATTTGCATTTGAAATATGCGAATGCGTTTAAGTGGCAGCAGGTGGCACAGGTGCTACGTGCGTTAGGTGTTGTTGATTCTTTTTTTTAGCAGCAGTTAAATGTCAACTGCTTTGAAATGAATAAGTCGACTTAAACGTGGCTCAAGCAATTCATTGAATTTGTTTTGCAGTGCTTCCACTCTCATTCACATATCTCTTTATCTGATAAGAGATAATGAGTAAGAAATGAAGATAATATAGATCAATTAAGTCAACATTGCTAAAACGTTTAGATGAGATTGCAGAGTTTGAATAATGCAAAATTCATGAGCTTATCAGCTTCGAGTGCTTATCAATAGTTATTGAAAGTTTTGACGGGAATAACAACTCGATTTGATTTACGCACAACTATTCCAATTTGTTGGAATTGCAGACGTTTCTTTCCAGACCCATAAAAGTATGCTACATACAAGCTTTCCAATATTAATAAGGGCCGCATCAGCGAAATGAAAACTTTGTGTCTGACTACACATATCATACACACACACACACACACACACACGCATGCAAAGAGAGAGGAAGAGAGAGAGAGAGAGACACGCGCAAATTACAAAAGTTCTGCTCTGCTCGAAAAGTTGCTGATAAACTTCGCATTTGTCTTGCAGAACATAAAATCATTTCGTTTTCTCACCTTCAGCTGCGACGCTTTCTAATCATCAATAAACATACACAGGCACGCACGCACTCACTCACACTCACGCACAACATACATAAACATATATACATATACATTGCTATACATAATATCAAAGCTATCTCGCTTGTTGTCATTGTTGTTGCTGTTGCTGTTGCTGCTATTGTTTGTGTGGTTGCGGCATGGCAAAACGTGAAGAAAAAAACAACCAAAAGAACCAAAAAAAAAAAAAAAACAAAAACTTTTTCTCACTCACCGCTGGTGGCATCGCTGTTGGCATTGGAGGAGCCACCGCTGCTAAAGCTGTGTAGCATATTCATTTTTGGAGGATCCTGTGGTACGTGCTTCGCCGCGAGCGAAGGCTCCCGTTAGCTGCTACTGTCTGT
The DNA here is from genome assembly GCA_035045965.1 of Drosophila aldrichi. Lineage (NCBI taxonomy): Eukaryota > Metazoa > Arthropoda > Insecta > Diptera > Drosophilidae > Drosophila > Drosophila aldrichi. The sequence continues at coordinate 1,648,799 of JAWNOM010000125.1, forward strand.
TGCTCCTGCTGCTGCTGCTGCTGCTGCTTCTGTTGTTGTTGCTTCACTTCTTTCTCTGTCCGTATGTATGTATGTGCGTAATTCTTTGGGCAAATATTTTCAGTTTCAGTTTTGTTTATGCGTCTTCGTTGTTATTTGCTTCACACACACACACACACACGCGCGCTCTCTCTGCCTCGTTACCTTTCTCTTTCTGTCTGCTGCGCAATGTAGTCGTGCCTGCCTCTTCGCTCTCTTCGTTGGCGCTGTTCCGTTATGCCAGCTGCTGTTGTTGTTTTTATTTTTTGTATTGTTTTTTTGTGTATTACTTTTGCATTTCTTATTATATGTATTTTCACGCGATTATTATGTAAAACAAAATGAGGAAAAGTATATTGTATAAAAATCTATATTCGTTGTATTCGTATTTGACAAAAATTTCATTTGTTATTCCTTTTCCTGTGCCATACAGGTGTACTACATAAACACACACAGTGATCCCCACGCATGCTACTCTATGTATGTGTGTATGTATGTGTTTTTTTTTTTAGTTGTTGTTGCCGTTGCTGTTATTGTAAAAGCGTCGTCCAAAAATAATTACGCATTTTGGCATATGTGCATATGCGCATGGATCTGTATGAGACTGCGTGCTTGTGCATATGTATTTGTGTATTTACATATGTCTCTATGTATCTATGGTATGTGTACGAGCACATACATACATATGTGTATGTACATATGTATGTACTATATCACCACACTCGACTCTGTTGTGATGTTTTACATATCCGCTGGCTAGCGCGTTCTTCTCGTTGTTGTTCTTCGATTTGTTGTTGTAGGTAACGGACGAATATTTAGCTGGCGGGCCCGTTATGCACAGTTCGGTTGTAGCTGTTGCTGTCGTTGTTGTTCTTGTTGTTGTTGTTGCATACTTTCTTGGGCTATCTATCTCACACCATTTTTGCCTCCACACTGTGTGCGTGCGTGCGGTTGTGTGTGTGCGCGTGCTTGCGCGTCTGTCCGTATTCTGTTCGTCTGTTCGCTGTTGTCGTCCGTTTGCCAGCAGCTTCGTTTGTGTACTAATGGCAACTTATTGACACTCACAAGGCGAAGTAGCCGCCAGTCGCATTACAACGAGTATCGAATGTCGATAGACATGTAAAATAACGGTTTGATGATTTCAAATAACCTAATAATTAGTAGAAACGTAATTTTCTCAAACTAAACAGAATAAATTATTTAATTTAAAATAATTTTGAAGCACAAAATATATTTAATTTTTATTATTATTCCTTTTTTTTCATTCTGTTAAGTATTAAATTATTTTAATGATTATAAAATATTTAAATTACATTTTTTTTTTAAATATCAAACTAATAAAAATGTAATTATTAAATAAATTTAGCTGAAAGTAATTATTCAGTTATTTTTATTAAAACAAAAATAATATTAGTACAAAATATGGAATTCTCAAAAAACGTAAGTGCGAGGGAGAAAGCGAATAGCTTTTACATATTGAAAGAGCTAGATATCGTGAGTGCGAGCATGAGAAAGTAATGAAAATAACAAAGAAGGCAAATGGACTCTAAGATACCAAGAAAGAGGGAGAGGGAGAGTGAAAGAGAGAGAGAGAGAGAGAGAAAAGCAAATTCCTTTTCCTGCAAAAGGAAATGAATGTCTTTTGTGACTTTTTAAGTCGTTGAAACTTTCTCTTGTCAAAGACGAATCAAAGAGAAGCTGTAATATTGTATTTATATAAATAACTGTACCCCAGACGATCAATAAATAATTATTCTTAGTCAATATGCACATTGTTTAGTTTAAGACAGACTGTAAAATATATAAATATATATACATATATATATTTTTTGATTGTTCGCTGCTACTAGTTAAATTATATTCGATATTTAATAGATCTTTAATCTTCATAAGAAATTATTTTTTATTTTTTTTTTCAATAAACAATAAAGAATATATACATATGGAGTGGTATATTATTATATACAATGCTGGCAAGTAAATATAATCGAAGTTGGATTTGTATACAAATATTTTGCACAGTGAAATGTCACGCCGTGTTCATATAGTATATACATATGTATATATACACATATAAAAAATATATATTATATGTATATTAACTAACAACAATGACATCGCCACAAGTTAATTGCTGCTGCTGCTCTATTCTGTCGTCCGTTTCGCTGGGCAGGCGAGAGATGTAGATCCCGAATCGCATTTTGCCGCTCTGCATGCGGGCGATGGTCGTGAGGGTCTCCGGGGAGCGTTCACCGGTGCGCTGATTGATGCAGATCATGTCGCAGCGCTGGCAGGGTCCGTCCACTTGAAAGAGAATGTCGCCGATGCGCAGCTGCGTGTAGGCCAGCTCCTCGAAGGGCGTGCCCGTGTCGATGATGATGTTGGCGCGAAAGCGATCCACGGTCTCGTCCAGCGACTCCTCGAACTGCAGCGAGCGCACCGAGGCCCGATTGACCAGCAGGAACTGTGCCTGATTCACCAAGCTCAACTGCTGCTGCTGTGTGCCCGGTGCGCTGCGCTGTGCGGATTGACGCAGCAGACGCACGCCCTCCAGCCCCAGGCTCTGGCTTAGCCAAGTGGCCACCTCATCGCCGCAGTCGTAGCCCTCGATGGCCTGGCGACAGACCTTGCTGTGGCAGCGCGCCGAATTGGCAGCCTGAACGCTCAGCGAGAGTGGCACGCTGCAGGACGTCTCCGCGTAGTGCAGCTCCAGTTGATCGCCCACAATGCGTGGCTGTATCAGGCAGAGATCCGTGCAGCGTTTCTGGGTCAGCGCCATGCCATTCATGTCGACGATCATCCACTCGCGATCGTACTGCAATCCCTGTTTCGTCAGAGGCCAGCTGCCTGTGGAGCTGTCTATCTTGAAGGCAGCACAGGACTTCACTGGGTAAATGGCCAGCTGGAGGAGGCGTGGACGCAAGCGTTGGGCCCGCTGCTGCAGCGCCTTGGGCAGCAGCTCCGCCTGCTGCTCAATGAAGCTGAAGCGCTGCTGCGGCTTCGCGATCACCAGATAGCTGTTGCGCAGCATCTGCAGGAATCGCTCAACGTCCTGAATGCGCGTCATGTAGCCGAAGGAAACGCGCACGGCGCCCGTCGGCTGTCCATCCAACAGATCGAAGTAGTCGCCACAGATGCGTCCGGCGCGCTTATAAATCGCATCCATCGTCTCGTCATTCAGCTGCAGAAAGTGCTGGCAGGCGCCCACATTGCAGAAGCAGCCGGTGCGCAGCAGGATGCGATGCAGTGCAGCCATGCAGGCGACCTCGCCGAAGCCCACATAGTCCCCGGCATCGGTACGCACATTGAAGGCAACGGTGCCGCCCTGTTTCGCCCGATCCTCGTAGCCGGCGTGGTTATACAGCGTGATGAGCGGCGCACCATTGGGATGCCTTAGCTGCCTCAGCTGGTGCTCACAGTAGCGTGCCAGGCCATGGACATGCCGTGAGATGCGCTCGATGCTGCGACCGGGCACCAGACGCTCCAGCGTGCGAAAGCCCTGCAACAGCTCCACGATGGACAGGAATGGCAGTGTGCCGTCCTCGAAGCGCTCGTGGAACACGTTGCGCAGCTGATGCTCCATGGTGTGTGGATAGGCATAGTTAATGGTGCCGCCGCCATAGAATCGCTTCCGCAGCACCTCTGCGCCGCGCCGGCTCACCAGCAAACCGCCGACGCCCGTTGGATAGCCAAAGATCTTGTAGAAGCTGACGCAAACGAAGTCCGGACGGAAGCGCTGCAGATCCAGCGGGCTGCTGGCGGCAAAAGCAGCCGCATCCAAGCAGACGTAATAGTTTCTATCGACGTCTTTCGCTGCTGGCTGGGCCTCTGCACTCCAGATGCATTTGCCCAGTTGCTGCAGGCCGCGCTTTTGTATCTGCTCAATGACAGAGAGAGGCATCTTGTAGCCGCTGAAGTTGCACTGCGCCGAAAAGGTGACCAGAGAATTGACCTGTGCCGTAGCAGCTGGAGCTGGTGCGGAGGGCTGCTCCTGTACATTCAGCTCAATGTCGTCTTTGGTGAGCATATAGATGCTCTTGGCCTTGACCAACTGGCGCATGCCCAGCACTGAGGTGTGATTCTCCTGGCAGTAGTGAAAGTTGCCATCGCCGGCGAAATCAAAGTGATCGGCCACCAGACGCAGTGCAGCCGTTGCATTGGCCGTGAACACAACATGATAGTCATCGGCGTTCGTGTTGAAGAACTCGAGAATTCTGCAAGAGATAACGGTATTATCATAGCAATTGCACTTGGCCACAATAACAACCTTACCTGTAGCGCACCTGGTCCACATAGTCGCCGGTGGCGCGACAGGTGTGCGGATTGCAAATAACATCGCGCTGCAGTTGCTGCGCCGCGCTCAGCACTTGGCTCTCGGCATAGAGTGTTGTGCCCGCATGATCAAGGTAGGTGCTCTCTGGTATGAGAAGCGCATGACGTATCATTCAATGGGTTTCTTATCAGTGCCGCTATTTCACAACCCATTCTCTACTTACCCCCCAGTCTAGAGAACTCTTTGTCAATGAGCGCCTGCTCTTCAGCTGTAAACTCGGCTGTGTACTCGACCATTATTGCGCACTCGACCGCCGCTCCAGCGTTATTTATGGCTGCAATTTGAGAGTTAGAGCAGCAACGGGCAATTATAGCGATGTTACTCGATAGTTATATTTCAAATAGCGATCACTACGTATCGCCATAAAACAAAATAATACATATCGATAAGTTACAGCACAGCATAATTCATATCGATAAAAAAAAGATCATATAAATCATAAAATGCTGAAATAATTCCTTAATAAATAATAATTTAAAGTACATAATAATTTATGTTAAAATAATAATTTTAAATAAATCTTTCAATACATAGTAAATATTGTTTAAATTTTGACAGCAATAACAGTGCAGGAAAACACCAGAATTATTGTGCTGCTAAAAAGTATCATTGCGCTATCGATAACAAGCAGCTGCTTTCGCCTTACTGCAAAAACAATCTCAAGCCAAACGCATTGTGTTTTCACTGTTGTGTTTTTATTTTCACAAACGTTTACTATTTCGACAACAAAACATGCCCAAGGAAAAATCGCGACATCGTAGTCGCAGTCGAAGTCGCAGCCGTCACAAGAAGAGCTCACACTCGCACAGCTCTAAGCACAAGCATAAAAGCAGTAGCGACAGGCATCGGGACAGATCCACAAGTGAATTGGAACGTGGTCGGGAAAAGGAACGAGAACGAGAACGGGAAAGGAAACGAGAAAAGGATCGGGACTCGGACAAAAGTCATCACAAGCGTAAGGAGAAGCGCAGCAGGAGTCGACATAGTAGCTCGAAACGGGAGAAGAATCACAAGGAGCATCGTACACGTTCTTCCTCATCATCCAGCTCAACCACGTCCACATCATCGTCGTCGTCATCATCGGCAGCGAAGCACAAAAGTCAGAGTGCAGGCGGCAAGCCGGCAGTCAAACGCGGCACTGAAACGAATTCCATAAAGCTGCTGAAAACGCTGGAGGAGCGTCGATTGCGCGAGCAGCAGGAGCGCCAGCGGCTGAAAGAGGAGATCAAGGCGAAGGAGACGCCTGAGGAAAAGCGGGCACGTCGCCTACGGGAGAAGCAAGCCAAGGAGCAGCGGCGCCGCCAGCGCATGGGCTGGGACAACGAATACCAGACGTATTCCAATGAGGACAATCCTTTCGGAGACTCCAATCTGACCTCCACCTTTCATTGGGGCAAGAAGCTCGAGGTCGAGGGCCTGTCCAATCTGTCCAGCAAGACGGTGGAGGTGCTGTCGCTCCAAAAACAGCTTGAGAACCGCCGGGAGCTGGAGAAAGTCAAGAAGCTGCGGCAGGAGCGTGAACTGGAGCGGCAGGCGCGCGAGGATGAAGCCATGCAGCAGCAGCGTGCCAAGGAGGCCGTCCAGTTCCGCGAATGGCAGCGTCAAGAGGACCAGTTCCATTTGGAGCAGGCGCGTCTGCGCAGCGAGATTCGTATTCGTGATGGACGCGCCAAACCCATCGATCTGCTGGCCCAATATGTGGCCTCCACCAATACAGAGACGGATTTGGAGGAGACCCTGGAGATGCAAATGCACGAGCCGTACATGCTGCTGCACGGTCTGAGCATCGAAGAGCTGGAGGATCTGCTCGTGGACATCAAAGTGTACGAGGAGCTGGAGCAGGGCAAGCACATTGACTTCTGGAACGACATGGTCACCATTGTCCAGGACGAGCTGAAGAAGCAGATGAAGATCAGGCAGAGCGAGGCGAACTCGCTCAATCAGCGGCGCGACGGCATCCACCAAAGCGTCGTCAAGGATGTGGCCGATATCTTTAAGGGCAAGAACGCCAAGCAGCTGGAGGAAATGCGCCAGCGCATCGAGGCCAAGATTAGCAGCCGTGCCGACGGCGTGGACATCAGCTACTGGGAGAGCCTGCTGTCGCAGCTGAAGGCGCACATGGCGCGTGCCCGGCTGCGAGACAGCCACCAGGCGCTGCTGCGTGAGAAACTGCAGCAGCTGAAGCGCGAGCCCAATCCTCCCACTGTGGTGGAGATCAATTCACCCACGTCGATGAAACAGGAGTCGGATCAAGAGATGGACACAAATGCCGGGGAGGAGCAACCCATGGATCAGGATTCGCCCGACGAAGAGGAAGACCCCAACGCTGAAAATCCGCTCAAGGAGCTGGAACGCGCCTGTGAATTGTACAAACAGGGCAACTACAGTCCCAACTACATACGCGAAGAAGACTTCAGCGGTCGCCGGCTGACCCCCGCCGATGAGGACAACATCGATGGCGGCCTCTATGCGGACAGCGACGATGAGGTGCGCGTGCAGCGCCAGCGGCTGCTCTTTGTTCATCCGGAGCGCGCAACGGATGTGGCGGAGCTGACGCCGCAGGAGTTGCGTATGCGCGGCGAGGCACGCAAGGGCATGCAGGGTGACGAGGCGGAGTTCAGTGTGGAGACCACACTGGACGCAGTGCCTCAGCTGGCCACCGACAAGTATCGGCCGCGCAAGCCGCGCTACTTCAATCGCGTCCACACGGGCTTCGAGTGGAACAAATACAATCAGACGCACTACGACATGGACAATCCGCCGCCCAAGATTGTGCAGGGCTACAAATTCAACATCTTCTATCCGGATCTCATGGACAAATCACAGACGCCGCAATACTTCCTCACGCCCTGTGCGGACAATGGGGACTTTGCGGTGTTGCGCTTCCACACGGGGCCGCCGTACGAGGATATCGCCTTCAAGATCGTCAACCGGGAGTGGGAGTTCAGCTACAAGCGGGGATTCCGTTGCCAGTTCCACAACAACATCTTCCAGCTGTGGTTCCACTTCAAGCGCTATCGCTACAGGCGCTAGGCTGGCATTTGTCCTCTCTTTTTTTTTTTTGTAACGATAATAAAATAAAATAATTTTTAGTATATTTATTGTGTTTTTTTGGTATTTAGTTATTATTTTGGTTCCTTGGCTTCTCTACATGATGCTGCAGTCCTTGATCGGCGCCTGCTGCACTGGCTGCACCGGCTCGCCGCGCTCCGCTCGCTGCACCTGGGCGAGCACACTTTGGTGCTGGGGAAAGGCCATGCTGGCCAGCTTGGAGTGCACCAGCTGATCGTCGATGGTCACCTCAAAGGCGCCGCGTCGTCCTTGGTGGCAGGAGACCTGCACTCCCGGCGCTGCATCCACCAGAAACTGTCGCAGCAGCTGGCATTGCAGCGAGAAGTTACAGGTTCCACTGTGAATACATATATACTCATATATATCTACTTGTTTGATCCAAATTAATTATGTTTGCAGCTAACCAGTATTCTACATCCACATTGACCATTGCATAAACGGTAAACAAACCACGGATTAGGGATACTCCACTTATTGAACTGCAATAAATAATAAGCAAAATGAAAATATTCAAAAAGCTATTTCTTTTAGTAAATTATATTTATGTAAGAAATGTTCAATTATAATAATAATATAATTATAAGTTAACTTGCATAATATGGTAAATTAAAATCCACAGTGCCTGTGCATATATTTAACTATTAAAATTTAGCTTTACGTTGGTTTTATATTTTTTAAATCACTTTATTACATCTGATTTGAGGACGCTGTTACTTTTTCAAATAATTATCTGATTTAATACGTTGCAAAATAATTCACTTTTTTACATGTTCAATTGTTAGTTATGCGATAAACCCGTTGCTTTTAGTATTACATATAATAAGCATTGAATGCTTATTTAAGAATGAATTTGACTAGTTAGAAGTGAATTGCGCTTCATAAATGCGTCTGCCTACTTATTCTACAGCAGAGAAAGCAAGGGAATGCCTTTCCTGCGAATTATCGTGTAATTTTTGCTATTATCGATATTTTACTCTAGCTAAACAGTTTCACCGCTATCGAATTCTAGAGATGGCAGCTTCTCAGCCTTTATTAGCGCGTGCACGCAGCAAAGTTTTGCAGGCGGCATTGTGTGTCTTCAGCGGCAGCTCATCTGCAAAACAGGAGAGGATTAGACAGTGGCTAAAGCGTGCTCTTTAAAATACCTACAGATCTTGGGCTGGCCCTGCACTGGTAACAGCACCGGCAACTGCTCCGGTTTGGAGCACACGAACACATAGGGACTGTCGGATTCGCCCTCGGGATAGAGCTCACGATATTCCTCCTGGGGCAGACAGCTCTCCACATTTACGCAGCCCAACAGACTGCTGGTGGGATAATGTGTGGGAAACTTTATATTCTCGTCTGAAAGAAACGTGAATTGCATTATTTGTGCTGATCTCACCAAGCTTAACCAAAGACCCACCTTTGTAGAGCTCGCGATAGAATTGCTCCAATTGAGCGATGTCTTCGGCATGCGGCTCCTTGGTAGTCGAGGCGATCCACAGGCGGCCACGGTGCTCACTGTACCAGACGCGACCCTCGTGCCTGAACGGGAAATCAGGGTATTATATATACAAATAATATATATGTTTCTATATATAACTCCAATACTTTTTTATGCCGGCCACTAGGAGCGATGCCCATGGCTGATGCATGGAGAGGCATTGACGCATGTCCTGCATTTCGAGTAGCTCCTTATCCTGCACTCGATTGTAGATGCGCTCCAGTTGGTCACTGATGATCGGGGTGGGCATATCCGTGAGCTCGTTGGTGGCCCTGAAGACGGGCGGCTTGGTCACTTCAAGATTTGGCGCTAGCCCCAGAGAGGAATGACCAGTCAGTCCGTCGCTTTTGCCCTTTGATGCAGCCTTGCTGGCCGCAGCCAGCTGGCGTATCACCAGCTGCTCATATTCAGTGGTAACCGGTGGCTCGTCCGGTAGATTGCGGCCAGCAAAGTCCACCTTGATCTTGCGCTTGAGCCGACTGCCGTGCTTCATCTCGTGCATTTCGCTCTTTAGCTGCTCGAATTTCAAGCGCTCGGCATCGGTCAGCCAGACGGAGTTCTCCTGGAAGTAGTCCAGCTCATCATCGATGACAGTTGTGCGCTTCTCGCTGTTGCGATCGTATTCCAGCAGACGATCCCGTTGCTCCAGCGCCTGCTGCAAGTCCTTATTGGCCTTGGCAGATGCCTGCTGTTGTTGCTGCTGCTGCTGCTGTTGCTTTCTCTGGGCCTTCGTCTGGCCCTTGGTGCTCGCCTGATTTAAGGACGCGGCCTTTGCCATCTGCTGCTCCTCGTCGGGAGTGTAGACAGGCTCGTCGCAGTAGAGGCACGGTCCGCTGCCCTCCTGCTCGCACACAATGCGCCCGCAGCGCAAGCAGTTGTTGATCAGCTGGTGTTCGCTTGCCTGGCAGTCGCAGCTGCGCCGGCCCTTCAGCAGCACGCTGCTGCCCACGATTTTGCCATCGCCGGAATACAGATTGGCCGGTTTGTTCTGTTTCTTGGATGCGCCATTGCTGGCTTTTTGAACAGGTGGGGCTTGGATGGTGGGTGGTGATTTCTTTTTGTCATTGCTGCGTGGCTGCTTGCCGCTGAGCAGCATGCGGCGGCAATTGTGCAGAAACATACGATGCTCCTCGATGTCCTCGCACAACAGGTTGCCAAAGTAATTGTCAAACTCCTCATCATTTTTGATGGCCAGAATGGTGCTGGAATTAAAAAATACGAAATTAGATGGGTTAAGTGCAAGCATTTCGCTACACCCACGCCATCATTTCCTTCGTAACCACACAATCCAGGCATTTCGACAACGTTTCACTTATCCACTTTTCCATTATTGCTGATGAAATAAAAACCAATTCAGAGTATGAAGACTGCAGAGTCTGACTGTCGACTAGCTATCGATAGGCTATCGCGTTTTAACATTAAAAAATACCAAATAATTAACTTACAATTGTCCTAAAAAATACTGCTTTCTGGACAATCGTGACTGGAAGCAGTGTTGGTTACGGCCTTTATGGCCAGATGATACTACAAAGATATGGCAACGCTATGACAACAAAAATATGCGAAATGCAAGTATAAAACAAAATACAATAAATATTCGTGAGAGGAATGAAAACATTTTAAACACTCTACCGCTCCCATTCGTGTTATGCTTCTGCTTCCACTGTGATCTAATGTATAATAAATTTAATACTGTGCGAGTTTACGTTAAATAGTAACTTAAGATAAAGACGCGTTGTGTTTATTTAATTGGTTTGTCTCTCACTAGTGTCTATGTGTTTGTGTGTGTGTGTATGTATGTTTAATATTTGTTGTAAACAACAAAATATAGCGCCAGGCTATAACAGAAATCTGCGGCTGGTTTTTGTGTTTCTTGTGTCGTTGTTCAAATAGAAAGCGCTGCCGACACACAGCACCATTAACTGCGGCCACAAAAACAACAGCAACAACAGCAAGAGTATTTGCAAAAAATCAAAGCAGACGTCGGCAACAGCGTAGTGAGAGAGAGGAGTCGGAGAGAGGGTACGGCATCAGAGTCTTTGTCCAGACAGTTTAAGCAGCAGCATCAGCCGCCGCAGCAGCCACCCCAATTCTTATACGCTCATTTCTGACAGCTGTAAGATTTGTCACACGCCCCGTTACTGAGGGAAGCTCTTCGCTTCATTGGTGCTCTAAGTACGGTTAATTTACGCTAACGGTATTCTGTAATAACCAAGCGCCGCTAACATTGCTGTTGCTGATTGCAAATTGCGTGCGTCGCCGTCAGCCAACCACGCTCGGGCTATCACATATAAACACACACACACACTTACACACAACACACACTCTCTCTCTGTCACTTCTCTTCTTTTGCTCATATATGTATGTATGTATGCATGAGCCCCATACGCCACGCCGCGGCTGACGTTTGTCGTACTTTGTAAAGCGACAGCGTTGCGTTTATAGTTTCGACGCGCTCGACTCTGTATTTGTTAGTAATTTTTGTTTTTTTGAAATTGTATTTAAAAGTTTTCCGCCTGCGCTACGTGTCATATGATTTGCCAAAAATAGCCAAGTAATAGAAAACAAACAAAATTTTAGGAGCGACTGAACAAAAATGCACCAAATTTACTAAACAAATATTATACACATATACATATGTATAATAAAAATACAAATTCAAATCAAAATTAAAAGAAATACGTTTTGTGCCCGTGTTTACGTCGTTGTGTGTTCATGCCAGGTTTTTTTTTTATGTGCGTGAATGTGGTGTGAAGCCGGCATAACATCAGTGCAGTGAAACAGCTGAGAGAGCTACACACACACACACACAAACACTCGTGCAATAACAAGAAGGACAAGGAGAACAAACACTCACACAAAGGCACGAAAATGTATCGAATTGGTCCAATTGGACGCAAATCAAACTTCCATTCGCGCGAGAAATGTCTGATTGGACTCGTGCTGGCAACTCTGTGCTTCCTATGCTTCGGCGGAATTTTCCTGCTGCCAGACAACTTTGGCAGTGAGCGCGTACTGCTCGTCTACAAGCACTTCCAGAAGGCCGGTCCAGAGATTTTCATACCGGCTCCACCGCTGGCCGCGCATGCGCCACGCGACGAGGATCCTCATTTCATAGGCGATCGCCAGCGACTGCAGCAAAAGATTAGCGCCGAGCTGGGCGATCTGCTGGACGAGCCGCAGGCGGCGGGCGGTGATGCGATTGCCCAGGCGCCAGCGCCGTTGCCGGCTGCCCAGCAGGAGCAGCCCCTCGACCAGGATGCTGCGCTCGATGCGGCTCGTGTACCACCTCGTGTTTCACTGCCAGTAGCACCAGTCGCAGCAGCGGACGACACAACCAACAACAACAACAACAATCAGCTCGTTACAGAGCAGCAACTCAAGTTGCCCATGGGCTTGGCCAAGGATCTGCCGGGCGACACAAATGATCTGCGAGAGAAACGTGAAAAAATCAAAGAGGTGAGTTCAAATATCCATAAAAATAAAAATCCAATTAAAAACGAATTGCACAAAAAGTAAAATAATAAACGTGTAAAACACGCACGCTCCGCCCGCCCCTTTTCCCACATACTGATAAGCGCGTTTCGCTCTTTAGATCTTATGTAAGATTTACTATATACTCTATACTAATACTACTATATACCATATAACTACATATTCTCTATGATTATCTCTCGCTTATAAAAAAAAAAAACAAAGTTTCTTTGCCTTGCTTTTTTTTGCGCTCGCGTGTCCGTCTGTGGACTTCCGTCACTAGCAGAACTAATGTTGACGGATGCTGCCACGGCGATAACTCATTGATGTGAACAAATTCTTATTAGACTTTGTCGCTAACTGTTGCTGCCGCTGCTGCTGCGCCGCCCCCAAAGACAGAGAGAGAGAGAGAGAGAGAGAGGGGCGTGCGTTGGCTGCGGCATATTGCGGTAAATGCGATGAGTTTAGTTTCGGCTTTTGCGTGCAGAAGCGTGCCAAGTGCTAGAGAGATAGAGATAGGTAGAGGAATAGAGAGTTGGTGAAGAGAAGAGAGTTGACATTGCCGATCTAGCTAAACCCTAACGAATTGCATGTATAAGAGGCACACGCACATACACATGCACATGTGCGTATGTATGTGTGTCTGTTGATGAATATGTACATGTAGATGTATAGGAACATGCAATATATTAGTATTTTATCTAAGACCTTGCTAATTGGAATGATTAAAGCGTACCCTGCTGCGTCACTTGGTCTTATAAGAACTGATTTGATTTTATCTTGTTGGCATTCATTAGAAATGAGAATTGAGGGTACGATGCATATGTCATAGTGTGTGTAACAAGCAAAGAGAGAGAGCGAGAGAGAGGGAGAAAAGGAAAGTGGAGTGTTATTTGAAATTTATATTACGTTATTTCATTATTTATTTGTTTTCTATTTCTCTATTTTTGTATGCAAGCTAAACCATTTTCTTACTATCGATAATTTGTTCAATAACTCATCCTTTTTCCTTAGATCATTTCATCGATAATTTAAGCCATTTCTTTATTATCGATAAAAAATTTAATGGTTGATCAAAAATTGTATGCCTTTTCCGTATTGGCGATAAATATCGATTATTAGGTTTGTTGTTGTACAAATTTGAAGAGCGAAACTCTTAATTCCTGAATTGAATTGGCAGCTCTATGAATATATTGATTTGGGAATACCTCTTCCAGTTTCCCTAAAATCGAAATGGTAACGTAATTCAGTAGAAACTAAGCTTCTTGATTATAATGTAATATACTTCACCTTTTTTCAAGTCAATAATATATCAATATATGCCATATATGTATACATATGTTTATCTAAAATTCCTGGAATTGACTTTTCTACTAAGCCACAAACGACAGTCAATGATAGCACACGACAAATGTGTAATGAAATGTTGATATGATTCGATAATAAGTAAAGTTCATTGGAAATTCAAGTCAAGAACCAATTTGTGGCAATGAACGAAGAATATAATTGAAATTCTTAGTTGCTGATAAAAGTGCAATACAAATTTGTAATAAGTCATTCTGTTCAATGGTTTTTAGAAAATGAGCGTATCCCATTAGGAGCCCATTTAGAAACTTAAGACAAGCAAAGCGTACTTCCTCTGGGCACATTATCTATTTCTACTCTTCTCTTTTGGTTTGCTTTCACTTTGTTACTCATATTCGGTTTCTTCTACTCGTTTACCACTTGGGTTCTTTACTATTTTCATTTTTTGTTTTTCTTGCTTGTTATGTTATTCCACTGACCTAGTATTTTAGGCGCTAAACTCTATTAAGTAAGACAAGATAGAAACTGATTCAGCAGCAATAGCAACAATGCCAAACGCAAAGATCGCGAACATAGCAAGAATAACGCGTTAACGTAAGCAAAGTTTTTACAGGGTATAAATGGAGTTGTCTGTACTTCGTAGAGCTTGCATTTGACATATGGATATAGGAATCTGTTTAGAGGGGAAAATGAATATTTAAAATAGTAATTAATTTTTTTTTTGGGTTTTCTGTAAAGAAAAAGAATATTAAAAAAAAAAATTTAATTTAATTAATTTTTTTTTTATTATTAAATTTTTCTAAATAAAAAAAAAATTAGTTGCGATCGCTCAATTATGCTTAAAGAATAACTAACTATAAGCAGTAAAAAAATTCGCATAAATTGGCTACTTATATCCAGTTACAGGGTATGTCATAGGCGGTACTACTTGACTCCCATAATTGTAGCCATTCTTTGTTTTGCTCTTGCCTTCGCATAATACATGTTCCAGCACTGAGCGTTGTCGCAATACAGGTAGAAAAAAAAGGTATTCATTAAAAGTGCTTCTGTCTGTGCTTTGTAATACCCATTAAAATTAGAATTCCGGATGTGTTGGTAGTAGCAATACAAATATAATTCAATAAAATATAGCTCATCTGTCTGGCAATCGCATATTCTGAAAATCGCTTCGAAAAGTTAAGTGAGAACTAAATTTCTTCAGCAATAAATTTACCAGAGTAAACCCTATATAAGTAGTGTTCAGGGCATCTTCTAGTCGAGCACTCTTACTTGTTTACCTAATGAGTCTATCTATCGACAGATGCTTCAGCATCTCTGGATGTATGAAGACTCGTTTATCAAAACGTTTTCGTAACAAGATTTTTTGTTGTTGTTGCCTGCTAAGGTTTCGCTTTCTAATAGACGTGGCGGAGCCAAGCCAGTTGTCGGCCTTGCTCCAGGCTATTTATTCATTTACCCTGGCTCTCGCTCTCTCCCAGTCTGAGTTTCTTCAATTTTCGATCAAATTCGTACAGCTTAAAAAGTTGTCTTAATCAATATTGTCGTCGAATTCTCGCGAATTGATCGTATGTCGAAAAATGTAATTTTACAGTAGAAGTTTTTTTTTTTTTTAATTTCTTAATTTTGTTATTGTTTTTTAGTATACATAAGCTTAAATTGAAATTGTTGGTTTTCCGAAACTATAGCGAATTCAGTTCATATTCTTTTGCAAGTATTATGGGACAGACGTTTTCTAGCCATTCAAAATCGCAAAAAAATCAAAATACGTTAATTTCGCGGGAATACGACGATGGGATTATTGATTTCCAAGAATTTTGAGAGACTAGCTTGAAATTTCTGTTTCCTGTCAAGTATATATATTGACTATATGGTTTTTAGATTTCAAATTCAGCAGATTGGAAAACTGGAGTCAATTAAATATAAAAGATTCGACTTAAGGCACTTTTTATACTGGCAAACAACAAAAGATTATATCTCATATACTTTTTGAGCTAAAAGTTTCATATTAGGATAATTGGGTTGCTGATAAACTCATCCTATCGTTTGGGGGCGTGTCATATATAAAAATACCCTTTAATTTTCACCTAATTTGAGCGTTTAGCATCCGATTTTGACAGTTATTTTACCGTAAGCTACTTCTAAGAACTGGCCGAACATGTTGGGTATATGCCCATTAGGGGCGTGGCACAAACTGACAAATTCTTATACGCGTGTCAACTACACATAAGTTTAATGGACATTGATAAGATAGAAGGAAACATTAAAAAAAAAAAAAACAGCAATGAAAATATAAATTAAATTATAGAGATAGAAATCTTTCAACAACTTTCAAAGTCGCACTACTAATAACAAAGTTTGTCAAAATTGAAAGAGATAAAAAAACACTCAACATAGGCGAGATTCGAACGTGTGTGAAGTGCACCGTCTCTGCATATCTATAAAAGGAATTGAGTTTAATGCTAATACTGGCAAGATTGGAGCGCCTTTACCTGCAATGCCACTGCACTACTCGTTGAGGTAGTTAATGTGAAATCAATTTACTGATAGATTGTCATCAGGCAAATTCATTCACTTTTTAATGCATTTTATATATTCAATTCATTCAATTTATATGTATATAGAAAATTTTGGAGAGTCTAGCCCTAAAAATGCACGAGATATAAACGGGATTAGTTATTGATTTCGAATAGGTTCAGGCCTTGAAATATGACATATTAATGCACTCAACTTAAGCGGTGCAAAATCAATTAGATATGGCGAAATATTGGTTCTGTGAATAGGTATTCTGCAGTCGGTAACGCTCGAGTGCAATGTTCTAGCTTGCTTGCAGTGAAAATGGCCTAAAACTAATTTTGTATTTTCATTATTTTTCTTAAAGATATCTCTAATTGTTTTTTAATGGTTTCGCTTTGAGAACTTTCACACTGTGACAATTCGCTCTCTCTTTCTCTCTCTCTCTCTCTCTGTATCAGATTACTCCCATCTCCATATGACCGATAAAACTATACAATTAGCATTATTTGTCGTTCTCATGAAAATGTGAGCTAGAAATATTTGAGCTAATCGAAAACCAGTTGCTCTCGACTGTTGGTCACGATCCGCGAATTGATTGTTAGCACGTGAATAATTATTTATATTTCTCACACATTTCTGTTCAAGTTTTATGGCTCTAGCAGGTGAACAATTGTGTAAACTAATAGTAAATTTCATATAATATAACGGCATCAATTAGCATTTCATTTTCAGTTAGTTTGAAAAAAAAAAAATAAAATGAAATAATAAATATTAAATGAAATATTTAAATGAATAATAAATTAATATTACTATAAGTAGAAAATTATATTTCATTTTTATATGCTTATAAGACATGCATATGCGATCTATTGAATCTTTTACTTTACCATCTTATTCAGCTTCTTTGATCAGCTTTATTATTTTTAATTAAAAAATTAGTAACAATTTTTTTTTTAATGGTGTATTTTATTTAAGTATTTCCCTACTACCTTTAACTTGATTTAGTTTTGTATAAAAGATCAGAGATGATATATATAACATATGTAAATGGGAAAGAATTTCTTTGAACTGCGATTATAGCATTTGGACATAAGTCGAAACTAATAATATTTTTGTAAACTTTATGTCCGCTTAAAAAGAAATAAAACTATAATTATTTCATACATTTGGATACGCATCGTTAATTCTTATCGCGATAGTTATACGAATTACATTTAAATTCCTTTTTAATACGAAATGTATTTATTGAGATTCGTTGAGCATGAAACTGGATTATCTCCAAGGCAGGTACTACATGAATCACTTCTATCTCCTCTATTCGTTTCTCCCTCTCTCACTTATCTCTCTCCTCTATTCGTTTCTCTCTCTCTCTCTCACTCTCTCATTTATCTCTCTCTCTCTCTGTCTCTTATTTCTCTCTCTATTCGTTTCTCTCTCTCCCAATCTCTTTTTAGTTATATATGAATCTCTTATTGCTTCTTTCTCTAACTCTCTCTCTCTCTTCTTATATATCTGATCGCTTCTCTCTCTCTCTCTCTCTCACTCTTCTTATATATCTGATCGCTTCTCTCTCTCTATATATGTATCTCTTGTCTTATCTCTCTCTCTCTCTCTCTCTCTCTATATATATATATATATGTATCTCTTATGTCTTATCTAGTTTTCTCTCTCTCTCTCTCTCTCTCTATCTCTATCTCCCTCTCTCTTGATATGTATTTCTTATCTATCTCTATCTTTGTCTCTCTCTCTCTCTATCTCTGCCTCTCTCTCTCTCTCTATATATATAGATATATGTATCTCCTATTTCTCTCCCTCTCTCTCTATCTCCCATTATAAGCCTATTAATTGCAGACTCCACACCGCAGATCATTGAACCAAACGGTTCTTTATGTAAACCTAACAAACTATTATGTAGTACAATTATAATAATAATGATAATGATAATAGTATAGCCATCATTATTCGTGCTTTATAGCATCGCATCACCAGTTCAACGAGCCTTGACACAGGCCTACTTGTGCAGAAAATGTACGTGACTGCCCATTAAAAAGTGATTCAAATTCTCGCAAAATGAAAGTAAAATGATTTCAATGTATAATATATGTATATCAAAATATATGCACGAAATACAATTGATTCCATATTGAAAATGAGTTTGTTTCGAGTTTGTATCGCATTTAAATCTGAACTCAAATGGTGTTTGTTAAGGTCATTTGTGATTTTGATTAATTGTTGCACGTTTTTATATCGTAAAAGGCTAAATCTGGCTATAGCTATAGCATTTAAATGTTGTTAACAAAATGTGCATAACAGACAGAAGACAGACTCCCAATTTTTGATCCAGATCAACAGAGTTTGGATTGAGTTTGATTTATAGACTTTTGGAGAACTGTATATAGACAGAGTTTATAGACTTCTTTTAAATATATATTTTCTGTTTAAATAAAAAGATGTCACGCCTATTTTCTATAAATTAACAGCATTTAGAGTGAAGCGAAGCGAACGGCATCTATTTCTTTCTTTTATATTTATTTTTAGCCTGTAGCTTAGGGTGTTTGCTAGTCGAGCATTGCCGTCTTTAGAATTCCTACTAGCTATTACAGTTTTTTTTTAATAACTGTGAACTTGCGAACCCACGGCCTAATTCCTGGGGCACGTCGCAGTTAATTTAGTCATTGCGTATGTTTACACACACACGCACACACACACGCGCACGCACGCACACACACACACACACACACACACACACTCATCTAGGCATTCACTCATCAACTGTTAAGAATTGCTGTCTGTTTTTGGACTTGTTGGTGACATTTAATTGGCCAAGTGCGAGCGGGCTTGGCTTTCACAAATGGTGCGCAACAACAATTTCAACAATTCGTGTGTGTGTGTGTGCTTTTTTTTTTCGTCGTGCCATGCATGCAGATAAATACAAACAAAACAGCCACACACAAAAAATATATATATATATTAAAAGAAGAAAAATATAAATAAAAGCTAAAACAACAACAACAACAACGACAACAACAACAACCACTGTTCGACGTTGCTTAACGATTTGTGTCAATAAACAGCAGCGAGCATCATCGAACCACTCGCCCCACAAACAATTACATTGTATGCGCCCGCGTCTATTTTGGTAGAGTCGAAATATCTAAATTGTTGTTGCCGGGAATTGCTTAATTGGAGCGCGTCACAATCTAGAGATTGGCCTACAAATTGGCAGTAGAAATGCATTTAAATAAAGTTAGCCACGTATACATAAATTGAGTGAATGGAAAAGATCAGAAGAGAGTGAAAAAAAAATTGGGTTCTAAAATTATAAATAAGTAAAAAGAGGAAATTCCAAGTTAAAAAAAAATGTTTATTTATTAAAAATATAATAGATTTATATAATATAATTTTCATATTAATTTTGAATAGGATAAATTAATATGAAAATTATATTATATATCTATTAAAAATATAATAGATTTATATAATATAATTTTCATATTAATTTTGAATAGTATAAATTAATATGAAAATTATTTTTCATATTAATTTTGAATAGTATAAATTAATATGAAAATTATTTTATATGAATCTATTATATTTTTAATAAATAAACTATTTTTTTTATATAAATGTTATTATTTATATTATTATTATTATTAATTTTTAATAAACTGCTCTGAAATAAACTAGAAAATTCAAGCTAAGAATACATCTTTAAAATTCAATTTAAATGTTAAATATTCATTTAACAAAGTTCTTGGAATAAGAAGTCAACAATATACGACATAATTCATAAGAAATTTATATATATATGATTATCAAGCCAACTGGAATCCAGTTGTCACTAGCTTTAATTTAATATAAATTCTAATCTCTATAAAAATACATTCAATATTATCTTACCCCGAACCCATTGAAAATAAAAAATCAGGTTATAATGATTTTGTGAAAATACTTCTCATAACAGTTAAAGATCTTCGATATACTATACAAAAATAACTGTGTTTATATTGATCGCAATCAGTCAACATTTCCAAATTATTATCTGCGTAGATTAAAGTTAATTCACGCTAATTTATATTACAAATAATACCCAGCTGACTCGGCAAAAAAAAAAGAATCTTAAAAATGCTAATTTAATTAGAAACTCCAAATAGTTTTTGGACGGAAAAGAGAACTAAAATAATATATGTATTTTTATAATAGTTACACACATAGGCTGCCAAGTTCATTCAACTTGAATATTATTTGAAATAAATATGTTTATTAATAATAAAAAGATATGAAAAAAAAAAAGAACGCCTCAAATGATCGCAATTAATAAATAGTAGTTGACTTTGCAAACTCTCAACGTTCCCAATTTGTTATCTGCGCAGATTAAGCTTAAATCGCGCTAATTTATATTATAAATAATCCCAAGCCTCTGTCCCTGCTGCCGTCACCCACGCCATTTGCCGCATGGCTTCTGACCTTTTGCTTGTGCTAACATCGCAAACATGCCAACGTCGTGTCACGCACACAGCAATAGATTCTCAGCCTCACGCGTCGACGCGTCGACCGCTCTCGCGTGCGGCGACAAAGCGACTAAACCAAGAAGCTTCTGCTCTGTTGGAATATGAAACATTTGCTTGTTCCATTTGCCAAATTGTTCCGTTGCAACGTGCGCAACGTTGCTTCGCCGAGCTTCAGTGGAAAGCTTACGCACGCTGTCGTCGTTGTCGTAGCTTTGGCAAGCATTTTTTATTTGGCGCCAAAACTCTTGCGCTGCCAACTTAATTTCGTGGTAGGGGCAAAAGCTTCAAGTTAACTTTGCAAGGTATATTAGCTATGTGAAAAGGTTCAATGCGTATATGTAAACAAATGGAATTAATATGTGAATAATGCAATATAATTAAATTGCTTGAAGGTTTTCGTATTTAAATCAGGCAATTATATATTTATATTTTATATAATTGAGAATTAGTATATGTATTTATTTTTTACATTTTATTTATATTTCTGTATATTTATTATACATTTATTTTGAATTTAATTGAGTCTGTATATTAAATATATATTTATTTATTTATATATTTAATTTTTATTTTTATTTTTTTTTTTTTTTTAAATGTGTCTTTAATACAACTAATAGTTTTTATGAATATATTTTTTATTTCAATTATTATTTTCTTTTATTTAGCTTTATTTCCCTTTCACATTTAATTTATTTATTTATTTTATTTATTTTTATTTTTTTTTTTTTTTTCTATGGTTTTCACCAATTTTTTTCTGTATATAATACAAGAAATAATTCGCAAATATATAATTTGATATTAATTGACATATACTTATATTAAATTTATTTAATTTATGTTTTTAAATATTTATATAATAATTTTCATAAATGTCATATATGAGAGAGAGAGTATTTGATGTGCTGCCTGAATGCTGAGCTTGTTTCCCATTCGACATCGAACAACTCGTTACGACTCGCCTCTCGACTCGATTCGTTTATTAACGAACGGCATTCGGGTCGGCATCGCGCCACGTTCGGCTGTCGCTGTTGGGCGTCCAGCGTTGGCCCCAATGGCGCCGTTTGGCCGTATGGCCGACTGGCCGTCTGGCCGGTCCGTCTGTTTGCTTCGCTGGCTTCTTGTGTTGATGTTTTGCTCTGGCGCGTTTAATGTCTCGTCTGCACTGAAAGCGTCAACTCCACGCAACATTCGTACGCGCGCGACTCGATGTCAATCGGGCTCTATATACCGCCATCACTAGTCGGCCTCGTCGCAGTCGCAGTCGCAGTCGCCGTCGTCGTCGTCGTCGTCGTTGTCGTTGCGTTTTGTATTGTGCTCAAGGCTATATGCAGCAGCAGCAGCAGCAGCGCCAGCTTCCTGCTCGACACCTGTACCTGAAAGAGAGTATCTGTAGCTAAAACAAAACAAAAAAAGCAACAACAACAACAAAATTGAAATAGACAACATTAGAGGATAACAGGAAATCCCTGGACGGACATTTGCGCTGTTAACGCGTTCGTTTACATTGAGTCGACCGCCAGGCTTTGGCTTTGGCTCTGTCTCTGGCTCTTTGGCCGTCATCTTAATGCCGGCCAATAGCGCGTAAATAAACAATAACAATGCGTTAATCTGCATTCTGTTACGGTCCGGACTCGGCGGCTGGCAAAACGCGCTCCTCCATTGTTTAACCTGGTATTAATTGTGCGGCCGGGCGTGCCGTTTGCTGCTGGCTGTTGGCTGCAGCTGCGGCCGGAAACGGATGTGCAATGTGTTAATGACGCCATTTTGGCCAGTCTGTGCATCCGTTTCCATCCGTTGCTCTCTCTCTATATTATGTTGTTGGTGTTTTTTTTTTTTTTTTTCTTGTTTGTTTGTTGTTTATCCACGGTGTTTACATTCCAATGCGTGAATGAAAGAAAAAAAAAGCAAAGCCCAAAGCAGCAAATACAACAAAGAAATGCGACAATCTGCGAATATATTTTTATATAATTCACTATGCGGAATAGGCTAAGAGTTTCAGCTGGAAAAATAGAACCTATAGAAGATGCTGTTGACGTTTTATGAATATTATATTTAGTTATTGAAAACATAATAGTAAACTGTCTTAAATAATAAAAGTTCAAAAATTTATGTGAGTTCCTAGAGAACAGCAACGCGATCTCTAGAATGTGAAATTTTTGATGTTGTCTAGAGTTGACTCTAGTTTTAAATCATATTAATAATTATGTAGCTATTTCTAAATGCTTCACAAAAATATTTGGGCGCCTTGGGTGGGCTTGAATTGGATAACTTCTTTAGCTAGATTTGTTTATTCTTTAGTTCCATTAAATTTTACAGTTTAAGAAGCTGGGCAAAGCATAGAATAGTTGTACAAGTTGGAATCATCGCATATTATTATATTGATAAAAAAAAAATATATAACTGAAATGGGATTTATAACTAGGAATGATAAGAGAAGACAAAGCTTAAGAATGATTTAGAGCATTGAGTTCACTATTTGAGAACATTGATCATGATGCTGCACCTAGTTGAGTGAGCTCTAACGATCTAGGCTGCTCGCAAATGCTGAGCTGCTCTCCATCTATCTGAGTAGCTTAAAACCAGGTGGATTTACTCAGATCTATGCCAGAGGGATTTATGCGCACTCGTATGAGTGAGTGAGCGAAACGTTTTAATTCAAGTTGGTATGAAATAAATTCATGGTCACCCTACTTGATCGATTTGAAGTTGGAGATGCTGCATGCTGTCTCTATACTCTTCCAGTTCATGCTTCTATCTGCTCCCTATACCATGTTCATGTTTAAATAAATAGTACACCAAGAAATTCATAGATTTCAAATACTATATATAATATAATATATATATAGGAAGAAGAAGATCTATGCATCTAGTCTTAAACTGCATATCTTTAATACCCTGGACCAATTGCCAATTGGTATATCAGGTTATAATAGAATTAATTTTTTTTTAAGCAGAAGCAGGCGTGGCAAATGTCATAAATAAGTTTAGATCACTTTAAAAATCCTGATTAAACTTATTTAATTTCTATATTTAATTTTTTACATTTTTAAAGTGATCCTCAGTAATCAGCATTTTTAAAATTTTTTTTATTCACATTTATTTTTGTTTTTCCTTGTTAATTTTCGCACCATTTTCCGATTTTTGAATTTCCACTGCAATGCTCACGAAACTTAAAAGTCCTTGAACTGCCTGCTGCACACTTTCCCTTTGTTCAATCAAAAATTCACACAAGAAACTAAAAATATTCAATTCAATATTCAATTCAAGCCAGAGTATCGATTAGTATTAAAAAAATGCTCCATTTTCCATTTGCCATTTGCTTTTGCGGTTTTCCGTAAATGTGAAACGTGTCTTTGCAGCATCAAAAAGTCATTATTGCAGCGCAGTTCGAATGCCTAACTCAAAGCCATAAATAAAAATAAAAATAAATAAAATTGAAATGAAACGAAATGAGAGAAAAAAAATAAAAATAAATACAAGAAATGAAAATCTTATACGCATAAGTAAATAAATAAAATCGTTGCCTGATGAAGAAATCATGGCAGCATTTACAAAAAGAAAAAAAAACGAAAAAAAAAAATAAATAAATAAATAGAAATCCAACTTCCAGCCTCTGCACTGCCACGCCCTCGGGGGACACAAAGCGAGCTATCAACAAAATTCAAATTCGCGCACAGCATGCCAGAAAAATTGTTCATACAAATTTTGTTTCAAGCGTACATATGTATATGAATGTGTATATATACATATACATATATATGTGACATATATATTTATGTGAAATGAGATTGAGGTCCTAGCGCACATTACATTTTCCGTTTGGCACATCTTCTTTTTTTTATGCATATAAAATGCATTTACTGAATATTTTTATCGAATTATGTTTTTTTTTCCCCTTTAATATTCATCAATAATTACTGTATGAATTATTCGCGCGATTTCGGAATGTTTTCAATTCAGAAATTCAGACATTTACCAACATATTATTTATATAAAAAACACTTGAGCTATTGACTTGCATCGAGTGTTCTGCATTTTGTGTTACTCTTTCCAACCTTGGGTTGCTTGCTCTCTGGGAGTGAACGATTGCAGGAAATACAGCTCAAATTAGGGATAATGGATTCTGCGATCATTTTCTCACTTTCAGCATTTATAATTTATAGTAATATGACCAATTCATACTCTATTTCATTTCTTTTTATATCTCTCCATCCTTATCACTCTCTAAAGGATGTAGAAGGTTTTGGTCTCCTTCCATCACATGTCTCCCTCTCCCTCGTAATCGGCCTCTTTCTCTCCATCTCCCCTTGTCTCTACGTCTATCAAACTCGATCTCTTTCGCTTTCGTCTCTCATTGTCTATCTAGATAGATGCCTTTGTGTTTCTTGAATATCTGAAAAAGTATCAACAGTTATTTGCGAGCTATGCATTTTAGTCTTTTTTTTCCTTCTTTCTCCCCCTCTCTCTTTCCCTCACTCTCTCCTTCTCTCACTCTCTCTTTCTCACTCTCTCTCTCTCTCTTTTGTCCTTATTAATTCTTTTCTCTTTCTTTCTTTTCCTATCTTCTCAATCTCTGAATCTCCTATCACTTTCTCTATATTTGCTCTCTCTCTCTCTCTCTCAGTCATTCTCTCTCTCTCTCTTTTCAATCCCTCTCCCTCACTCTTTCCCTCTTTTCAATCCATCTCCCTCTCTCACTCTCACTCTTCCACTCTATCGATCTATCTATGCTCTTTCTTATCTGTCTAATATTTCTACTGTATCCCTTCTTTTCTTTCTCCCACCCATCCCTAATCTCTCTTCTTTACATATTTCACTTCATCTTCTCCCTCTCTACATTTGCATTGCCCTCCTATTCGTACAGCTTTTATACAGCCATCGTTAGCCATATTTTAAGGGGCATACAAAATAATAAAAGTAAAAGAAATCTTTATTATTTTTAATTTAAAACTAGATTAAGTTGCCACTATGGTAGCAGAGAGCTGGTTAATAAAATATAAACATTTTTACAAAAAAAAAAAAAAAAAAAAAAAAAAGAAATCTTTGCAATAGACAACTCTTGTATATGCATTTTAATAGATAAAAATAAACCCCCTCACACACGCACACACACACACTCACTCACATAGAGTAAAAGCTGTAAAAAAGTAACGTATAATGCGTTATATTTCACTTGAGCAACATAATAAATACATAATAATAAGTACAGATGGCCCATGCAGCAGCTAAAGTTGATGCTGTTGCTGAATTTGAAGCTAAAAACCAAAGCTCAGCGTTCAGCGTAGAGCCAAAGTTGAAAAGCTGAAACAAACAGCCTTACGGGCACACACACACACACACACACAGGTACAAACACACACACACACATATATCACTGCTCTCATACTGTTGTGCCTAGGCAAAAGAAAGAAAAAAATCGTACCGTATCATGTCTGCCAATTCCATGCGCCGCCCTCACCGTGGTCACGCCCACAACAAGCAGCAGCGAGTGTAATTTTATATGCCCACCTCGCGCTTAGAGGCGCGTGTGTGTTTACAGCCAACTCAAGTGCACTTAAGCGCTGAAAGTAAGCCAGGCTAAGCCGATGGCTCTACTACTGCTGCTGCTGTTGTTGTTGTTGTTATGTTTCTTTTTTCTCATTTTTGTTTTTGTTATTTTTTTGTGGGACTGGGCCAGGACCTGTCCACTTGATGGGTGGCGTCAGCATGCAACAAATGCACGGCGCGTCTGCTTAGCATCTCTACGTGCGCTATCAGCAGCTGCAGCATCAACAGCAGCAACAGTAGCGGCAAGCAGTCAGCGTACCGCCAGCAACAACATTGTAAAAAAAAACGAGGGCGGTTTCAATTGCATGCCGTCAATCTTGTGCAATGTTGATTATGCTAATGCCACTTTGAATGGGGGGAAAAAAATGGGAAGATATAATTTATAGAATAAAATAAATAAATGTGAAAGAAATAATTAATAAAAATAAATGATATAAACAAGAATAAAATAATTAATAATACATAAATAAATAAATTTAGAAAAAAAAAAGAAAATAATATAATAATATATAATATATAAAAAAAATGAATATATAAAAATAAAATAAATTAACATATAATAAAAAAAAAAACAAGTAAGAAAGGTCTAGTCGAGACTGCTCGACTAGGAAATCCCCTGAACCTCCTTTCGCAGAACTGATATATCAATAATTCTTCGCGTCTTTCTGACACACACACACATACATACATATATCCATAGACACACATAGGCACGCACGCATACAGTAGTTGAGTAAAAGTAAAAGCAAAGAGAGAAGAAGTGCAGAAGAGCATTAAAGTTGTCTATGTGTATGTAGCAGCTCTCATTTGGTATTTGTATTTAGGTAAAAACGAAGACAGAAAGCTCACAGCAGCAGAGAGCGTGCTTGAGTAAAAGTAAAAGCAAGGAGAGAAGAACTGCAATATATCATTAAAGTTGTCTATGTGTATGTAGCAGTTCTCATTTGGTATGTGTATTTAAGCAAAACGAAGCCAGAAAGCTCACAGCAGCAGAGAACGTGCTTGAGTAAAAGTAAAAGCAAGGAGAGAAGAAG
Organism: Drosophila aldrichi; assembly: GCA_035045965.1. Lineage (NCBI taxonomy): Eukaryota > Metazoa > Arthropoda > Insecta > Diptera > Drosophilidae > Drosophila > Drosophila aldrichi. The sequence continues at coordinate 1,676,093 of JAWNOM010000125.1, forward strand.
TGCAGAAGATCATTACAGTTGTCTATGTGTATGCAGCAGCTCTCATTTTGTATTTGTATTTAAGTAAAACGAAGCTAGAGTGCTCACAGCAGCAGAGAGCGTGCTTGAGTAAAAGTAAAAGCAAGGAGAGAAGAAGTGCAGAAGATCATTACAGTTGTCTATGTGTATGTAGCAGTATTAATTTGCTCACAGCAGCAGAGAGCGTTCCCATTGGTTACTTCAAGCTCGACTGTAACGAGCGCCACCTGCCGTTGAGCTCAACATTTGAGAGAGACAGTGAGTGCTTGAGTAAAAGTGGCCCTGCATATATAAAGCGCAGCAGCTGCAGCATTTCTTCAGTCGTCCAGGCCTGCTGGGGGTCAGCGCATTAAAGTGAGCTAGAGTGTGTGATCGATCAGCTAAGCAGTAAAGACGTAGCGGACTTACGTAGAGGAAATAAGTCGAAGAAATACTTAGAAGAAAGAGGAAATACTTAGCGGAAATACTTTGAAGAAATACGAAATATGTACTTAGAGGAAAAAGAGAGACAAATAATGCTATAATAATTAAGAATATATGCAAATAGTTTGTGGGGTCTGCTACGCCTCCTTCTGCCTGTTACACACCTTTCAACAAAACCATTATACCCTGATTTCCCATTTTCAGTGGGTTCAGGGTATAATAATAAATAGACAAGTAGATCAATGAACAGGTAAATAAATAAATCGAAAGGCACATAAATAAATATACAGCTAATTAAATTATAAATAGGAACATAAATAAATGGCCAAGTACAAAATTAATAAAAAATAATTAAATTAAGTTGAATATTAATATAATTAAATGAAATAAATAAACCCAAAGTATGGGCGTGGCTACAACTCAACTGAGAAGATGCTTCGCTTTTAGCTTCGGCTTTATTTTCCTTAGCCTCTGTCTTTAGCCTTTAGCTTGTTATCAAAACTCCAACCAGTTATGCGCTTTATTGTCGCCGTTAATCTAACTGTTAGCCCCACTGATTGTTTCGTATATTTTTAGAATGGTCTTCTTTCTGTATACACCTGCACCTGTGCCAGCACCTGCGCCTGCAGCTGCAACCAAAACCCGGCATACGGAAACGAAATACATGTATGTACATGGCTTTCCGTAAGATTACGTTTACTTTTGAGCAAGGCCAAATAAATTTGGTCTGCCAAACGGTCTACCCGAATGTGTAAGCCTTGCTGCGGGGAGTGTTCTCCCCAGCCAGTCTCTCACTTTGTCTCTCCCTCTCTCTCTCTCTCCCCTTCTCTATCAATCCATAAGCCTGCGTATACAAATGGCTTTCGTTTTTCTTACTTGTAAATTTATACATTTTTATTTTAAATTGCTTTCGCTGGAATTTTGAAGACAACCCATTTCGATATATATGTATGTGTGCGTGTGTATGTGTGCACACATACATATGTCGACTGCTGACTGTCGTTGACCTGTATGCAAAAAAAAAGAGATGAAAAAGAAAGAAAGAACGCAACGAAAACAAGGGTATAAAAACACGGCATAAAAATCATTCATCAGCTCTGATGGAGCAAGAGCCAGAGGCTTTGGCTTTGGCTTTGGCTGCTGCTGCTTCCGGCCACTTGTTTCTGTACTTGGCAACTCTGTTTGACACGTCTGATTTGATGTCAAGACAAATTTACATTTATTGTAGTTTGTCTCTTTTTATACACATTCACGTGAGTGAAATGAGTATATTGGTTAGCTGCTCTATTCGTCTTGTTATCCGTTTGTCCATATAAACTGAATTTGAAATATATTTACTCTGGAACTCTCATGTGGACAGACTTTCATGATCTGCCCATTAGGGGCGTGGCAAATCGGTAAATTCATTTGGCAGTTGAAGTCCTAGAAAGTAGATTTCGAAATTTAAAAAAAAAATCGAATATTAATGTTAGTCACTGTATATCAATTGAATATACTCGTAGAGTAGAATTCGGTTATATCGACTCTGCTTATAGCGTCCGTACGGTTATTACGACGAAAATTCTGGTCCCCAAACAAACTTTTCTGAGCAAATTTCTACGGTTATAGCGTCCTCCAAGTATATCTCAAATCGGTTCTGATTATATTTATACAAATCCTTGTATATCTTAAGCTCTATAAATGCTAGAGAGTTGAATTTTCGATTACATACTCCGGTTGACAGTCCACAATCAATCAATCAATCAATGTCACTTGTGGGCGACAAATGCAGCTGGAAGTATTTGTGCAATGACTAAGTATTCTGCAGTTGTTAACACCCGATTGCAACTTGTTTATATGGTTTTGTAATGTTTGGCTGGCAATCCTTTAGCATTTGATTGACTTTGGCAATTGTAGCGACTATTAGCTGTTATCTAGGCCAGTTTCACTGATAGCGACTGTCAACTGTGGTGGCAATGCCACTTGGCTAGCTTTCATTTATTAATAATTCATAGCGCTCTCAACGCCGTTTTGTCAACGTGTCATAATTCTTGTCTGCTCCGCTTCAAAGTATGCAATAAAAAAAAACACACACACACACAGACATACACACAAAATGCTTTTAGCCATAAAGCAAAAGCAGGCAAAAAGTGCAATTTGTATAAAAACATGATCTTAACCACACGGCGCTGTTTTTTTTTTTTTTTTTTTTTTTTTTTTTCTGTTAAATCCCATTCGCTGTCATATAATAAAGTGTGGAGAAATAAGCCCCGATGGGTTTTTCTTTTACACAGTTTTCCCAGAGAAAAGAGATTGAGTTTTTAGTTCTGGTTCTGATAGATATCGTAGGAGTTGATTTAGCTATAATAGAAACATATATGAAATAGTTCTGATAGATATAGTAAAAGTAGATTTAGCTGTAATTCATATATGAAATGAGTAGAAAATTCAGAAGAAGATCTCTTAAAATTGAAAATTTATTAATTTATATATTTATTTGTGACTTATTCTCTAGTTAAATGGTACAGCAGAAATTAATCATGATAATTATAAAAAATATATATAGTAGAAAGGTAGAGCTCTGCTTTATGCACCGTCACTCGGGTCGTCTTCCTCTAGTTACTGCTTACCGACTAAAGAATCTTCTCTTCAAGCACTCCCATCTCCCACCTTGAAATCTGTAACTATTCTACATTAATCTCAAGGTAGAGCCTTGAGTAGTGCCATGTGTGCTGCTGCATCCAGGTCATACTTACAACGTAGCACCTTTTCAACGAAGTTGCAAACCTTTTTTTCCAAGCATCTATGCTGCCTTACATTTGCTGTCTCTACTTTGACTTTATCGTCAGCCTCTACCAAGTGGGTTCTGTCTTCTGGTCACCTTTCGCAGTTCAAGAAAGTGTCCTCTATGTCGTACATTGCATTCATACGCAGCTGGATTTGACAGTTTTCCACACCTTCTTCGAATACTTTCAAAGTAAATATGATTGTAGAGCATTATTAGTATCATATAAAACGAAAGATTTTGGATGATTTTTGTACACTGTCTTCCATATGGAATTTAATTCCTTTATTAATTTTAACGTTTTAATGAAAACTTATCTTATTTCTTTATTTTTTTTAAGTATAACTTAAATAAATCAGCAGATGCAGGCGACTTAGGAGACTAGCAAATATAATATAATTTCAATACACTATTTAGTATATATTTTGGGGATTTCTTCCCCCTCTCTCATTTCTTAAGCTCTTAAGTATCCTATATCAAAGAACACACACATCACACACATGCTAAATGCCAATGCAATTTGCTCTGAATGTTTGAATTTGCTAGTCTATCTAGCAGAAGAGTTATTCAACAATGAAATGCCTATAATAAAGCCCATATAGGAAGCACAAGAGCAGTGTGTGTGCGTGCGTGTTTGTGCATGTATTGTTTACTATGAATATATGGAATAATTGGAATAGCAGCTCTTAGCAGAGCTTAGAGTATTTCATGGCCAGACACTACCAAAGAGAGTGCCGCTTAATTTTTGTTTTTTATTTATTTTTATTTTTTTTTGCCAAATAGTTGTTGTTGTTAGCTGTTTGTCAGTTTATTTATTTATTTATTTTTTGGCGCGCCAGCCACTGCAGCGTGCAACAAATCGTGAAAATAATTTGCTGCTGACTTTTTGGCCAGTTTTTAGATATCTTTTTATACCCTGAACCCATTGAAAATGGGAAATCAGGGTATAATGGTTTTGTTAAAAGTATGTAACAGGGAGAAGGAGGCGTGGCAGACCCCACAAAGTATATATATTCTTGATCAGGGCGACGAACTGAGTCGATATAGCCATGTCCGTCTGTCCGTCTGTCCGTATGTATGAACGCGTCGATTTCCGAAGCTACAATAGCTAGAGACCTCAACTTTTTTTTAAAAATGTCCGTATATAGCGCGCGCATATCAAGTTTATCACTAGAAATCGATAACTCGTCCGATTATTTTTTTATCGATGAAAAACCTTATCGAAAGCCAGTTATAAAATTATATCTCCTACATCTTTTGAGCTAGAGTCTCCAAATTTTAAATGTAGACTTAGTACTGTAGTACTTTATAGAATTTCGGTTTTTGTTATAATTCACCCCCCGCCCCTATATCCACCCCCTCACCCTCACTTTTGTAAAAGGCGTATTTCAAATACTAGAGACTTGAGTTTCGGCATATACACGCATAGTAATGATATAATCACAATCTAAAAGTTTCATGAAGAACGTACATCCACAAAAAAAGTTATTAAACAATTAAGTTTCCATGAGAAGCCCACACTGCAGCCCATGCGTGTTTATGCGTGCGTGCCTATATGTGCCTATGTATGTGTTTGTGTGTTTCTTTTGTAAGCAAAAAGACGCGGAGAATTATTGAAATATCAGTTCTCCGAAGGGTTCAGGGGATTTCCTAGTCGAGCAGTCTCGACTCGAGCTTTCTTACTTTTATTTGTATTTTTTATTGGCGCATATTCGTATTTCGTTGCATTTTAATTGCCCAGCTATATTGTGGTATCTGCTGCTGTTGTTGCTGCTGCAGTCTTTTGTCATCAGCCTGAACAGCAAATGGCAACTGATGCCTGTCTCTGCTGCCAATTCGAAACCAGAAAATCCTTTTACCATATTCGGGCAGGCAAAACTCGAGAGGGAGAGGGGAACAAACAGACTATGCAATGTATTGGATATTTTGCAAATATACGAGTTATATACATATGTACATATATATATATAGAGAGAGAAAGAGAGAGAGTGTGAGTGTGTCAAATGAAGTGCAAGTTAATTGAAGGCACAAATTGAATATACAATTAACTGGAATATGACAAAAGTCAGGAGCAAACAATATGGCGGCAATATTTGACATGTATTTACATTACATGCAAAATAAACAATTGAATTGATTTGATGTTTTGTTTAACCAATATACTCATGTAACTGTTACCACAGAGCTGCTGCACTAATTTGTGAAAATATTTTAACACTAGAGCCCCACATTAACGCTGATAAACATAGGGGAAATGAAATAAAATGAAAGTAATGAAAGAAATTAATTTAAATAATAAAAATTATTGAGCTAAAAAGTAGTTAAAAAATTTAAAAAAAAATAAATAAATAATAAAAATACATAAATTAAACAAAAAATAATTATGAAAATAATAAAAAATATTGAGCTAAAAAAGTATTTAATAATTAAAAAACAATAATAATAATAATAAAAATACATAACTTAAAATGATAATATAAAATTAAAAAAAAAATCATTTTAAATAATAAAAAATATTGAGCTAAAAAAGTAGTTAAAAAATTTAAAAAAAAATAATAATAATAATAATAAAAATACATAAATTAAAATAATAATATAAAATTTAAAAAAAAATCATTTAAAATAATAAAAAATATTGAAATAAAAAAAAACTAAATAATAAAAAATATAAATAATAAAACACATCAATTAAACTAATATTATAAAAAATGTAAAAAAAAATTAATTAAAATAATAAAAAATATTGAAATAAAAAGTAGCTAAATAATAAAAAGTATAAATAATAAAAATACATCAATTAAACAAATAATATAAAAAAATTTAAAAAAAAATTAATTAAAATAATAAAAAATATTGAAATAAAAAGTAGCAAAATAATAAAAAATATAAATAATAAAAATACATCAATTAAAAAAATAATGTAAAAAATTAAAAAAAAAAAAATTAAAAAGAAAAATTATAAATTAAATAAATAATATAATAAATTTAAAAAAAAAACATTAGAAATTTAAAAAAAAATATAAATTACATAAATAATATAAAAAATTAAAATATTAAAATATTAATATGAAGCAAATATGAAATATACAAATTTAAAATAACAAAAAATAAAACTATAAAATAAAAAAAAATATCTATTTAAAAAAAACAAACAAGCCATTTAAAAATGAACAAATAAAAATGTTGTTTTTAAATAGAAACTTGAAGTTATTTATCATATAATATTATAAAATAATATAAAATAATAATATAATATTGTAAATCAATGATATAATATTATAAAATAATAATATAATATATGTGTATATGTTAGTGCTATAATTAACAAGTCTCTCATGTCGGTATATACATATTTGAGTCTTTCTCCAGATAGGTCTACGTGCGAACCCCTTGGGTTATTTGTAATTATCTTAAAAACACGGCAATTATAGTGCTAATCAAGAGCTTGATATATATTGTAAGATATATGCTACATAAAGTAGACACTACTTCTGCCCATATACTTTCATGCAATTTTTAGAGCATTTAAAATTGTCTTAAAACTTATCTTATCACTCGCGGCATTTCTGTTTGAATCAATTTCAATCTTTGCTCGTATCTTTTTATCACTTTTGGCAAACAGAACAAGTTGATGAATCTCTCTGTCTCCCTCTCTCTCTTGGTCTATCTCTACATTTGTATTTGCGAATGGCTTTCACATGTTTGAACTGTGCCGCAACCAGACTTGGCCAACTCTCTGATCTTTCTTTGCAAATTAAAAACTGCAAATTCAGCAAACATAATTTATGGCAACTCTTTGATTTAATATTCAATTTGCATGTTGCACGTCGAATATGTCCGGCAAAATGTTCTGCTGTTCGGCACGATGTCGCTGTTGCACAGAACATACAAAAAAGAAGAAGAAGAAAATGCAAAAAAAAAAAAAATGAAAATGAAAATGGTTGTAACTGCAGCACGCAGCGTGCGATGGCAGTCAACAGGAGGCAAAAATGCAAATGCAAATGCGACTCAGCCAGGGTAACGAGTGTGTGAGACAGAGGCACACATAGGCTGAAATATGTGTATGTGTGTGTGTGTATGTATGTACATACATATACACAGTGTCTTGTCAGACATGTCTGGCACTTTGCCCATGAGCTGCGACTCAGACATCCACTTGAAATGCAAGCCACACTCAGAGCAAATAATTTTTCTAGTATTTTTTTTTTTTTTTTTTTCTGATATACCCTAGTTATATGTACTAAACTATATCTATATTATTATATATAGCTATCTAGTATTTTCCAAAATGAACTGCTCCATTCTGTTATCTCAAGTTTGCCTGGTTTTTGCTTTAAGTTAGACTTTCTGTCTCTGGCAGTATATAATCCTGTTCAAAACGCTTGATGGTTCATTAATACTGAAATGAAATTCAAATGAACTAGCGAACTTATGGCAGAGATCATTGAATGTTATAGTTCAGTTACAGTTGAAGAACTAAACTCTCTAGCTCAGTTGCTGAACAGTTTACTTGAGCTGTGAGCGAATATGTGTAGTTCATGAACTGAACTAGTCGTAACTCAGGTTTAAAAGAACTTATACAGAAATTATTGAACTTATAGTTCATTTACAGTTCAAGAACTAAACTCTCTAACTCAGTTTACTTGAGCTGTGAGCGAATATTTGTAACTCATGAACTGAACTAGTCTAACTCAGTTGTAAAAGAACTTATGCAGAGATCATTGAATGTTATAGTTCATTTACAGTTCAAGAACTAAACTCTCTAGCTCAGTTTACTTAAACTGTGAGCGAATATGTGTAGTTCATGAACTGAACTAGTCTAACTCAGTTGTAAAAGAACTTATGCAGAGATCATTGAATGTTATAGTTCATTTACAGTTCAAGAACTAAACTCTCTAACTCAGTTTACTTGAGCTGTGAGCGAATATTTGTAATTCATGAACTGAACTAGTCTAACTCAGTTGTAAAAGAACTTATGCAGAGATTATTGAAGTTATAGTTCATTTACAGTTGAAGAACTAAACTCTCTAGCTCAGTTTCTGAACAGTTTACTTGAGCTGTGAGTGAATATGTATAGTTCTTGAACTGAACTAGTCTAACTCAACTTATGCAATGATCATTGAACTTTAGAGTTCAGTTCAAGAGCGAATGATCAAATTAATAACGCATCAATATGAGTAGTTCATGAACTAAACGAATCTGATTGAACTTCAATGACTTATTTAAGCTCATTTTGCTGCTTATATAATGGAATACACGATTAATATTGGCTTATTATATTTTTGTACAGTGTGAAATAGGGAAAATTTAGAATTTTTTCACTGGATTGTTCAGCTGGTTATAAAGAAATTAGATTCGAGATTTTTTTTAAATTCCAGCTTAAGAAAAAAAGAAAAGAATTTATCTAGTATTTTTTTTTTTTTTATTTATTTGTTTTATTTTTGTATTATTATTTTTTATTTATTTATTTTTATTTATTTTTTTTTATTTTTTATTATTATTTTTTATTTATTTATTTTATTATTTATTTTTTTTATTTTTATTTTATTTTTTTATTTATTTAAAAAAAAATTTTTTTTTATTTTATGTTATTTTTTTTTAAGTATTTCAATGCTGTCAGCAGCAATTGTCATTGAGCTTTCGGCATTGACTGCTGCTAATTAGACTCCTGCGAGTGTTTCGTTTCGGCGACATTTTATATTTGATACATTTGATATTGATTTTACTAGCAAGCAGATCTTTTGTTGGCAAAAGGATTGCTCAGCCGTGGCATTGGGCAAGCCGCATTAGATTGAAGGCGAGTATCGTGTTTGCTGCTGCTTAACAGCAGCTCAAATGGTCAGCAGCAGCAGTTGAGGCAGTTAAAGGAGCAGCACAGCAGGACAATTGAAAGCAGGTCACATGACAGACAGGACAGGACAATTCGTGCTGCCATAGACATAGTAGTGGACATGCACAGAGCTAACTGACTTGCAGTTGCAGCTCCTGCTGTTCTTTTATTGTCTCGAACTTGTGCTGTGGTGCAGTTTTAATAATTTAATGCGCTGCAATAGAATGCTGACTGACAGCGAGCTGTTAGCTGTTAGCTCTTGACTGCCTAACTGCTCCCTGTTGTGTTAAATGTCCTTTGTTTTTGCTGTCGTACATTTATATGCCAATTGCAAATATTACGTATACGCACAGCAAGCCAGCTAAATGCAGCAACACTAAAGATATTGTTGAATTAAGACTGATATATGATATATGATATATGATAAATGATATCTGATGTATGATATATGGTATATGGTATATGATATATGATATATGATATATGATATATGATATATGATATATGATATATGATATATGATATATGGTATATGGTATATGATATATGATATATGATATATGATATATGATATATGATATATGATATATGATATATGATATATGATATATGATATATGATATATGATATATGATATATGATATATGATATATGATATACGATATATATGATATATAATATATAATATATGATATATGATATACGATATATCAAAATGTATAGCATATATTACATTGCTGCTCTACTTGATTACAGGGTATTTTCCCAGCACACACTTTCTCTCTCGTTTCAGCTAGTTAATAGCTCTACATATTTCACACACTCAACAACTTTTTCGTTTTTATCAAATAATTATATCACTGGAATGTGCAGACTTAAGTGTAATTTGCTGTTAGCCAACTTTTTGGCTGTTTTTGTCTATACGAATTGGGGCTCTGTCTTCTGCTTCTTCTTGTTGCATTCTGTTTTATTCAGTTGCATTTGCTGCTGTTTTCCTTTTCCTTTAGCTTTTTTCATTTTGTTCCTGTCGTTGTTGTTTCTTGTGTCATTTGGCACTTTTTTGCCCATGAAAATTCGTTGGCAGGTTCATTTCATTTTGGCCACGTTTCTAGCTGCTGCTGCTGCAGCACAATTCCATTTAGGCTTAGCGCAGCTCACTGGCTTCTGTTTAGCAGATGTTTCCCCTATTTTTTTTTTTTGTCTCTTTCATTTTACTTTTCCATTTTTTTTTTTTTTTTTGGTACGCTGATTTACATCCAAGGTTGCACGCTCACGACATGTCCTTGGCTATTTGCAGCCGTCTGTCTCTGCACACACAGTTAGGATCCGAGAGTGCGTCTCTATCTGCGGCTTCAATTTCTCTAAAAGCCAGCTGAACTTGACGCATTCATACTACTTGGAATGCGTCTCTAATTAGTAGAGCTGCTTGAAACCCTTTGGGCCCATTTCTCTGAGACGTTACGTGAGGCTGCTAGCGCAGTTTCTTAAGAGCTGTGCATCCCATTCAACAGTAATTATAATGAGGCATCAGATTACTGTCAATACAAGCAAAATGACAAATTCTTCTGCTCTTTAAGAAGTGCAAAATGTGAACATTTAAATTATATATGTTTATATTATAATATTCACTCATTGGTAAATATTTAAACAAGTAACTAACAAAATTTGAAGCTTTCCAATGAAAAATAGGATTTTTAACTGTAGTATAAATATATATATTAATTAAATATTTGTAATATAATCGGATTATTCCCTGATGGTCTGATAAGTCCAATTAGTTACTTTCTGCTATATACAGTATAAAGTTTAATCGACAAATTCTAGGAAATTTTTAATCAGTTTTATTCTCTCACTGCAAATATAAAAATGTTGTATAAGTATTTATAGCTTTTTAAATTAAATTAATGCATTTATAATCATGAATTTCCACGAAAATAAAAAGCACATAATGCCCATAAATAAGAAACAGTTTAAATATTTTAAAATTTTAAAATAATAAAATTAAAATTAAATATAAATATAAATATAAATATAAATATAAATATAAATATAAATATAAATATAAATATAAATATAAATATAAATATAAATATAAATATAAATATAAATATAAATATAAATATAAATATAAATATAAATATAAATATAAATATAAATATAAATATAAATATAAAAATAATAAAAAATAAAAAAATTAAAATTAAAATAAATAAAAATAAAAAAAATAAAAAAAATAAAATATAAATATAAATATAAAAATAAAAAAAAATAAAATTAAAATATAAATATAAAAATTAAAAAAAATTAAAATAAAAATAAAAAAAAAATAATAATAAAAAAATATATATATATTTAATTAAATTATAAAAAAAAATAATAATTATTATTATACTCATTTACAAAACTGAAAAGAGTATATTGGTTTCTTACTCTTTATTTCCTTTTGGCTATGTCAGATCGACTCAAGAAGCTTTATCATATCGTCCAGAATACAGTTATTTGATATATTTGATGATTAGTGGCAGTTCCATATAATTGATGATATTTACTTGCGGACAGGATTTATAAATATTTATTAGCAACATTTGTGCGTGTCGCTGCTGTAGATGATTTGTTTGTTTTGGTGCCGCCAATGAAAAAGACATCAGATAGTTAATTATTAAATAATTAATAATAATCTAGCGTGCATGTGATATGTCAGCGCTGTTGACAGTCGGTCCAGAGCTAAGTTGCGCTCTCTGTTTTGTTTATCTAAATGCCAAATGTTTGTTGCTGATTATCCTTTGTGAATGTGAATTGGAAGGAAAACAACGAAACAACAAAAGTGCAAAGTGCAAATTATTGAACAAATCAATGCTGAAATGAATGGATTATATTTTTGTTAGCATTAGTAATAGACGTAACAGATTAAATACGATTCCCTCGAGTTGCAGGGAAATTTCATATCGAGTTTAAATGAAATCTAAATAATAGATGATATGTTATTAACTCTTTTGTAATTGCGTAAAATATGTTATGAAATTTAATTGAAGACTTGATGCTGTCCGTTGGGTATTCATTCGCTTGGTTGCATGCATGCATTTATTACGTATACGAAGCGTTGCGCACAAAACTATGCTATGCAAAATTTCAATTTACTTACTATAATTTAATAAAGTTGCCAACGTCCTGCCACACGCCAGCATGCACAGAGTGAAGGCGAGCGATAGAAAGAGAGAAAGATATAGAGAGATAGATAGAGATACGCCGTGTCCCTGCATAAATGTAGAAACTTATTCTTCTTCCACTCTTCCGGCTGTGCCATTGTCAGCAGCGGCTTGGGCCACATTGGGTGGGCGCTTTTTGGTTAAATTTATGTCCGTAATGCAATCTGTTTGCTGGTCTGCCGCCTTGAGCAGCGCCAGCGAAAAGCTGTTGAAAATAATTACTCAAAAGCCGAGGCAAAACTTGACGAGATGCGCTCACTCAAAAATCACACCAAAATATTGTTGTATAGAGCTCTACCAATGCATATTCTCCGTCCTCATATTGTTGTATGCAGTCTGCTGCAGCTCACCTTAAGTACTATTCGCTTAAGTGTAGCCTGAGAACAACAATGAAATGAAATAAATGCATCGCACAAGCACTTAAGCTCGGCTCAGTTCAGTTCAGCTTTAAGCAAGCCATTTACTCATAATAGTTAAGAGTGCCGAGTGGAATTAGGAGCATATTTCGATGTTGTTTTGCCAACAAAGCCAATAGTTTCACAGCCTTCATTAGGCACTCTCATTGTCTTGTGTGCATGGTAAATAGAAAATTTCTCCTTGATTGCTTTCCGTTTAACATTGAATATCTACATATACCACATGGAAATTGGGAAACGGAAGGGCGCTCTCAAACTGTTTTAGTTTCGATTCCCATATTTATCGCACAGAATTTCCTCTTTTTCCTATATATGTAATGAGTTAATGAGTCTCGTAATACTCCTTTATTCAGCTCCAATTTGCTTCCGTTTAAAAATCTATATAGAAATCTTTCATTCAGGCATTGGGAAAACAAAGACTCAAAGTACTCTCAGGCTCTACTTATTCCATTCCCATAATTATCTGTGGCCCTTCTTGTTCCATTCCCACAATTATCTCAAAGCAATTCAGAAATTTTACTTCTACTCCCTCTGTATATATTTTCTCGTAATATTCCTTTATTCAGCACTCCCCATATTAACATTAAAAATCTATTCAGACAGTTGGAATTGGGCAAAGGAAGACTCGAGGCACTCTCACTCTCTCCTAGTTCCATTCCCATAATTATCGCAAAGTAATTAAGTAACTGAACTTCTTCTCCTTCTATATATATTATGCTGTAAGCTTCTTTCTCGTAATACCCTTTTATGCAGCTTATCAAATCCGTGGCCTTTGTCTGAGTGTCGCTTTTGTTCGGATTGAGCGTTTTATTTTCATGGGATCAGCACACGTGCTTGGATCCGGAATCCCTCCGCCCGGTAGGGTTCCTGGCTCAGCTGTGAAATTGAATTCGAATTCGTGTGGCTTTTTGGTTCTATTTGTGGTTTGGGCTAAACTTGCGGATTTAATTGAGCGACATACGAGAGAGCTTTGACACGCTTCCACACGCACGAACGTATCATTCATACACCACACACTCTAACTCTCTCTCACTCCCACTCACACAAAGAAGAAGAATTCGCTTAATTGAATATTAACGCCTGTTGCCTAGTCGAAATATATTCGGGCAAATGACATCGACGAGTAATAAAATCGTTGCTCCCCAACAGCACCACACAGACCCACCGCCCCCCTCTCCCGCTCTTTCTCTCTTTCGTGCCCTCCGCCCATTTATTCAGCACACGCACCCATCCACATCCAGTTTTCTCACGTTCCACTCGTTCCGCTTATGTCGCAATCTTGAGCTTTGTTTTTTTTTTCCTTTTTTGTCTTTTCTTTTTTCGTTTTGTATTTCTATTTATTTCAATTAATGAAGCTGCGTCTTCGTTGTTTAATTAATTTGAAGCACAAAAAATAAGACGTAGAGCCCTTAAATAGTGGCAAAAGCATAGCATAGCTTGCATATCTATATACCCTATGTCTACCCACTGACATGGTATATAAAACTAATGGATTCCGACTTGAGTTGAGTCAACTTGAAGTTAAACAAATTATATATTATTTTAAATGCAGTGGAAAATTAACTTCTAGTTTTTATATACATATGTATTACCTTTAGTATTTCGTAGTTTTCCCATCTACATATATAGAAAAGTTTAGACTCGCTCCACTAATTAGGGTTTTCTAATGTATGGAAAACAGCTGTGAACGAAAAAGACTTTGCAAACTATTTAAAGCTTAATGGGGCAAACATAATTAAAATGAGTCAGAAGTCAGATGTTGAACTAACTTACAGGGTAACTGCTAGTCGATATAAACATTTCTTATATGAGCTCTGGCGTGTCTTAAGCTAAGAAAACTAAGAATTTCAAGTTTTTGAATTTCAAAAAATATTTTATGACTATTTATGTTTTTCTTTTCGATAACTCATCGCCTTTTCCTACTATCGATAAAAATCGATATTATGATTTTTTTTTTCAACTTAACTTGAATACCGTAAAAGGCTGAGAACTCTGAATACATATATAAACCTCTGTAATGTTTACAGAAACTTAATATATATTTTTTAATTTTTTATGCTTTACCAGCCTCCCAGATATTAGAAAAAATATATATGTATATATGTATTTAAAGTATTAGAAATTCTACTTTGGCAAATTTAGCTAAATCTAGATTTTCTATTTTCTTAGATATGTGTTGATATTTATAAAAGAAGCTTATGCAGGGTAACTCCACGTCGAGCAGTCCCATTTAGGGAAATTTTGCTTAATTTTGGGGTGCCATGAATTTAAGAAAGTCAACGGAATTAACGTGAATTACAGTTAGCGAGGCCAGCCATGTTGAAGACATTTTAATTAGTGGTTAAACAGAGAGCAATTGCTCTCCAGAGTATGAGCTGAGCGAACTCCAATATGTTGGGGATTCAGGGATTTTGTGTCTTACTCGTGTCTTTCTATCGTCTTAGCAGAGGCAATAAAAAGAATTAAAAAAAAAAAAAAACAACAGCAAACTCAAAGCTCACACAAACTAATTGCAAAGGCAATAACAGTAGCAACAAGCTAAATATAATCTAACGCACGAAAATAACAACGACAACAACAACAGTTATAGCAACAACAACAACAATAACAACCGAGCGACATCATGCAAGTTGACTTGGCGCAGCGCGCAGCTGCAGCAGCAGCGGCGGCGGCGCCGGCGCCAAGGTGAACGTGCAGCTGAAGTTATCGCAGCAGAGCGCAAAACAGAGAGAGAGCGCGAGAGAGAGACAAAGCTGCGAAGAGAGCAAGAAACAACGGTGTCAAAGCAATGCGCCGAGTTCAGCTGCGCGGCTGCAGTTGCATTCGAGTTTCAGCAGCGCAACGGGGCAGACGTTGACCAAAGCGGGCGGCAGAGTGCGAAAGCGAATCGAGAGCCGATTGCAGCCGAAGCTGAAGCCGAAGCCGTAGCCGTAGCCGAAGCCGAATGACCACAGGCGACGGCGGGGCTAAAGTGCAAAAGACAACAAAAAACTACAAAATACAAAAGCAAATGCAAAACTGCAAAAGCAAAAGCAACTCTAACTGTATTTCAATTGAGCAACAAAAATAGCGTAATATATATATGTATGTACATGTGCGCTTGCGTTAGCGATAACAATCGATAACTAAACCAACAACAACAAGTGTGCAGACAAAATGTGCAGCCGAAAATGTTTTCGCATGCCCACATTAGTCATCTGCGGCGTCCTGCTGACCATCGTGCTGGTCTGCATCACGGGCATCACGCTAACGAACAGCATCAACATATCGAATATCGTGAAGCTGCGCGAAAAGGTTGCCAGCGATTCGGCCGCCGCCAATGGCGGCCATCAGGCGGCCCAAACGCGTGCCGCCCTCGTCGAGCAACAGTACTCGACGCTCCAACAGCATCATCTATCCAAGAGCGATCTCAATTATATATCAGCAGCAACGCATCCACGAAATTTACAACGGCTGCTGGGCACAGCTCAGCCGCAGCAGCAGCCAGTGCAGCAGCCCAATAAAATTGTTATCGAAATTGGTTTACGGAGCAGCAACAGCAACAGCAACACTGACAGCAGCAGCAGCAGCAGCAGCAGCTCCAATTCGATTGGCGCCCTTAATCTAATGCCGATGCCGCACATGCTGCAAGCGGCGGATGCACTAATGGAGGGCAATGTTGATTCCATATCGCTGCCAGCAGCAGCGCCAGCTACAACGCAAACAACACCTACGACAACAACAACAACAGCAGCAGCAACAACTACAACTGCAACAGCAACATCAGATCAGGTCTTAGACATTGCCGATCATAATCCGGCGGGCATTCAATTCGAGCGTCGCGCACATGTCAAACAGGTAAATTAAAGGTCCGGCACGTCTCACATACAACACCGTAAAGATTAATTACCTAGTAGCTTTCACTGCGTACGGCTGGCAATTGTAATTTTGTATTATTTTTCAACCCATTGTTATTATTATTCTGCATTGTCTGTCATCTATAGGAACAACAACAACAATTAAACTTATCTTTAATCTAACATTATATTAAGAGTTAGTGCACTTTTAAGCCAGGTATACCCAAAAACAATTCTTGAATTGCAAGTTAAGAAATGATTATTGTCAATTTGTGATGTCATATGGAATCTAGATTTTATACATTTTTGGGTGCTCTAAACAGCATTACTAGCATATACTCTATCTGCCTAAGATAAGCATATTTTTATACACTTTCGACTTAAGTTAAGATATTTTCTTTTGTAACATGCGCAAAAATAAATATAATAAAACTTTAAATCCGAAATCACTTAGAAATAAACTATGATTAATTTGAAATATATTTGAAATACACATATATATTCATATACTGATCAGAGACCTTGATAACGCCCACTTCAGATTCGTTTGGAAGCTTATTAGCATATTATTGCTCTGATTAGATCTAAATCTATAATATAATATAATATATAATAAATTATATTTATTACTAATATGAAGTGAAAAATTTTGAAAATATTTGTAGACCTCACTTAATTTGTCTAGTTAAAATTTAATTAGTTTCTAGTTGCTATAATTAAAACATTCTTTCGCATTTATAGCAACTGTTTCTTTCACCTATCGCAAATAATAATAAATTCGTAATTCATTAGCAAATAATAAGCAAGAATGTGACAGTCGAGCACTACTACTGACTGCATAATACTCGTTCATGTTGCGAAAATAGTTGAATCGAGATTCTTAATTTTCACGATTTTTGTATACAAAATATTTTGTGAAATTTTTTATCTATTAGCTTTTCTCATTCTTCGGTTAAGAGGGTAATTATGGAATTACCCTCTCATACAAATTGTAGCATATTTTTAATATACCACACCTTCAAAGAGGCGTTAAAATTACTTTTGGATCAACTGTAGGGAAGGTAATTTAGTTATTTTCGAGCTGGTAGCTCTCATTGGTTAGAAGGTAAAAACTTTTGCAGCTTACCTTGCTACTGAATATGAAATATTTCTATTATAAATCCTTTGCTCATTATACGCATATTACAAAATTCATCTCCCGAGTAGCTTTAATAAGTACGTTTCGGTTAGACTATATATAGTATGATAGGCTTTGCCTATTTGCCTATTGTAGCGGTGCTTTATCTTTATTCTTTATAAGACTAGAGTATGAAACGAACGCATGTTTCACATTTCAAAATAGCTTGCACCTATTCGTAAGACAATCGGACAACAAGTAGTACAAGAAGTACAACAAATAAATGACACAAAACCAATATACTCTCTGTGCGTCTTATGAACAAGTATGAAGTCTAAGCACATTTCAAGCCAAGCGTTTGAAAATGCTTTGAACCGATCGCCGATCATCGGCCAATGGCTAAGCAGTTCGCAAATAGAGTTCAGCTGCTGAGAACCAGTTGATTGGAATCGCTCTATGACTGAAAACTTGCAAAGCCAACGGCAAAGCTGAATAAACTCTCCATAAATGATATATGAGCAGTTGGTCTTGCGCCAACTCTCAGTTGCAGTCTCTCTCTCTCTCCGTCTCCGCTCTTGGTGGCTGATTACAATAATTAGCATAGTTTTAATGGCACTTGGGAAAAATAGAAAACAAATACTCAACAAAACTGAAAAAATAAAGAGAGAAAGAGGGAGAGAGAGAGAGAAAAAATAGTAGTAGAAAAAAAAAACCAAATCATTGTATTCGCATCTTAATGGGGCGGGCGACCACTAAATCTCTCATCTCGCATTTTTGCAAAGCTTCTTATGTCGAATCCGATTGCAGCTACGAAATTGCTGCCATATACCTCTTCCCCTCCCCCCCTCATCCCTCTCTCTTGCTCAGGGGAGCTATGGCAAAGTTCAGGCTAAAGCTTTGACTGCTGCGAAGGCAATTGCAAATGCAAAGTTAAGTGCACGAATGAAAACGAGGCGCTAGCGTCGAGCCGAAGAGGAGTGGAGAGAGAGAGAGGGGGGGGAGGGAAGAGTGTAGAACAGAGCGGGACCAGAGTCAAGTGAAGTGGAGCACACAGGGCACAGAGACGCGCGCGTTAAGTGAATGTTGTTGAATGTTTAATGCTAAAAAAAAAAAACTTATCGCTGCGGCCCGACAACCGCCCCCGCCCGCACCTCCGTCTCCGGCTCCCCAATACGCGACCGCCACCAACTGCCGCGGTCCGATCTGTCCGGCTGGCAATCAGTCAAAAGCCAACGCTAAGCCAATTAAGTTTGCAAACTTATTCCGTGTGAAATTAATTACTTGCATTTTTATTTTCATATAGTGGTTAGCTTTCTGTTGTTGTTGTTGTTGTTTAATTTTGCATTTGTTGTGCTGAAAGGAGACGGAAGACATGCAAACAACAAACAACAAACAAATTAAACTGATGCATATTTAATGCGTTATTCATTAATGAACAACGTTAATTTTTTAACCATTTCCGTTTCCTCATCCCTCAATCGACCGCAACAAGTGAGAGACGTGATTGATTGGCGTGAGGTGTAAAGATTTCTATTTAGGATATATCATTATAATATTTATATATTTTGGAATTTCAATATGGAATAAAATATTGGATATATGAGTGTTATGATGGAGAAATTCATATTTATCTTTCTCTTGATATGTCTTTAGTCTAAACTTTTTAAAAAATTTTTTAAATTATCTTTAATTGTTGGATTACCCATTTATGTATATTTAATAGACCATTTAATAACTCTTAAGCGCACTTTGCATTGCTCTGGAATAGATTGTATAGACAGAGTATATTGGTTCTGGTATATCTTGCTGTGCGTTTGAAGCAAATGAAAGACTTGCAATATACTTTAATCTTACCAAGCGTTAAGACCATCTATATACGCCCACTAGAGGCATGTCAAATCCGAAAATTCGATATCTCTTATAAAAGAAACGCTATAAATCATGTTGCTAGAGAGGTTTAAAATTTGGAATAGAAATTTGGCATATGTATTCTTATAAACTGCCCAAATGAAAAATATATAGCAGATATAACTAGGCCCGGCTTAAAAATGTGTTTTCTTGAGTTTTAGATCTTGAAACTATTTGCCACCTTTTTGTGATACTCTGAATATTATATATATATCACCTCTACTCTGCTAAACTCTACTCTTCCACAGTCTTAAAACAGTTGAATCTGTTTTTGGTCTAGCTAGGAAACTTTTGAGGTTCTATATCGATAGAAAACTAGAACTTGAAAAGTTTCATAGCTAAGATTAAGGACGAGTATTATGCAGTCGCTGTCGCTCGACTTCGCCATTCAATTCAACAGTCCATTCAGTTCACAGGAAATATCGTAGTCAATTCGATCAGAAAAAGTTTCGTCCATTTCTTTTGTCAATAGAATTTTGCCATAATTACGAACGAGATTGTCTAGCGCTCTGCTCTGGCCCTGGCCGTTCTTAGAATTCGACTACAGCTGTGGTGCTCGTATTTCATTAAATCATTGCGGGTCTAATATATGTATACAGAGATTGTAAACTTTATTGGTTTTCTCATATTTTGTTAATAACTCCAACTCTCGCGCGCTGACATTGTGAGCGTAACGACCCGGCTTTTGGCAGCCCTTCAGCGTTTCGATTCATGATGGCCTTTAGCCTCGGCCAGAGTTGCGCCGGAGTTTCTTGTTATGTTTTATTTAATATGCTCATTTTTCATACACAGGTCATCCCATTAAAGTATATGGCATACATTTCGGACTAGCCTCGCATTAAAATTGAGGCGCGGCCTACTCGTTCTCGCTGTTTTTCTCACCATCTCTCTCGCTCTTTTGGTAGCGACGCTTGTAAAAGTTTCTTAATAATAAATTGCTTAACTTTTAGGTAAACAAAATCACATTTGACCCCAAGGGGGTTCTGAACCGAACTTTGCTGGGAACATTCCTTAACGCCGCCGGCTCGTCACGTGCCTTCTATATATGCATGTGGAGAGTATAGAAAAATAAAATGAAAGAACAAAATTGACTAAACGATGATCCTGTTATTTAAATTAAAATTATTATTGACCGCATTGGCGCATAGCGCATCAGATTTTCGCATTTCCATTCCGCTCAAGTATTTCTAATAGACCCCAAGTCTAAAATGTAATTCTATACTTGAATGAATTTCATCAAATTGACATCGAGACGAGAATCGTTAAGCAATCAAATTATTTAACTATCTAAAACTGAATATTTGTCAGTCGAATTTTACGCTCTGAAATATCAGCAAAAATAACAGAACAAAATTTAAAAAAATTTAAATTAATATTAATGTTTTTCAATGCAAAAAAAAATATTTGATAAATATTTTAATATTATTTAAATCAACTAGAGTTTCATAATGAAAACTTTTTAAAATTTAAATATTTTTTATGATTAAAATATTTAAGAAACATTTTACACAAAAAAAAAATTCTGCTTGAAATTAAATCGCTTTATGAATATTTTAATTAATTAAAATATTATTTTTAAAAATTAAAAATTTTTTTAAATATTATTTTTAATTAAAATAATATATTAATTAATTAAAATTTTAATTAAAATAATATATTAATTAATTAAAATTTTAATTAAAATAATATATTAATTATTACAATAATATTTTAAATAATTAAAATTAAAAAATGTTGCTATAAATTATAATATTATAATATATATTTTAAAATATATTCATGTATTACAATATATTATTATTATATATGTATATAACATATGTATATATTTCAACTAACGCCCAGAACTATTATAATACCCATGCAATTTCTTAATATTTCGCCCACTTTGCCAAAAACTAACAAAAGAACAAAAAAAAAAAAAAAAGCAAAAATCACGTAGAAAATGGTTTTGCAGATGCGTAATCCTAGAAAATTCATTCATCAGACGAGCTATCGATATTAGCTAACACAGAGCTGCAATCAATAATAATTGAATGATTAGAAATTCATGGCGAGACAATTTATCAGCTTGCGCAACATGAACATAATTCTTGTTCTTTATTTTGCATCGTTATTATTATTATTATGATGTTGAGTGTTAAGCGATTTCCCGTTAGCTATTTCCCGTTCCATTTTCCGACATTTTCTGTTTGCCCCAATCAGTTGGGTAGCAGCAAGACGCATCCGTCATGACGTCGCATATTTTATGGCAACAATTGCAATGCAAAGCAGCCTCTTTAAATGGAAAACACGCGCCTTGGTCTTGGCGCCGCCCCCACTAACCCCACCCACCCAGCGAGCGAATTGAGTAGAACTGAAAGCCAAACCCCAATCTAAATCCCAATTTTCGTTTTCTCTACTTCTTCTATTTGCAGGTGAGTTGCAACTGTGGGTTTTCATGCGGCAAATGTGGCATAAATAAAAGCTGCCTGGAATGCTAAGACTTCATTCAGATAAAACGCGCTGAGCACTGAATGCAATATGGTTGGGCAGGTAGGTGACAATGGGTAATGGGTATTGGGGTTCGTCATTGGAACTTGGAATAATAAGCTTCAATTGGGCACAAAGCGGATATGGCAAGGACACGGAATGTCCAATGTCACAGGGAGGCGTCATCCTAGGCAAGCAAAAAGCAAATAAGGTTTTCTACTTTTCTTTCCTTGGATTTTTTTTGTTTGTTTTTGTTTGTTTCTCTTTCGGCATCGACTAATGCGTTATATAACTCTACAATGCCATGAATTATTCTTCAGCCCATCAGTCGACTGAGGAAAAAGCATAAACAAGCTGCTAAAGAAATGCAAGGAAAGCTGAAAATAAATATCGAAAAAATCTTGTTTTGCCTGCCAGGCTTTAAAGACTTTGACACCGCCTTTGATGCATGACAAAAACTTTTGCTTTTTTTTTTGTTTGCAAATTTGTGACAAATGCAGAAGGTAACAAAAAAAAAAAAAAGAAATGAAAAAATTGACAATAGTTACTACCTAGAGTTTTGGGCAGAAGAAAAAACTATTGATACTTGATGGTATATACCCTATACTCTATACGCTCTACTGCCATTGAATGTATGTTCATATATAGAAATAAGTGATGTAGTGGATAATGATTTGCTATGGGCAGCTCATTAGTAACTAAAAGGTCATTTGGGATAATAATTTATTATTCCAAATATGGCATGAATCAAAATTTTATAATATGTAGAAAAATCTACATATATGCCAACTTTATAGACTGTAGCTATAAACATGTAGGATATCAAATTTCTATAACTGATTGTCGATAAGGATATTGATCGATATCACTAAAATGGGAAAAGTTATCGATTTTTCGAAACTAACACGATTTGTATGTGATCTATGGGCAACTAAATAAAGGAAATTAAGTCTCTGGCTTTTATAGGTTCTGAGATCGACGTGTGCATGCATGCGAACGAATAGACAAACAGGCTAAATCGATTCAATACATCGCCCTGATCGGCAAGATATGCTTTATGGAGTCTGCCACGCCTCTTTCTGCCTATAACACTTTCATTAAACCAATTATACTCCGATCTCTCATTCTCTATAGATTCAAGTTAGTTATAATAGCTGATATTATTCGAAATTCGTACGGCATCATATGTCAATTTTACTTCAATTGACTTTTTAGTTTCTTAAATATTCCGAATTTTCTAGCTTTACATGTTCTACTGAGAAGCAAAAATAATCATCAGGGTAGTTCACTGAACTCGTTTCAATTAACAATAATAAAATAATAATAGCAAAAAAAAAATACCGAGCTTATACAAAGTATATTATAGACAGTTTGTTTATGTTCTGCAGACGTTGCTCCATGTATGGAACTCTAGCTGAGATAAGATTCTGTGCAAGTGACATTTGTCATATGGCCACTAGCTTATTTCATATCCCAACTGCAGCCGTAGTAGCTCGCATTATTTATGGGGCCAAAAATGTATGCCAAAATGCAAGAGCAACCAATTTTGTTGCACATTGACAGGGGCTGGGACTGAGGTTGGGACTGAGGTTGGGACTGGGTCTGGGGCTGGCGACCTGGCGTCTCGCTCGCCCGCCTCTTGTCTTAGCTGTGTGGACGGACGGTTTTGGGGACCGAAAGTAATCATTGTTCGATACCGGAAACTATTCAATTTCCGCATGACATGAAGCGTATACAAAACAGGCTTGAGTGCTGAGTGAGAACACCAGCCAAAAATGTCCTGAAGCGCAGGCATACCGAAAGCCAACAAGGACATGGCACACAAATCGAGACGGAGATGAGATGAGCCCTCACGCAGATGCTGCCACGAATGATGGCACAACACACATTTCTCCATTTGTGTTGCGGCTGCCACTGC